>PVHT021183693.1:14740953-14815309 GCA_004024745.2 Catagonus wagneri
TGAGCCACAATGTATGGTACACTGTGCTGGAAGCCTGTATGAACAGCCAATTAAAATAAGTAATCCTGCTTTAAATTGAACTGAGTTTTATCCTCTTCCCACCCTCTCTTTTCTCCTCTAGATTGCTGGACTTCGACTGATGAAAAGTGAGCAGGGAGCAAGTGGACTGACAGAGGCCAAAGCCAGGCCCCACGTGCTGTCTTCTGCTTAGCTGGAGTCCCCTTCTCTGCCTGGTGAGCCAATGTGGAAGAGAGGAGCCAAAAGTTGTCATCGCTTGGCTTTGTTGGGGGGATACTGAACACGTATCAGGATACAGGATAACCTTAGGAAGCTGGCTTTCCCCAAGAGGTCTCCCCCTGAGGGCGTTGTCTCCCAGCCTTGTCTCCCTGCCACCTGTTGGGAGTTACTCCTCATCCTGGGGGAAGAACAAGGTCATCAGCCCTGAAAGTGCATCTGGTTCTTGGGAACAGGAGGAAGAGACCAGGTTTCCTTCTCGGATACCCATCATTCAGCCAGGAGGCGACAGGATGAAAAAGAGGGCAGGGAAATCTCAGGGACAGAGTAAGATGACAAAGGCTTATTGCACTTGGAGGACATGAGAAGTCACAGGGTCAGGGAGGTGTTCCTGGAATGGGAGAGTGTCATAAAGGGGAAGAGGTGCTCATGGGGCCAGGAGAGTGGTCAGTGAACAGCAGGCTCTCCTCATTCTGGAAAGAGGGCAGCTGCCATGGTGTGAGATTCCCAGTTTTTCTCTTATTAGGAGAATCATCTTGGGGTGCTGCTGATTGGACTGATTAAAACATTCCCTGTGGTGGAGTTCCCGTCGTGGCGCAGCGGTTAACGAATCCGACTAAGAACCATGAGGTTGCGGGTTTGATCCCTGGCCTTGCTCAGTGGGTTAACGATCCGGCGTTGCCGTGAGCTGTGGTGTAGGTTGCAGATGCGGCTCGGATCCCGCGTTGCTGTGGCTGTGGCGTAGGCCAGCGGCTACAGCTCCGATTAGACCCCTAGCCTGGGAACCTCCATATGCCGCAGGTGCGGCCCTAAAAATGACAAAAGGCAAAAAAAAAAAAAACATTCCCTGTGGTGAGAACTGTAGCCAATTAATTGCTGCCTTGGGAAGTGAGTATTTGGGGCACAAGATGAGTAGAGAGAACCTGCACTGGTCACCAGAGTCAACTTCTGCCTTCAGGAACACATTCTAGAAGAAACTGCAGGGTCTTCACATCTGCAGGGCTGTAGCAAGATGCCAAGACTTCCCTAGAAAGCCCTTCCAGCACCTCAGAGGGGAGTGGGGAGATGGCTGTTTGTTCCAGGCCCTTTGCTGAGCTGGGGAGGGTGGCCTTGTCCGTCAGGGGCCAAGGTCAGAGCATGAGGAAGGGAGCAGGATGGTTTACAGCAGCCTCACCACACGAAAAAATTGGAAACTACCAGGCCATAGGATGTGTAAAGACATTAACAACGTTCCGATTTTTCCCATGACGAACACTTGTTTTTCTGAAATATGAAATTATTTCCAACTTTTTCCTCCCATCATCGACTGCTTTGTCTGCTTAGTGTGCTTGAGGGTAACTAAGTGCTGGGTGTGTTCCCACGAGGCCGACGGGAGGGACTTTGCTGTGTGGAGGCAGCCCGGATGCATCACTGCAAGAACAAAGTCTAGACGTGCTGTGCTCCCTGCCTGGAACATGTGAGTCACGCAGCTGCGCTCCTAAGGAGGAGCAGGTCTGTGCGGCTGGCTCTGCCTTCCCCCAGGGGTGCTGCAGGGAGCCCCTCGGCCCTGTCTGAAGGGCAAGGCTGAGAGACTAAGAGCAGGCCAGGTGTCTGGAAGCCATTCGGGGTGAACTGTCACCCCGGAACCGGCTCATGCCCGCAGCCTCCTCCTCTGCAACCCTCAGTCCTCAGGGGTCCCCAAGTTTAGGATGTGCCCGCCCTCATTTGGGCACTCTCTGGGGCCATCAACCTCCTCAGCCCTGCTGCTTCAAGTCCATTGTCCTCTTCTAAATGTTAGAGGCCCATATATTCTGATCTCTTAGCATAGTGTTGTCTATAGTTACCTTTTCTTTCCAATTTTTGATTTGTGCTCATCTCGTGTTCAAAGTCTGTCATATGTCTTCCTACTGCTGTGTGTCCCACACACATAGTAGGTGCTTCTCTGTGGCCCTTTTCTCCTCAAAAACTTTGCTGATGATAGGTTAATGTAGGGGTGCTTTATACCACTTTCACTCATGACCTAAGCCAATAGTTCTTACTCTCTTAAGAGTGACTACTGTGCATTCTTTGAGAATAATAGCGAAAGTGATGGCCTTCTACCCCCATCCCCCAAGATACACATAAACACACAAAGTACTCCTGCTGATTTCAGGGCACCACATCCCCCTGAAACTGTCCAGCCATTGACTCCAAGCGAAGAGCCACTGTTTAAATTGGTTCTTCCCAGCCTGCTGCAAGGCAGCTGCCACAGGGCTCACGTCCTCCATGTCGTGGGGAAACAGGTTGGGAGAGAGACTCCTCCAGGCTGCTCTGACTGATAAACTGCTGTGTGGCTCCTCACCCAGGTCCCATGTCCCCTTCGATACCTATTTTGCAGATTTGTTCTTAGAAGTGCGAAGTCTTCCATGAGCACCTGTGCGTCAGAGCAGAAACCGTAGTTCCTGTCATTCTTGCCCTTGTTACTATGTTTGCTCCCTGATGCAGTGGGGCCTGGCAAGTCCAGCTGCATCTCTTGCCAAGAAGTCAGAGTTTTTCTCCTGGTGTGAGAGAGGAGTGTCGCCAACCTGTTGGGTGCCTCAAATCTTTCATTTTCCCATCAGAGGCCCCCAACTGGCTTCTCGAATATGAAAGCAGCCCACAGAAATCAAAGCGGAGAGCAGCTGGGTGAGAACACTACAGCAGGCTGAGATGTGCTGCCCCAAACCTCAGGCCTTTCCTCCACTGTCTGCACAGCCCCCCAGGCCTCAGTCCCCGGCAGGTAAATGATGCGATGAGGAGGGACGCATGCGTGGAAGGGCAGGGAGCCAGTGCCTTACATAACAGCTCCAGTTTCCGCTGACAGCATGAGGTACGTGGAATGCAAGTCCCCGTGCAGCCATTAATGCATAATGCCTCAGTCCCTGCCTCACAAACCAAGCGTGACCACCTCAGCAAGGAAGAAGCCATCCCACGGCTCCCCAGGGCCCAGATGTGAGTCTGTCACAGCCACGGGGGCATCACTCGGACTCAGCTCCCCGACATGACAGAGTGTCATAGTTTCAGAGAAAAGCAAGGGTGGTGGTTTGTTGGAACACCATTTGTCGTATTTGAGCGAGCAAATGCGCTTCATCACAGCCCCACCTGCCTGTGGGCTGCTGCCTGGCTGATGGATAGCCCCAGGCCCAAGGCCTGGGGATGACACATGGGGCTTACCTCTCTGCACACTGAAAATACTCGAACTGTCTATAGCCACAGCTCTGCCGCTTGTGCCAGAATAGGTGCACACCTTCCTTGGGTTTGTATGTGCTGATTATTAAGCGATGATCATTCCCTACAGCCTGCTAAGAAAAAAAAAAAAAAAAACATCTTTCATTTCAGCTTTTGTTGTTATTTTCTACCTTTTCAGTCTTCCTGGCGTGACCCCAGGCACCTCCCAGTAGCTGTTGTGCTGTCTCTAAGACAACAACCTCCCCCAAAAAGATATTTGAATTTCACAGAGGATGGGCCTTTTTCCGTTCTCTGTTTCCCCACCCCATTTAAGAAGATTCCAGTGTTTGGCTAGCACTGTGACAGCCTGTCAGGGTAAAATATTTGGCCAGAAGGTATAAATAGCCGCCTTCTGCTGATGTGTGAAAACAGCGGTGATCACCAGAGTCGGGAGTAGGTCTGTGTAGGCTCTGCTCTGGGCAAGGTGTCTGGTACTTCCTCTCAGCCTCCTTTGGGGAGTCACCTACATCAGCGGTTCTAAACTGGGGCTGTTTCTGCCCCCAGGGGACATGGACAGTGTCTGCGGATATTTTTGTTTGTCACAGCTTGGGAGGAGGGGGGGTGCCACTGGCATCTATTAGGTATAAGCCCGTCATGCTGCTAAACATCCCGCAATGCAGAGAAACCCCACAACAAAGAATGATCCAGCCCAAACATCTCTAGGGCGAAGCTGAGAAATCCTGACAGTATCTGGTAAGTCACCCCCACTCTTCTATGGCATTCCAAGCAGTCTGTGGTATATACACACACATCTGGAGCAGAGGGATTGTCACCCCTCTTCAATTACATAAACTTCATAAAAATGTGTCGAACGTGTGTACTCATATAAGGGCCCACAGATAGACAGAGTCTCTGCCTTCTAGAAGTCTAATTCCAGCCGTGGAGACAGACACACATACAAACTACACAAGGGAAGATGAGCCACGTGTGGCCAGCTGGTGGCAGCAGGGCAGGCAGTCTTCAAAAAGTCCTCTGAAAGGAGGATTCCAACTCTGGGGACTGGGAACTTCTGTGCGCAAAGTGGGACAGGAAGCGCCAAAGGCTCTGGAAGATCTGAACCTAGAAGGGCTTTCCTGGTGGGAGAGGACAGAGGGCCTGAGGGCTGTGCTGGGGGCCAGCCCAGGCTATGCGCTGTTTTGGGAAGGAGGATGAGGCCAGCCTTCTTCTTTTTGTTGCATTTACCTTTTTTGGAATAACAGGCCACATGTTTCCCTTTTGATTTTTCATAGTTTCCTCTTTGTTTGCTATGGTAACATTAATATTTAGATAAGAATCTTGCCATTTTTATGCAGTGTTTAATGGGGAAAAGAGTTTTCAACTAAATTGTAAATTATCAAGTTCCTCCCGGGATCAGAACTAAATAAGATTTTGTACTTGGTCCAGTTGTTAGTAATCTTGTGTGAGACCTAAATTGTTTTTAGGAAAACTCACTTTGAGTGCATGTATTTAGAAGGACCTCAGCATCATGAGATGCTAGGAGTGGAAGAAACCTCAAGAAATGCTCAGGTTCAGTTTTGTCCGGTCCAGCAGGCAAACTCTGGTCATCACCATTTCACACATGAGACCGTTACATTTCTGCACATTTCAGACAGAGAATAAGCTTATAAGAAATGGCAGGATTTTTTTTATTGGCTACACAGTCCAAGGGGTACAGTTCTTCAGATTGTCCAAGTGGTTCTGCTCGGAGTTGATGGCCCAGATATCAAAGGAATATGCTTAGCAGGGTGTGTGTGTGTGTGTGTGTGTGTGTGTGAGAGAGAGAGAGAGAGAGAGAGAGAGAGAGAGAGCGCAAGCCTAAAGGGCAATAAGAAGCTGCCATACCCAAGGTTTATGGTGGTGGGGTACCCTCATCTCTGCCAACTGAGGGATCAGAGTCAGTGAGGTCTCCTGGAAGCAGCTGTGGGGAACTGTTGAGACTGTCAAGTCAGCAGCCAAAGTCTATCTGGAGAGAGTGTCTGTCCAAGGACTCCCTGGATCCTGGAGCCATTTTCAGAAATTCAGGCTTTCAGCAGAGCAGACACCTTCAGTGGATCTCTCCAGGGATCCTGGGGGCCTATGACTACCAAGAAGTGCACCAGCCCAGAATTTCCTGAATCTGGCTCCCTCCCACCCTGGTTCAGAAGCTCTGCCTTGATTATAGCTTG
The DNA here is from genome assembly GCA_004024745.2 of Catagonus wagneri. NCBI lineage: Eukaryota > Metazoa > Chordata > Mammalia > Artiodactyla > Tayassuidae > Catagonus > Catagonus wagneri. The sequence continues at coordinate 14,746,557 of PVHT021183693.1, forward strand.
AACTGAGATGACCTTATGTTTTCCTGTCAAACATGCATCCCTTTTCACTTCAATATCCCCATGTGGGGCTTATTGCTGCATCATTTGGAGGACCTAACCAGAAAAAAAGATCTGGTTTCCTTTCTAAGGGACCACCCTCACTTATCACAGAAAATGGACTATTTCCTCATTACTAGGCCACTTGGTGTGTGACTCAGAGAGTTGCTTTTGTCAGGTCATGAGATGGAAGAAGAAACAGTGTGAGGAAACCCCAAATCCCTGGCTACCCCATTTCCTAAAGTGAGCCTTACCCCCAGTGTCATTTGATGACTTTGGTTGCCTTCTATCTGCCACCAGTGAACTAAAAAGACAGATGTGTAAAAACCAGATCCTTTCTGTGGGACAACATAAATGCTTTACGAGATCCTTTTATGGCAGCCACTAATCATTTACTCATCTTTTGTTCAACCCAGGGATGATCCCTTTCTGCTCAGAAGAAAGGCAACTTCCTATGAACAGGCTTGGATGGAATCCATGGCAGGGAGAAGAAAGTGGTGAGATAATTCCTGGACATGGCTTCTAGGGATTGGCAGTACCTTCCAATATAACGCCAGTCAGGGTCATAGAGGCCGCCTCCCTCCCACCCTGAAGAAGCCCAGGCTGCCCCACATGTTTTCAGGCTCGTGGCAATTGGCTCTCTGCAGGAAGTCAGTTGCGTATTTGTACTGGAAGTGAATGCTTGGGGCAAATGCACAGGGCTCTCACCGGTGAATATTTCTTTGGAGCAGAAGCATGTACACATCAAATCTGCTGTGTGTGGCCCTTCCGATTTCCTGAGCTTTCAAACCCTCCTGGTGATTTGCCAGAGGCAAATGGCATCTGTGTTACACCAAATGTCTGTTTCCATCTTGGGTCCCAGGTCTTTTTGTATGAGTTCCAGAGACCGTGTCCTTATTCTCAAAACCTGTCACAGGGGGTCTCACCTTCTTCCTCAGGCTGATCCTCTAAGGTGCTCGGTTGCTGCCTGATTGGCCATCACATCTGGACTTTGAACTGCAGACTGTTCATCAGAATCTTTGTGATGCCATGAGTGACCTGTTCAGAGCTACCATTTACCAAGTATTGATTCTTGCAAGGTGTTTACATATGTCTAATTAAATCCTCGCAAAGATCCTGTGTTCATTTTACAAGAAAGAAACTCTGTCCACGCTAGCCACATTCACCTACACCTGGTCCACGGAGACCCAGCTAAGGGTAAGAGAGCAGACACCCCTGTCGGAGCATCCTTGAAGCACTTGCTGTTTCCTTTTGGGTTTGATTTCTTAAGGAAGTTGCTGTTTGAAACTCTAAGCCTCCTACTGGGAAAGTGATACTAGGTAGATGAGGAAGCCTTGGGTGTGGCTGGCCTGAGATAGCAAACAGCCCAGGGTGGGGAGCAGTTGTGGGAAGTCCCAGCCAGCTGTGCCAGTAATTCAGCTTCTATTTCCCCAAGAGAAGCCGAAATCTAGGTTTTGGGTTCTGTTTTATATAGGGAGTCTTCTAGTTTTAAATGTTGGCAATTGACTAAAAAATAGACCAAACAAAACTTGCTTAACACCCTGCAAGCGGAATAATAACACATTTGGTACCTGGTTTGCAACTTCTATGTTAGGCTTTTCTTGAGATATAAAAATTCAAATATGGTTTAGCATGGGTCCCATTCTTTTTTTTCATGAAATATTCTTTTTATTAGAATATATTAAAATCCAGAGTTCCTGTTGTGGCACAGTGGGTTAGCGAATCCAACTAGGAACCATGAGGTTACAGGTTCAATCCCTGGCCTTGCTCAGTGGGTTAAGGATCCGGTGTTGCCGTGAGCTGTGGTGCAGGTTGCAGACGCGGCTTGGATCTGGCATTGCTGTGTCTGTGGTGCAGGCCAGCAGCTCAGCTCCGATTAGACCCCTAGCCTGGGAATCTCCACATACCACGGGTACAGCCCTAAAATGACAAAAAAGCCAAAAAAAAAAAAAAAACACAATACCTTATAATCTGCAAAATTCAGAACAAAGTTCTAAACAATATAAATGCTTAGGATCTTTGTCACTAAGTTTATTTTCCATATTATATTACCTTCTATTAGTATGACCATTTACATGGTGCTTTGAGATGGAGGATATTATCTGATTTATTGCTCACAAGGCAGCTGTGAGGTGGATGCTGTTACCTTCATGGGTGCAGACAGGAAAACTGAGGCTGAAAGAGACTCAGTCACTGACTTGAAGCCCCAGGACCACGCACTGACAGCCTGAAACTCAGACACAACTTCCCAACTCTACTGTTATTTTCATTCAGTTAACTTTGAGTTTAGTTTCTTCCACCAAGACTACAATACCAATACCTATTCTTCACTCCAAGCCATATTTTTTTCCCAAGTCAGCACTAGCATTAGGTAGAGAAGTCATAAACACCCCCTGTAACCTAGGACTTAGCTTTTTTTTTAAAGACACCAATAAGGGAGAGGGTGATAGCTCTTCACTTGAGGTTGGGGATCCTAAGAGTGAGTGGAGTGGAGAGACCTGAACCCCTGCAACACTCATTCTGCAACACTGAGTGGAGAGGTGCACCAGGCATGCTTTGGGAAAACAGGTCTGTAGGTTTCTCCAGAGGGTGTCTGGCTTTCCTGGGGTGGGGGTGGGAGGCGAGATCTGCACAGATTCTAACCCTTCATCTTTATTGATACTGAATCATAAGTCCAACAACCTAACTAAATCTGCAGACTAATATCTCCCCAGTACCCTTTTCTGTCAAAAAGATGTAACTCAGGCCACTTTGCATCTGGAATTAGTCACCACCAACTAATCTGATCCCTTGCTATCAATGGCTTATTACCATGGACTAGACTGTATTCCTGCAGGACAGGCCTCCACAGTTGTTACAACCTTGGTCAGCCCTCGGGCTCTATAACTGATTCCTTCTTAAAGGCCCAAGCCCTTTTGTCCTGTCATGAACATTGCAAAACACCTTTGAACAAAATATAATCTTTTTTTTTTTGCCTTTTATTGCTGCGTCCATGGCATATGGAGGTTCCCAGGATAGAGGTCCAATTGGAGCTACAGCTGCAGTCCTACGCCACAACCACAGCACCACTAGATCCAAGTCTCATCTGCAACCTACACCACAGCTCACGACAATGCCAGCTCCTTAACCCACTGAGCAAGGCCAGGGCTCAAACCCGCATCCTCATGGATACTGGTTGGATTAGTTACTGCTGAACAACAAGGGGACTCCCAAAAATATAATCATTTTTATGAGGCAACGATTACTTCTTACTAACAATTACATGTTAAGAACCCTCCCCCTGTGGGTGGGATGTTAATTGGTGCAACCACTGTGGGAAAAAGTATAGAGGTGTCTCAAAAACTAAAAATAGAACTACCATATGACCCAGCAATTCCACTCCTGATTATATATCCAAAAAAAAAAAAAAAAACGAACAAAAAACAGAAACAGTAATTTGAAAAGACACATGCACCTCAGTGCTCATAGTAGCATTATTTATAACTGCCAAGATATGGAAGCAACCTAAGTGTTCACCAACAGATAAATGGATAAAGAAGATGTGTTTTATATGTACACTGGAATACTACTCAGCCATAAAAAGGAGTGAAATTTTGTCATCTGCAGTTACATGAATAGACTTGGAGGGCACTGTGCTAATAAGGGAAGTAAGGTAGACAAAGACAAATACTATATGATATCACTTATAGGTGGAGTCTAAAAAATATAACAAACTAGTGAGTATACCAAAAAAGAAGCAGACTCATAGATATAAAGAACAAACTAGTGGTTACCAGTGAGGAAAGGAAAGGGGGGAGGGGCAATATAGGGGTAGAAGATTGAGAGGTACAAAGTATTAGGTATAAGGTAACGGAAGTTCCCACTTGGCGCCGTGGAAAAAAATCCGACTAGTATCCACGAGGACACGGGTTTGATCCCTGGCCTCACTCAGTGGGTAGGGGATCAAGCGTTGCTGTGAGTTGTGATATAGTCTGACAGCTGTAGCTCTGATGTGACCCCTGCCTGGGAACTTCCACATGCCATGGTATAGCCTAAAAAGCAAAAATAAATATAAAATCTTAAAAAATAAATAAAATGAGCCACAAGGATATATTGTATAACAGGGAGACTATACCAAATATGCTGAGAGGTTGGCCCTAAAAAGCAAAAGAAAAAAAAAAAATCTGCATCAAGCTAGTGTGGTCCAAGGAAAAAACAGATAAACTTAACTAATTACATCCACAATGACCCTATTTCCAAATAAGTTCATATTCTGAGGTTCTAGGGGTTAGGACTGCAACATATTTGGAGAGACACAATTCAACCCACTTCAGGAGACTCAGGGGCGGCTTATGGCATCTGCTATAAATGAAAATATTTTTGAAGAATTGTGCTTTAAAATTTATGCAAATTGAACACTCAATTCCATTGTTCCATCACTATTCCATATAAAACAACATTTCTCAAAAAAATCTGTGAGTAAAATTAGTAATTCAGAAAGCTGCTCCATGTTGATCCTAGGGAACTAGGACCCCACATCTCTTTATATCTGTAGAGGATACCTAAAGCAAGTGTGAAAGCCCCTGAAAGCAGAGACATCTATAAGGAGGAAAAGGCACATTTAAACTAAATGAGCATGAAGAATATTGGCTTAGACAGGGCTTAACAAGAAGTCATGCGAACTAGATACACAGAGAAAATACAGAACATCCTGACCAGGATCTCTGACCAACAAAGCAGACCAGGGTGGAAACAGTACTTGCAGAGAGCCCTGCTGCAGCCACACGGCCTTTTTTTTTTTTCTCCTCTCTTTCCTTTTGAACAGAAATCGGCATCATATAGCACTGTTCCCCAGCACAATGGCTTTTGAAGAACATGCTTTTGAAGTGCAGGTGCCGTGGGTACAAAGATGATGGTTGTGGTGGTAATAGGCTTTGTAACACACTGATCAGATTCATATTTTTCTATTATAGTAAATGTGCCTCCAGTAATGGAACTTAGCAACACTAACCATGGCCATACTGTTCTTTTATTTCCTAAGAAATAACATTTTCAAAAGTGACAAAGGACTCTGACAAAGACCTAGCAATGGGAGTGAGAATGACTCAAGTGTGGTTAGCTTATTGCCCCACTTGGTTTGTGACAGAAAAGTGGGTTGAGTTGATGAATTTCCACATCCTGGGGACCATTGCCAGCCCCCTATAGCTGCACCCCTGCCAGGACCCAAGCTGGAGAGACCTTCTGATAGGGCTCCAAAGACAGCACCAGAAATCTTGATGGCATGGGAAAAGAGGTGGCTTTCTGGGAACCACAATGTTCTTTTCCTTCTCTGCCCCTCTATTGAGAGAAATATGAACCTCACAAAGACCTGGTCCTCTTAGGAGAAATGTCTATCAAAGTTAAACTCTAGTCTTTTTTTCTTTTCTTTTTTTCTAGTTTTTGTGTTTTGGCCATGCCCATGGCATGTGGAAATTCTGGGACAAAGGATCAAATCTGAGCCGTTGCTGCAACAACACTGGATCCTTAACCCACTGCTCCACCAAGGGACTCCTAGACTACAGTCAAGGAGGAGACATCCCATAGATGTGTGGCCAAGTGACAAGCCTGGAGAAAGGTAACTCCTGATCCGGGATTATCATTCAGGGCAGCCAGGAGGCTGCAGCTCCACTCAGGAGACACCCCTATTAAGACCTGTTTTCTGGAAGCTGTGCACAGAATGCCCAGGTGTTAGCAAACACAGTGTCCAGACCCTTGACGAAAGCAAGTAACAGAGGAAGATGATCCTCAGGGGAAGGAGGGTGAGGGGATCCGAAGAGCCAGAGCCTGCAGGGGGCGATCAGTTCCCTTTAGTGAGTGATCAGCTCCCCTGGAACAGCGGGGACTATTCCCATCTCTAGGAAGATGATCTTCCCAAAGAGAATAGCTCATGAGATCACCCAGCTCCCTCGGTCCTGATACCCCATTACAGCCATTGCGGTTTCCCAGGCATCCTGATAACGGGAGGCACACTGTCTACTGGGGAGGTGTCTGCTCGGGAGGGCCTCAGGACCTGACATGTAAATGGAGCAGAAACTCTAAGTGACGTCTAAAGACTGTGCACATCTTTCAGCTCTCACCGTCCTCTCAGATCCCAGGCGACTCTCTCCCTCCCTCCCCCGCCAGCCCGCAGGGGTCATCCCTTGGCAGCTGAGACAGACAGAAGGGGCCAGGCGCCCAGCCAGGGCCTGAAGCCCTGCATGCCCTCTGGACCATATTCGTGCTGCCTGCCCTGGTTCCAAACCCTGGGGAGAGCTCTGGTGAGATACACATTTTAACAACATGGTCAGGTTTATAGCCTAGTTTCTGATGAGTTTGTTTTGTGTGAATTATTGCCCTAATTATTATTTCCCAAGGATGTGATAAAAATGTAATTTTTGCCCAAAGGGAAGGAGCAAATCCCCAAGCACAATAACGCCAGCATCCAGGGCAGGACAGCAGGCAGCCCTGCTCAGAGCCTCTGCCAGCTGCCTCTTCAAGCCACTCATCATGTGACCCTCAGAGTTTGTTGAAAGCCAGTGGGATTCCTAAAACAAGATGAGATCAAACCACAGAAAGCAGGGACCGCCCAGTGGTAATGATGGAAGAAATAATGGCCCCTCGGGGGAGGGGGAGAAAAGAGATGAAATACTGTATAATTTAAATAAATGCATTTTGGGCGACTCTCCCCAAAACTGGCTAGGCCAGAACACCATGCTGGTGACATTTTAAAAAACCGAATAACCCCCAAAGGAAGAAATCCTGGTTATGATCATTCTTTCCCTCCAGCCTTTATCCCTTAGGCAGTGGCTCCCACCAGCCTCTTTGTCCCTCCCCTGAAAGGGGACATTTGACTATGCCTGGAGATGGTTTTAATTGCCACAGCTGTGGAATGCTCTCCATGTCTAGTGAGGGAGAGATGAGGAATGTTGTTAAACATCCCACAACGCACACGACAAAGAATTATCGCAGAACGTCAAAGGGACACTACAGATAAAGCTCGTCTTCAGAGAATGAACTCCTGATCTCACTAACTCACTAACTCAAACCAAACAAAATGTATATGGGGGATTCATAATGAAAGAGGGCTCGATGGTGACCGAGAGCATATAGCAAGTTCTGGACCATCAAAAATTTGAAGAGGAACAGTGCCCAGCTCTGGATGCGCTTCTCTGATTATATGCATCCGTTAAGCTTCTAGCCTCTGGCTGCGTCATCGTCAAGTGATTGGCAAAGGGAATTCAATGGAACCTCTGTCCTCTAAGAGTTTACAATATGAGATGGAGAGTCATGACTAGGCAGCGCTTTATATAAAGGTGAGATGGAGAAATAAAGGACAAATCAAGCCACACCAATTGTACAGGCTGGGAGCTGAGAATATCCCAAGAAACAGAAGGAGGATAGAGTTATCACAGGTGAGTAAGGTGGCATTGAAGGGATGGAAGAGAAGGCCTGCAGGGAGTGTCCGCCTTTTCCTCCATTAATTCACACTCTCACTCAAGTGTGCACTGTGCGTTTCCAGGCCACCAAAGATATAGAGGCACAGGCCCCATGCTCCAAGCACTCACAGTCAAATCAGAGCGATAAGATTCATAACCAAATAAGCAAAATACAAAAGTGTCACTTTGAGAGGTACAGCAAGTAGATGTTTTAGTGTTCCGTGAAGGGGGTGAGGCCTACATGTGGGAGAACTTGGACTTGACCTAGGCCTGGAGCCTGGGTGCCTCAGAGTCAGTGAGGGGTAGGGGTGGGGGGATGTGCTGAGCCTGAGGGCCCCAGAGCAGGGTTGCAGGCTGGGGGTTAGTAAGCATGCTGACAAGAATTTCTGCAAAGGGGGTGCTGACTTAGGGTTTGTTCTGGCTTTTCTTTTGGCCACTCAACAAAACTCTCTGTGCTTCAGTTTCTCTGTCCTTCGCATTTCCAAGTAATTAAGACCATACTTACTCTTATTAGGAACCACAGGCAAGATGATCAACATTGGTGAGTCTTAAGGGAGATGCTAGTGGTTCTAACTCATGGGGCACCGTTGTTGCTCTCTTTCACATGCCTCTAACCTCACTCAGTAACAGCAACTCAGAAAACTACCCAGGGCAAAAGCCATATGCTTTGAAGATGTACTAATATTTCACAAACATTTTCCAGGACCAAATCTTTACCAGAGCTGCAAACAAGCAGTCAGATGGACTGCCCTGTGAGCTTTCTCCTCTACAGTGAACCCACAGAAAGGTCAGCAGCCGGACACAGAAAGAGGAGAAGGATCCTGAATAAACACAGACAGTTTAATCAACCATGAAGAAATCCAAGAGTTGACTGAAAGTGCTTTGTCGGGAAGAGAAGCGAGGCCCCTGCCCTCAGAGAAAGGCGAGGAAGGTTGGAGGTCATTTAGCAGCAGAGATGGCCGCTGACCACAGAGGCCACCGCGGAGGCACCAAGGGCCTGGTGAGGTCAGGGGGAGACTCAAAAGCCAAAGGCCAGGGGGCGGAGAGGATGGGATGGAAACCAGCATTTGGGTATTTTCCAAAGAACCCAGCAAATAAATGTTCCCTAGAAAGAAGATGAAAATTTAGCTGAATGGGAAGGGAAGACTGTGTTTTAAAACCACTATCATTGCTTAAGAGTTGGTTACTCCTTCAAGCTTCTGTCCATCAAGTCTGTCATTTCTGAGTCCAGACTCCTCAGGGAATTTTAGAGCCTGGTTTATTAGAATTTCATCTATGTCCTTTACTTGCATCTAAAAAAAAATCAAGGTCAAGCTACATTGATGTGTAAAGGAGAATTTCCATGAACGAGGGCTGACTCCCAGGCTCTGGCCCTGTAATTACTTTCTTTGTAAATCTGAATACACAATCAGAAGGGTGTCTTCTCAACATTTTTTGTATTTATGGAACACCTTTAAATAATGGAATCTGGAACCTCCAGCAACTTCTGTGTCCAAATATATCCAAGACTGTTTGTTTATGTTTTTTAATTGAAAATCAAACCATTTTAGACCAACTAATCTATGGTATCATTGAAAATGCATATTTTTAGAAAATTCTGGAGACTTTTACAAACCGTTAAAGTAGCTTGGCATCATGCTTTATCTTTAGAAGATGTTTCTCAGCTGTGATTACTCTTGGAATGAAATCAGGGATAGCATTCAGAAAAGTCTGTAGCCTGAAAAGTTTTGCATAAAAAAAATCTGATTCCATTAGAAAACCATTTCTTTTACAGTGGTTTTACCATTTTTCCATTGGCTCATATAATATGGTTGGTTTGTTCTCATTCCAATTAAAGATGCAATTCATTAGAGTCTTTAACTTCATTAAAGCAAAGCCTTCTACTAATGCTATCGAGCATTGATGGGCTTCCAAACGGACATTCTCAGCAGGCAGGAGAACAACTTTCAAACCCTCTGATTCTGTATGAAGCATTTCTACACAGGACTTCCATTTCTGTGGTCTGGCCTGGTAAGATGTTTATTTCTTTATGATCAGTCTTATTTTTTTTTTTTTTTTTGAGTCCTGGGTCTATGGCCTGATAACTTGTAAAGAAGGATAATTTGTGCAGGAGGACAGTTGTGCTACTTATATTCAATCCTTTAGGATTAAGAAAAATTTAAACCAATTAAGAATTCCCATCACCAGGAGTTTCTTAGAGGGAAATGACTTTTTAAGGCATATGGGTATTATCAAGAAAATTATTCTCCCTTGAGATGATGTGTTGGTACACAAGAGGAGTGTTGGGCACGATAGCAAGAGGAAACGGTAACTCCCACATGAGGAAATAAGTTGCTATTTTCAAGGCTGGATGAAATGGGCATCTTTTCCCCGTGTACCTTTTCATTTTAAAAAGTAATGGAATTTGGATACATCTTGATCGTTTAGGATAATAAAGGATACATGAGGCCTGGATAGAAAAACCACAAATGGTAAGTAAAATAAGATAAACAGGGATTATTTTTTTCCCATTTATTAACATTCACACAGAGCTGTATACTTGGTTACCATGCTTTCATGGTATCTCATGTCACAGGCCACAGCATATAAAATCACAGAGGCCACTGACAGGCAGGAAGAGAGGCCTGGCCTTGTTGTCTGAGTAATACAAACAGCCCAGTGTGTCCGATGGGAGCCTGAGTGCACTGCGACCTGATGAGCCCAGCCCAGGAGAGGCTGGCCTTCTCCTCACCTCTTCTCCTGCCTCTGCCTGCCCCCTAGTGGACGACTGTGGGAAAGCGTGGCAGTTTGGCTGGGGATCTTTGTGAGGGGCTGAGATCTGGCTCCCCTGAAAGCTGTCCTCTCCCAGCCCTATTCCCAGGCACTCTTGGTCAGTTTCTGGAGAACCAGGGCTCTGCCTGGGATGCTCTGAAGTCTCCCTAGGATAAGCACCATCATTTCCTGTGTCATTTCCCCCATTTTTCGTCTACCTTTGCCCACCTCGTCCCCACGTGGCTGGAATCTTCCCTTGTACAATCCCCAGGGGACATACCTATTCTAGAAAGGACAAATTATTCCTTCATTTTGTCCTGCAAACTGTTGAGAACCAACAAATACCGTGCTGTTGAACTCGTCCTCACTGTAGGGGCCTCTTACATCTCCTGTACATTCCCATAACCATTCATTTATTCACCAGATACCTACTAGGTACTGCACCCTGTGCCAAGCCCTGGAGACACAGAAGAAACTGAGCCAAAGTTCCTGCATGGAGGAGCGCACAGCACAGAGAAGGGACAGTTCCTCCATCAATTGCCATGTGATGACATTTACACCACTAAAAAGACAACAGCGCTCTGCTGTGGGAGCGAAGGGAGTGGGGGCAGAGGCTTTGGGGTTTGTTGTGGGTTCTTTTCACAGCAAGTTTAGCCCAACAACTGCTTTTTCTAATGACTCAGAAAAATAAATGAGGCTGGCACAGGCCATCCTGACACCACACACCTCTAGAATACCCTGGCTGCACTGAGTATTTTCATCCCTGGCCAAGTCACAGTGATCTGACTGTCCCAGCCTGTGTGGATGCTGCTAAGAGGAGGCACACATCACCATGAGCTCCCTTGGATGACGCACTGCTTGACGTTCCCACTGTGGCAACCCTCGGCTCCTGCCAACACTCTACTCCGCTATGCTCACTTCAAGCCTCCCTTAATTTTGCTGAGGCCCCGTTTTCCTCGTTGCTGATTCACAGATACGGAAGACCTAGAAAGAAAAAAAGGGTAATTATCTCAAATGACTCAGGAGCCCACTTGGACCCTGTGATCTGAACATAGACTGCATTGTAAAAGCTGAGGGTAATAATATTGTCATCTGTGTAGGAAAAGCTGGAAGAAAAACATATTAACATTATTCTGAACTCCTGGCTCCTGGCAAAAGTACTGTAGAAATGATGGATTCTCAGCCTGTGGCCTGACAGCTGAATACCTCATCGAGGGATGAAGGTACCTGTAAAGAGTCCCAAAAGATGAGGACTTCCCGGGGCCAGGGGCTGCATTACTCCTCTCCCCTCCCCCCACTTTCCCTCTCTCTCTCCCTCTCTCCTTCTCTCTTTCCCTTTCTCCCTCTCTCTTCTCTCTCTCTCTCTGATGCGATAAACGCTTATGGGATGAGTGGCTGCCACCTCCGGTCCCGTCAGGCCCTCCCTGGAGGAAACGCGGTTTGAGAAATGAAACCAACTGGCAGGCCCTAGACCCCTAGAGAATGTGATTTAGGATTCATGAACAAAAAGGAAATGATTTGTCTGCTAGAAAACTGCTGAGAACGATGACAATCAAGGAAGAAGGGAAAGGCAAACGATTGTCGCTCGCATTGGGGAGGGTGGCGGCGGGGGAAGCGAGACGGAGGACAAATCCCCTCCAGGTCTCGGCTGGGGGAGGGGGCGCAAAAGTACCAGCAGAGGTAGTCACAGCGACAGAGGTGACCATTGCTCCCCCAGCGGAGAAGGGTGGAGTAGCGGACAGTGCCTGTGACGCCGGCTGTAGGACTGCGCTGGGCTGGCCAGATGCCTGGATACCCTGAGAAAGGGCGCCCCCCCATGAGGTCTATGACCACGCCTCAGCCATTCCCACCCTCCGGCAGAGGAGAGCTGGTGTGAGCCCCCCAGGAGGCAGAGCATGTGTGCTGGACGGGGTGGAAGAGGTGAGAAGACAGCCAAAAACCTTGGAACTGACCTGAATCTTTGGTTTTCCCTGAGGCTGTTGTGGCCTGGGGGAAGGGAAATTACATTATAACTATAAATATTGTGCATTCTGCACATTTTGGAATTAGTCTAAAGAAACCCCTGCATCCTATTTCAGGATTGTGTACATTCAAATTATTTTCCTGTGTCCTAGCTTTGGGTTCCATTCAATCCTTATTCTTCCTGCATTTCTGTTTTTCTTCCATTTACCCTTAATAGCACCCATAATTCATTCATTTCTCTCAGCAAATATTGATTGAATGCCTACTCTTTGCCAGGTCATACTAGGAACCAAGAATACAATGTCAGCAAAAATAGACATGGCCCCTGCCCTCATGCAACTTACACAATAGAAAAGGAGATGACCTTGATCAAATACCCATGCAAATGAATATGACATTGCAATGTGTGATGCCCTGAGTACATAACAAGGGGTTTGACTTAATAAGGGATGTCAGGGAAATCTCTGAGGAATTGATGAGTGAAATGAAATCTGAAAGAACAGGATTAACTAGGACAGGAGGGTCCTGTGCATTTCTTTAGAGGGATGGCACTAGTGTCTTCAAGGCTGTGAAAGACAGGAGTGTGACCAGAGCACAGACAATGAGGAGGGCAGGATGCCTGGCAAGGCTCGGCTTGAGACAGGCATGCACAGGGAGCCACTGAAATGTTTAAGTGGACATGTGGTGTGATCAAATGTGCATTTTAGAAAGATTGTTCTGGGTGCAAGAGCTTGGAAAGAGTCTTAAGCGAGTGCCATGAGCCCTGTTAGGAAGTTGTTACAGGTGAGTTCAAGACAAGGAGAAGAGCCATGGAGGAAAATAAGGGAGAAGATTCTCCATAGGAAGCACAGTTGTCAGGACGTGGTGATGGGGTAGAGAGGCTAAGTATTCCACATCTGTATGATTTTCCAACAGTCTCCCCTGCAATGAGCCCCTCTCTTCATGGGCTAGATTGCCATATGAGGCACAAATACAACTTCCCACTCTTCCAGCTTTGTCTCTAAGGATGCCTTCGTGGTTACTTCCGAAGAGAAGGAAGGTCCCTGATACCTGGAACATATCAACTCAAAGATCATGGGTTGAAATGATAACAACTCAGATTATAGGACTAACGGCTTCCAAGCTCCCCTGTCCTGAACTGAAGGGCTAGGGTTGATGGCAGACCAAGAGAGCTTTACAGCATTGCGGGCTGCTACACCATTGGATTTGCTGGTTGAGGGCTTAAAATTCATGTATTGTCCAATTAACTAAAGTATTCTACTCCAGGCTTAGAGGATGCTGTGTAAGATGCCTGCCTCAGCTGCGGGGTAGAGCCAGCTACCACATGCCCTCTTCTGCCTGGGATCCTTGTTTCTGCAAAGCAGTCATTGATCCATTCCAGGAATTGTGTTTTATCGCCATGCTGTGCTAAGTTCCAGGGACTGGAAGATGAATAAAGGTTTTCTGCCCTCCAGGACTTACAGCCTAGCAGGACTGCCAGTCAGCACAGCACAGCACAGCACAGCACAGCGTGATGTGCCGCAGCACGGGCACAGGCAAGGCCCAAGGTAGGGGAGACAGGCTCTCTGACCGGTGGAGTTAGGAAGGTTTTCTGGAAGGCACATCTGAGCCAGGTGTCAAAGGGTGAGCAGAAATTTCTAGGGAGAAGAGGAGACTGGTTGTTTCAGGCAGAAGAAACAGTTCATATAAAGATGCAAAGATATCTAAGAGTAAAGGTGGCCAAAAGTGGCCCCAGAGGTGATGGTGAGGGCTGTAGTGACAGATGAGACTGGAGACAGGCTTCCGTGGCAGAAGAGGGGGCCACTGGAGGCTCCTAACCACCTGCTTAAGGAAATAGTATTAACATTAATATTTCTATTATATAACAAAATACTGCAAAACTTAGGTGCTGAAAGCAACAAATAATGTATTATCTCACAGTTTCTGTGGGTCAGGAATCTGATAGCTCACTGGTCCTCTGGCTCAGGGTCTCACTGGCTCAGTGGTCCTCAGGTCTCTCAGGGTCTCACCTGGTCTTACAGTCAAGGTGTCAGCCAGACCTGCAGTCATCTCAAGGTTCCACTGGGGGAGGATCACCCTCCAGGCTCAGTCACGTGGCTGTTGGCCAACCTCAGGTCCTCACTGGCTCCTGGCCGGAGACATCAGTTCCTTGTGATAGGGAAGCTCACGACATGGCAGTTGGCAGAGAGACAGAGATGGAGAGAGAAAGAGAGAGAGAGAGAGAGATGGATGTACAAAAATACATCTTTTGTAAATCTAATCTCAGAAGTGATATCCCATCACTTTTGTCATTTTCTGTTTGTTTGGAGGGTCACTAGGTCCAGCCCACACGAAAGGACTTGCACTCAGAGTGAATACTAGGAGGTGGTGATCACTGGACCATTTTAGAGGCTGCCTACCATGTATACCATAGTTATTTCAGGCACGATCCCAGCATTATCTCATTCTGCATAAATTATAGAGAAAGACATATAATTTCACTGCATATTAGTTTGTTTTTGTCGATGGGTACACTCTGGTCCCCAGGAACCCTGAAGAACAATGTGCTTCATTTCACATCTCCCCCTAAGGATTTTATACAACCCACTTGGCACTCACGCTGTTATTATTAGATGGATTCAGCCAAAAGCTGCCTGTGTGGGTAGAGATAGGTGGGAAGGTAGGGAGGCAGAGAAAGGAAGTTATCAGGACCCCAAACTGAATAAAGAGAAAGGTCACACGCCAACTGAAAATTAGAAATGAATCTGAGTGGAACTAAGTATCGAGGCTGACAGCTCATACACGCAATGCCAACTCGCCACAGCTTGGCAGTGCCCTTGGTTTTCCCACACGCAACTGAAAATAGCTAGCATTCATCCTGAGGGAGTGCTTCTAAAATAAGTAACTACTGGGAGCTATATACCTCACTGCTCATTCAAGCTGGAAGCAGTCTGCAATTATTTTGCTGAAATTAGATACAAATTAAGTTGCCACTTCTGGAACCCTTTCTCCTATACTATATCAGAGGAAAAAGAAGCTGAATTTTGAAATCGGATAGTTTAGATTTTTCTTAATAATACATGTGATAGCTGAAAGTATAGCCACAAAGGCAGATTATTGATACTAATCTCACGTGAGACCTAATCTCTTCAGGAGCCTGGTTTTCTGATTTTTCAGGCCTGGGTTTAGTTCTTATGGACATAGAGTGACATTCCGGCAAAGGTGACTGGAGGGAGGGATCAACGTGCCCACACCTGAATATACCATGTGGCATCATCATTAAACCTGCCAGGGATGGAAGAGAGGGGACTAGCACAAAAGCATCCTCTGGGATGGATGTAGATGGCTCCGCTCCCACTTTTTTTAGTGGCTGAAAGCTCTCAGAGTCCTTATCCACATGGATGTAGAAGTTCTGCTATGTTTGTAAAAGCAAAACAGAATAAACAAACATATATGCAAACAAAAAATAATACTGATAATTTGGGCTTCTCCTCTCAACCTTAGCTAAGTAGGAACCAGCCTACAGATAATGGGGGGTATTTGGGAGGGGGGGTTCTGCTATGAGAGAGCCCCTGGGTTGTATTATCTCCTCAATAAAACACCATCTTCTCTGATCTGCCTTAGGAAGAAGTGGATGAGTACCTAAGATCCCAGCTGTGATAGAATCTAGGAGGCTCTTGGTGGCTGCTGAGGAAAGACACTTCTCTACAACTTTGAATTCCAACTTCCCTTTGCAGAAGGCAAAGATGACTTTCTCACTGTTGGAGACATTAGTCACAGATGAATTAGTCACAGTTCAACCCCACCCACCACCCCACACATTCCCACCCTATATCCATATTGTGATCTGGTGAATCTTAGAAGTAACAAATGAAATTAAGAGCTCCAGGTAACATTTCTTCCTTGGTGGAGGGGTTTGTTTTGTTCTGGGTTTTTGTCTCCATACTTCTCAAACAAAAAACTTCTAAAAGATCCCCTTAAAATGGTGAAGCTCTACAACCTTGTTTTAATGACAAGAGGTTATTTTGTTTAACTTGTTTAACTTTTAAAATAATTTTCAATATCTCCTTTTCCAGATTTCTTAGGTCTTGGGGAGAAAACTAAATGAAGTTCAATGGGCTCAAGACAAGTCTGAAGTCACCTGGTATCAGCAATGGTTCCCCACGTAGCAGGCAGCTGTCTCCAACATCACACCTCCTAGGCTGGTCAGTTCAGCAGCACATTTGTTCTGCAGAGGAAAGCACTGGCACAGGCTCTGGCTGCCTCAGGTCAGGTGAACATCTGCAGCAGTCACCCTTTCCTGATGTCTTCCCAGCATTTACCATGGTCTAAAAAATCCCTCTCCCTGTTTGAAGAAGCAGGACTTTCTTTTTTGGTCCTAACAGGGAGGAGCTGTACATTAAACAGTAACAACATGAATGGCATCCTGGCAGAAGGGTTCTTCTTTTCCCTGTTTCCTCTAGCCCACTGACCCAGACCTTCTGGAGGCCATGCCGTGGTGCTTGAGTAGGGAAAAGAAAACTCAGGTCCATAACCCTGGACTTGGATGTTCAAAAGATAGCAAATGAGGGAAGAAAGGACCGAGGAGACCAACAGGGGCAAATCCAGAATGTTGAGACCTCATTTATTTTCACCATTTAGGGAACTTTTTGATTAGTATCCTTTTTCCCTCTCTGATTTCAAAATAAGTAATTCTTAACTTCTAGGGAGGAAATCTGCAGCAGCAAGAGGAACAAGATCACAGGATGAGTAAGGAAGAGGCTGCACGTGTTCTCTTCCTAGATCCTGTCCCCTGACACTCCCAGCTCTCCCAATACACACACACCAACAGCATGTTTCATCCAGTGTAAAAATAGCTGTCCAGGTTCTGTCATTCATCCCTAAACAGCAATAAAGGGCAGGCCTCCCAGCAGTGCCTGCTGCCCTTTAGTAGCTTATATTATCAGATGACGCCTCACACCTCCCATTCCCCACCCCGAGTTGGATGAATGTCCTAGGCGACCTTACACGTTTTTATTTTACTCAGCAGCATGGTTTTTAAGAGGAAAATCCTCCGGCTTTCCGAGCCGAGCCGAGTCGGCGGGGCCGCGGGCCTTCCCTCCCCTCCCTCCCCCCGCTCCACACTCCAGGCGGCAGTGGCAGGAGAGCGTTTCCATCTGTGTTGGGAAAGAACGGCCTCTCTGTGCTGCCCAGCACGTCCAGCGCGAGGGCGCGGAGGCTGGAACACGCTCTGCCGCACGGGAGAACAGCTCACCGGGGGCCTTGGAGGAGGCTCTGCCCTTTCCTAACAAGGGCCAGGCGCCTCCCCCCGTGGGCCCCGGCTCATTCCTGGCAGGATCACCACCCCACCTCCATCCCTACCCGGGGCAGTGATTCCCCCCACGCAGAGGGAGGGAGTCTCTGCTCCGAGGGCTTGAGGTCCCGCCGCTAGGGTTTGCGCATGCGCGAAAGGTCGCATTGCTCTGGGCTCTGCAGCCGGTTGGACTCCAGCGTCCTCAGTGGGGCGGGGGTCTCGGGTCGGGGGGCTCGGTCCCGGGTCCCCGCAGAGAACCTAGCGCTTTTGGTATCGCTGTACGTCGAGGATCCCTGCAGCGTGTGGAAGAGAGCCAGGGAAGGCTAAAGGCTCCTTAGAGAACGCTTGCTCCATGCCTCCGTTTTACAGATGAGGCCATTGGGGTCCACTGAGGTGTTGGGAACCGCCTAAAGCTGCATTTCTGGATTCTACCAGCTGGGACCAGGCCTGGCTCTTAGTGGCATGGTTTAGACACGTCTTCGGCGAGCATTTATCAGGTGCCTGGATGTACTGTGTACTAAATGTATGTATGGTATGAAAGATAACCGCAAATACATCAGAAGCATTGTAACTGTGGCCGCTCCAGAACTGGGCATTGAGTGACACAGACCTGGGTTTGATTTGATGATTTGCAGGAACCCACTACTAGCTGGATGACCTTCTGAAGCAGTTAACCTCTCTAAGCCTCAGTTTCCTTGTCTCCAAAGCGGTAATTTAAAACAAACAAAAAAATAGGACGTACCTGCTAGGGTCCCAGGGCTTAAGTGAGATAAGGTGCACGTGGCTTAGCACAAAGTCTGCACCTGGAAGTCTCTCAAGCAAATATTCAAGCAATGTTTTGAGAAGTCAAAAGCTATGGGCGCACAGGCGTTCATGAGACAATCACGTACTCATTTCCAGACAGAAGTCCGGTGGCACAAGAGGGAAGGTACTTTCCCGCGCTCAGGGACATTCACACAGGGTTGCATGACCTGGCAAGACAGAAAAAGGCGGAAATGGCCTCTGTTTATCTTTCCGCCGGCTGCTGGGTCCTTCCCCCTCCCTCACCCCTCCCTCCCCTCAGAACTCTCACTGTGACTCATGGTGGCTGCAGAGATATGTTGGGGCCTCTTATCAGGGCAAAATGTGTTCTGTGAGGTGGTGCAGTTTATGTTTGAAGTTCTACTTGATCACACGGGCCTCTCTCCTCTTTTCCTAGGCGGGACAGGCCCAAGAAGGAGCAACTGGGTTAAGTGGATAAGAAGGAATAATGGTTAATCGCCTAAGGTATCACATTGGAGTAGTCTGGAATCAGAGATGTTGAAGACCGTCTGGTACGATGATGGCCCCTCCTGTCAAGGAAGAAGGGGTGAAAAAAAAAAAAAAAAAACTGTGAAAGGTAAAGAAGCATCAAGTTTTGGATTCAAGTTAGAGCCCTGGTTTTCTGTGCCCCAGAGTTTATTCACCCATTCACACACACTGGTTTGGGGGCGGGAGGTCCATTCTGGACTGCCAGGTACAGGGATTGCCTCAGTAAGCAGGGAAAGGGGAGAGGGAAATAAATCCAGGTATTCCATGTTCTTTGTATAGCTTCACAGACGGCAATACCATTTACTGTGATAGCAAGTGGAGGAGAAGAAACTGATCTGAGGGGAAGATGGCATGTTTTGAGTATATTTTTTATGTGCCTGTGGAACTTCCAGAGAAGACCTCCAGGAGGCAGTAGGAACATGGGTGCCAAACGTGGGAGAGAAGCCTGGAGATGCCCAGTGGGGAATGGTCAATGTAGAGGTGGTCACTGAAGCTGAGGTAGGGCTGGGGTGACCCAGAGGAAGCAGGCCGACTGAGAAGATCATGGGATGGATGAGGACTGAACCCTGACACATACCAGCCTCTAAGGATCAAATAGGGATTCTAGGGGGCAGGGGGGGGCGCAGAAGTACGGGGATGGCATCAAACAGTCCAAATGCAGAGGTGGTCCAGGAAGTGGTTGGGAGTAGGAAAGGACACAGAGATATCCAGCACACTAGTGCTGGAATGTGCCTGTTGGTTTCAACAATGAGGACGTTATTACTGACTTGTGTGACTCCAGTTTCGGTGGGACTGTAAGAACAGAAACCAAGTCACTCTGGGTTATAACTAGATGCAGTCAGGGAAGAAGAGCAGCAGGGGTGGTGGGCGTAGCCCACTGCCTGGGAGAGTTAGTTGGGAAAGGAAGGGGAGTTACTTTCATAACTGTCCTTTTACTATGGGAAACTGAAATGTGCTTAGAGGGTAAGGAGAAGCAGGAAAGGTTAACAGGGAAGAATAGACTGGGGTCTCAGTCAGCCTCCTCAGGAGTGAGTGCGAGGAGGGAGGATTCTGACCCTAGATAACCCAAAGGAAGGATTCCTCTCCCTTCATTGTTTCCCTTATACCATGTGAGACAAAGCATTGCATTTGGAAGAGCTAGGAATGAACTTGGGGAGCTCTTCAAAATAAGCTTTGTCCTTGTCAGAATCTAGCCTTGGCAGCAAGATGACCATCAAGTGCGTTTATCCAGGCACCTTTGCAAATGGAGCTATGCCAAATGCCACACAAATCATGTGAAATAGATGCTGTTATTCCTATGCCACTCAGGACTCCAGGTAGCAAGTGACCGAAACCCAGCTCTACGCTAAACGCTAAACGCTAAATGGAATCCATTGGTTTTCTAAACCGGGTATACTGGCTTTAGGCATGGTTAGGTTTTGGTGTTTGAGAGGTGTTATCAGAAGGGATAAGGTTTATGTTTTGAAGTTACCAATGCACTTTTCTCTTTTGCCTTCTAGAGCGTGTGAATTTAGTCTCCTCGAGGCTGCTGTTTATCTGCCAGTAGGGGACAGGATGAAGATTCTTTCCAGAAGGTATGCAAAGAGAAAGAAAAGGTAACACTCAGCTTCTGGTGTTCAAAAATAGAGTTTGTAGCAAGACAATAGCCATGTAATTCAAGCTCTTACCTTGAGAAAATAACCTCTATTTTTCCATTCCTTCCTCTTTAGAAGATCAAGGCCTGGGTTTGGTAGACTAAACCTTGGGTTTTATGTACCAGAGGTCTAGACAGAGAGGAAGGGGGATTGTGGGAAGACAAGTCAGGAGGCCTGGGAGGAGCAATTGTGTTGGAAAAGTAATGATTAGCCCCACAGCCATGGGAGGCCCTCATTCCCTACCACCTTTCTAGAATTGTAAGAGGGAGAGCCTGGGTAGCCTGGTTTTGGTCAGACAGAGGGAAACCCACATGGACTTTTTTTTTTTTTGTCTTTTTAGGTCCACACTGGAGGCATATAGAAGTTCCCAGGGGTCAAATCGGAGCTGTAGCTGCTGGCCTGCATCACAGCCAGAGCCATGTCAGATCTGAGCTGCATTTGCAACCTACTCCATAGCTCACGGCAATGTCAGATCCTTAATCCACTAAGCAAGGCCAGGGATTCGAACCTGCTTCTCTCAGATTCGTTTCTGCTGAGCCCACTAGGGGAACACCCCACATGAACTTTTTAAGCTATGCTAAGTCCCTGTGTAGCCTGGCCTCTACCCATGTGTAGCAGCAAGTTTGTGGCCAGCTTGCCAGTGTGGTCACTGTGGTGGGGTTTTCAGTGGTCTAGGCTGCAGGGTGGACCCCTGGAACCAGGACCAATAGGAATGGCCTGAAGTCAGGATTAGGGTTAGGGTTTGGGGTTAGGGTTAGAGCTACATCAGCCAGGTAGCACTGCCTCAGACTAGAGGATGAACCACAAACTCTCTACCCATTGACTTCACATCAGAGGCTGGCAGCATACCCTGTACGGGCAAAAGGTGGACATTGTCCTGACATGGGTAGACACCAGACAGCTATGCTCAAGGGTAGGTACAAGGCCAGGAGTTCCCTTTCTCTCAACACCATGACACAGAACCACAACCCCCGCCACACCTCCATCATGTACACCTTACCAGGGTGATGACCAAAACATTGCAAAATCTTACAGGCGTAGTTAGGTGCTGACCAGTCTGATTGGAGTGCCCCACTGTGTTCAGGATTAATGTTTTCATTGATGAATTGTGGGGAGCTTAGGAAAAAGTCCCAAGGAGGGGGCAATAGGAGGTGCTCAGGGAACTCAAGGCAGCACCTATTTATCAACTTCTCCAAGCATTTTTCAGTATTTTATCAATGAGGTCAGCCATAATGGAGGGTACAGGTGAATATCGGCTGGCCACCATCATCTTTATTGGTGGAACAAGAGACAGGGGAGGTCATCTGAGAAACTGAGCATGTTCTCAGAGGGGATATTGAAATAATTGTATTGCACCAAGATTTAAATCAGTTCCAACCACTAATCACCAGTGAAGGGTCAGGTCGATTATGGATAATTACATTCTGTTGATACATTTGAGTTATGGTGTGAGTTGAATTTACCATCCTTCCTCTTTCCTTTGTATTGGCTTCACTCAGGCAGCAGCTCCAATCATTAGCAATCCCAAAAGGCAAAGTACATCTTTCTCAATAACACCAACAGCAATCCCAAATCAGGTTAGGTTCCCAATAGCCCAGCTTTATTCATGGCCCCAGCTCTGAATCCATCCCTGATTGGCCAAACCCAGGTCACATGACCTTTTCTAACCCAAGAACTGAGAATGAAGAGGTTTCCTGCTCCCTCCCCCCAAAAATCTGGATGCTGTTAGCAGAAAATGCCATACAGGCCATTGTTGCCATTGTTGGGCAGGCAGGCACAAGAGAAGGCACTCCACATTGCCTTCTAGGGTTTAACTTTCTGAAACTCTCAGGGATGTGTGGAGTGTTTCCAGGCATGAAATGAACTGACACATAAACACTTACCCATAAACTGTGATCAGTGTAGATTACTAATGTTGAAAATCATGTATCAATTAAGAATTTTTCTCTTCTTAAATTTTTTGACCACACTATGTTAATTTCTGATCCTTGAATTTGAGGAATATAATCAACTAAATGTCCAGTAGGGCTTAAAGCTTAATCCAGTCCATAAATAGTTCCATTTGGAAATTGTATGGTCTCTCTTCTTGGATATGACAACTGTCATATATTTTTCTTTGTGCATTGTTTCCTCTTTTTAAAGTAAATCACAGTGTAAATCAACTATAATTTTAAAAAATACAATTGGAAATAAATAAAGTAAATCACTCTTTTTTTTTTTTTTTTTTTTTTTTTTGCTTTTAGGGCCACACCCGCAGGATATGGAGGTTCCCAGGCTAGGTGTCGAATCGGAGCGGTAGCAGCCAACCTACGTCACAGACACAGCAACGTGGGATCCGAGCTGCATCTGCAACATACACCTCAGCTCACGGCAATACTGGATCTTTAACTCACTGAGAGAGGCCAGGGATCAAACACTCATCCTCATGGATACTGGTTGGGTTTGTTAACCACTGAGCCACGACAGGAACTCCGATCACCCTTTTCTAAGTCTAAGAGGAACTGGGTAATTTGTCGTTGCCTATTTAAAAAAAAATTTTTTGTTGGGACTTCCTGTTATGGCTGAGCAGGTACAAATCTGACTAGTATCCATGAGGACACAGGTTCCATCTCGGACCTCGCTCAGTGCGTTAAAGATCCGGTGTGGATAGGCTGGCAGCTTTAGCTCCTATTTGACCCCTCTCCTATGCCACAGATGCAGCCCTAAAAAGAAAAAAAAAAGTAATAAGTACAAAGTTTAATTATCCCTGGAGAGATAGTAAAGGCAGTATCAGCTTTTCTCCACAGACTTTTATTTTCAGTATCATAAAACACTCCACATTATTTAAAAAAAAAAAATCAGCACTCAGTAAAAGGGGATATTTAAGGTCTAGGGAGAGGAAACATAATCATCAATTTTACTCTAAAATTTATGCTGTGTCTTTTTTGGAAGGAGTATTAGTCCATAAGGGATATCTTAAAATTTACGACATTCAAAGCTTAAATCTCAGAATTGAAAAACTCTTCGGGGAAAAAAAATCATTAATCACAATAAGGGGAAATAAACCCATCATGCCCTGGCATTTGAGTCACATAATTAATTCAGACGGGTCTGCCTTTCTCATGTGGAATCCAGGCATTCGTTTATTCATCAAATGTTTATCACACCCTGCCTAGCTTCTCTGCACTGTGCTGGGCACGGGTAACACAAAGATGAGTAAGACAGGCTCAGGATGTCTGGGCAGGAGAGAGACGGCAGGACGGTTGGGGGGGGCATGTAACACCCTGAGGGCTAGTGGGCAGGAACAGTCCCTTTTTCAGCAGGGCGGGTGGCTCAGAGTTTGGCTGGGTTAATAAGCTGCCCGAAGGCTTTGCATTTCCCACAGTGCCCAGTGCAGTGCTGTGACGCCCTTGCAGACGGTTTATTGCCCAGGCTAAGATGGAGGAGGTGTGGAAATCCTCTTTGGCAGCCCCGAGGCAGCTGGGCTCTGTGACAGCAGAGAAACAAGAACTCCCAGTCTCCCCAGCACCTCGGGATGTGCGCTGCGGCTCTGCCTGCCAAGGCCGTGGGCATTCCACTCATCCATTCAGTGCATAGCTACGGAGCACCCACTGCGGGCCAAAGCAAAGCAGACTCAGAGCTCACTGCCCAAGGAGAGGAGGGGGACACATAGGATACCAAAACGGTGGCAATGCTATGGAGTAAAAGAAAGAATGGGAGGCAGGGAATGTGAGGTAGAGAGCGTGTGGTATAAAATAGGGTCTTGAAGAATTCCAGCTGAAGTCTCAGATCCCCCCCATTACCTGAGCCCCCAAGAACCGTGGTCGCTGTAACATTAGGAGCTACCTTAGCAGGTGCCAAGCCTCCTGACCCCAGCAGGTGGCCAGCTCAGGAGGACAGGCTCGTGTGCAACCCCACCCTCTGCAAGAGTTTTCTCATTTGCTCTCTAGGGCCTTCAAGAGCTCATGCTTGGCGAGGAAACAGGGTCATCTTTCTGGGGGGTCAGGAGAAGGTGTGTTTGGATGAAGGCGGGTCCCCTGGCAGCATCTAGGAGGAAGGGCATCCAGGAGAGCTTTCTCAAGGCCAAGATAGAAAGTCAAGGTGCTTGGAGTTCCCATCGTAGCTCAGCGGAAATGAATCTGTCTAGCATCCATGAGGAGGCAGGTTTGATCTCTGGCCTTGCTCAGTGGATTAAAGATCCAACATTGCCGTGAGCTGTGGTGTAGATGGCAGATGCGGTTCGGATCTGATGGGGCTGTGGCTGTGACGTAGGCCAGCGGCTACAGCTCCAATTTGACCCCTAGCCTAGGAACCTCCATATGCCTCCGGTGTGGCCCTAAAAAGACAAAAAAAAAAAAAAAAAAGTCGAGGTCCTGGATCAAGAGGCCTGAAGCCAGGACTGGGTATGGGCCTTGCTGGAAACAGGAGTGCAGATCGGGAAGTGGGGCAGACGCCAGATGGCTGGAATGGGCTGGGAGGGACAGCTGTGTTGGGGTGAGTACACGGGGACACAGGCCCTACCTCTGGGCACCAGGCTACCGCTGGGGGCAGAATGAGGAGAATTCTGGGTGAGGACCTCTTGGCTGCAGCAGAAGGTGTAGGGTGGCCAAGTTGGAGGGGCTTTGGGAACTGAGCCAAGGGATTTGTGTTTTTCTCAGACCTGCTAACCCTGGCTAAGGTGTCTTTTTGCTGTAGCCAAGACCTGCTTGTTCTCTCCTCTGTATAAGCACGGCGGTGCTTTTAACCATGAGCCAAATAACATGGAAATAAATTATGTCTAGTGGGAGGGAGCTAGGGATGGGAAGGAAGGTGAAATAGCAAGGAATCCCCAATTGTTTATGTCGAAACCATAAATCCCATTAGAAACCAAGCAGAAAGAGACTGAAGCCTCTGGGGAGGAGAAAAGTACGTACAGTAAACAGTGACCGGCACAGCGTGCCCCGCTGTGGGGACGCCAGGGTCAGAACAACGTGTCACGTTGCCACTTTGATCATGGGATTTGGATCAGAGAGAACATGGGATTTGGACTTTGCTCTGGGTTTGGCTCTCCGCCGCCTGTTAGCTGTGTGACCTTGGGTGAATTCCTTCCCCCTCTGGGCCTCCCTTTCTCCATCGGTGTAGTGGGAGCCAGCACACTGGAGCCCATGCAGAGATTCAGCCCTGTCTGCCTAGCTAGTGGGGAAACCCCAGGGGTCAGGGGAGCTGCCAGGAGCCCAGCAGGGTGCGCTTGCCAAGGGGCAGAGCCTCCAGGTCCGAGAAGGGAGTAGGTTTGAGTACACTGGGCTCACAGCCGCTAATCCATCCTGGGCTTTACCCCCTGTTGGATCCAAGGCTGATTCCTGGGCAAAGCTGTCACTGAAAGCTAACAGATTATTGGCTGAGGTACAAGCTCACCATGATGGGAACCCCAGAAACAAGCCTAACGGGGAGAAAGAAATCTTCTCCAGGAACAGCCTTGCCAGAGCCAAACACAGAGTAGGAAAGGGGCAGGGCCTGGTGCCCAGCCGGTGGTTTGTGGATGAGAACAGATAAGACATCCCACCTCAGAGGCTTCCCTAGAGTAGAGGAGGGAAGACGTTTTGCTAGGATTCAGTTCTGGTGAGAGATGGTGGTCGCAAACTAACATTTGGGTTATTAGTCCTGATGTGGCTGCGCTTGCCCCACACGAAGTGAGGCGGTATTGGTTAACACCTATCCCACCGCAGCGCCACGAGCTGGCGCCTCGCACGAGCCTGCACATGGCACATGCACAGCAAATGTTATACTCTCCCCGGAAACTGCCCAGAAACCTACGGGCTTGGAGGACTGTCCGGGACATCCCCTGGTGGGTTTGGGGGTTACACAGCATTCTCATAGAAAAGATTTTTAATCAAAAGTAACCTAACGTCTATCTTTGAGTGCCTGCTATGTGCCCTAGGTACACATGCTAAGAGGGATTTGAAATCTCCTTTTTTTATCTCAGCACTTTATGAAGTACCTTGATATGCATTTGATTCGTAGTAGTCTTCACAACGACCTAACAACATAGGATCCCCATTTACAGATGGAAAGACAGTTTCAAATTTAAGTAACTTATCCATAATAACCCAAATAATAAGGGGTGCAGCAGGACTCAAACCCATTCCTTCTTTGGTAAGAAGCCAAGACCAAAGAAATGAAAGAATGAGGGGAAAACCCAGCAGATACTAAAACCTGAGGTTCTGACCAGAAGAGCTGGAGGAGTCAACCGGGACTGGGGCAGGACCTAACCAGGGATGGAAGGTGGTCGGGGGGGGACCGGAAGCTGCATGTAGGAAAGGCTAGGGACCCAGGGGCCTTGCTTGTGGCCTTGGAGCTTCCCCAGCTTAACCCATTTAACAGAGAATTTTTAGGAAGCTGCAACTCACTCCTGCCAAGTCTCTGAAAGTGACCACAGGGCCATTGCTGCTGTTGTTCTGTCTGGGCTTCCAGATAACCTCTCCTGACTCTGGTGACTGCTGATCTCGGGGTCTGCATCCTGATCGTTTCTAATTCTTCTTGGAGGATTATTTATGACAGTCTAGATGTAAACAAAGCCATATACTGAAATGCGCCAACATTAGAATTTAAGTGAGCCAGAAATGATGCTCGTTTCAAATTGAGGGGGCAAAAAAAGGGAGAGACATGAAAAGAATTGTGCCTCTGTGGGTCAGACTCTGTGCCAGCAACTTTCCATTTATGATCTTTTAATATTCACTACCATGTAATGCGGAAGATCAGATCAATTCCACTTTGGCAGTTGATTCAGAGAGGTAAAGGTACAGTCGTTCAGAGAGGTAAAGTAACTTGACGAGTCACACAGCTAATAAGTGGCAAACCTAAGATTTGAATGACTTCCGATAAACCACAATTTGTAGCCTGTGGAATTGAGAGGACACATAGGAGTTCCTGTTGTGGCTCAGTGGGTTAAGAGTCTGACTACTATCCAAGAGGATGTGAGTTCAGTCCCTGGCCTTGCTCAGTGGGTTAAGGATCCGGCATTGCTGTGGCTGTAGTGTAGGTTGGCAGCTGCAACTCCAATTCAACCCCTAGCCCAGGAACTTCCATATGCTGCAAGTGTGGCTCTAAAAAAGAAAAAAAAGAGCGAGAGAGAGAGAAAGGACCCATAAACACAGTTTAATGGACAGCACAATTCTTGACTCTGCTTTTTATTAATTCAAGTTTACAAACCATGCAGTTTCAAAATTATCAGCTTCAGGGGAGTTCTTAAATCAGTGGGGTACCGGGGAATCCAAACAACTGGAACTTGATACTGGCTGAGATGCCACCAGAGGACCTGAGGCGGTGAGGACAGTCTATGAACTTTCATTTTTGAAAGTGCCCTGTCAAAATGGGGCCCGTCGTGCACTGGATGGAGAATGTGGTAGAGTTCTCGGATGAACCTGCTTGATTTCTGCAAACCCTGTTTGCAGAGTTTGACACATCCTAACCACTTTCTTGGCAACTTCAACTTTGACGAGAGAGTAAGAAATACAGCTCCGCCTTGACAAGAACGCTGTGTGACATGAAAGCCTCAGAAGCCATACAGGTTTTTGACAGCTCTTCAGAAGGAAGCGCCTCCTGCCTGTTCTGTTCAATCCCAGTCCAGGTGAGTCACCACATTTTCAGCCAGGCAGGTATTTTAAGACACGAGGAATCTAAGCCAGAACCAGCAAAGCGAGGCGAGGGATGGATTATTGCAATTTGCTCTGATGGTTGCTTGCTCTAGAGCTCACGTCAGTTGAGTCCTGGTTAAAAGGCTGTGCTCACGTGGATGGTAAACCTGCTCCCTGACACCAGCTTGCAGGGAGCCAGCGGGACCCCGCCGGTACCCACCTCCCAGGACATCACTGGAAGTTTGGGAGCAGAGTCAGCGACCGCAGGAACCATCTCGCCCTCTGCTCGCTGCTTCAGCTCGTGGCTCTGGGAATTGCCCCCTTGCTGTCTCTTAAATGTGATTCAAGGCTCAGGTCTTAAGCTTTTCAAAGGGGCAAGAGGGGGGCTCTGAGGTCTCCAGGAGCTGGAGGGAGGGGCAGACATGCTGCCCACCGGACATGGCTGGAGCCCCGTGGCAGGCTGCAGTCCACACCTGGTGCTGCCTGGGGGACGGCCTTCTATGCTGGCATCCACACTGCGGGGCTCTGCCTCTCTGCACCAAAGGGGCCTGGAGGCTCTGAGCAGGAAAGTAGGCTCTACGGTATAGGAGCCATCAGGATGAATTGGGCCCCCCACCCCCACCACCCATAGGCTGCCCTCCTCTCCATGGCTCCTCTTTTACCCACCTTGGCGGGGAGGGGCCGAGGGGAGCTGAAGGGGGCGTGGGGGGTGGGGCTGGAGTAAAGGTTACCTCGCTACCTGGCTTTTCCTGAATCTCTTTAATTAAACCAAGCCTCATATAAATGTAAAAAACAAGCAAGCTCCATACCTGGGCATTGCAGTCCCCTTCCCCAGATTCTGACTCGGGCTGGGGGCAGCCTTATCTTAACTAAGGACCCAAGTGATTGGACCAGTGGGTGATCCTGGACCACACTTTGAAAAACACTGAGGCAGAAAGGAGCCAGCAAGCATATGGAAGACATCTAGTGTGAGAGGTGATTCATCTAGTGTCTTGAAATAGTGGCAGGGGCTGAATTGTGACCCCCGCCCCATTCATGAATTGAAGCCATAACCCCCAGTACTTCAGAATGTGACTGTATTTGAAGACAGACTTTAAAGCGGTGATGGAGTGAAAATAAGGTCTTTAAATGAGCCTTAATCCAATGTCTGGTGTCCTTAAGAGAAAAGGAGATTAGGACATAGGCACGCACAGAGGGAGACCACACGAGGGCACAGGGAGAAGGCAGCCGTCTGCAAGCCAGAGAGGAGCCTCAGAAAAGACCTGCAAGACACCTTGGCCTCAGACTTCCAGGCTCCAGAACTGTGGGGGAATAAGTCTCTGCTGTTTAAGCCACTCAGGTCCATGGTACTTTATTATGACAACCCTACCAAGCTAATTCAAATAGGAACCTGATTTCATTGAATAATCCTCTGAGAAGGTAGAGAGTGCTTCAATACAGTGTAAGCAAGGCTGATTTAAAGGACCCAAGGGGTGTGTCCCAGCCCTGGTGTGTCTGAGGTGGCTTAGTTTCCAGCATCAGACATTTCTTTTTTCTTTAATTTTGTTAAAGTATAGTTGATTTACAACGTTGTGTTAATTTCTTATTTACTACAAAGTGACTCATATATACATATATATGCTCTTTTCCATATTCTTTTCCATTATGGTTTATCCCAAGATACTGAGCGTAGTTCCCTGTGCTATACGGTGGGATCTTGTTGTTTATCCTTTCTTTATATACTAGTTTGCTTCTGCTAATCCCAAACCCCCAGTCCTTCCCTCACTGACCTCTTGGCAATGACAGGTCTGTTCCCCATGTCTGTGAGTCTGTTTCTGTTTTGTGGATGTGTTCCTTTGTGTCATATTTTAGATTACATATATAAGTGATATCATGTGGTATTTGTATTTCTCTTTCTGACTTACTTCACTCAGTATGATAATCTCTATGCTGATCCCTATTGCTGCAAATGGCATTATTTTATTCTTTTTTATGGCTGAGTAGTATTGTATATATGTACCACATCTTCTTTATCCATTCATCTCTTGATGGATATTTAATTTGTTTCCACGTCTTGGCTGTTGTAAATAGTGTTGCTTTGAACATAAGGGTGTGTGTATCTTATTGAATTATAGTTTTGTCTGGGTATATGCCCAGGAGTGGGATTGCTGGATCATACGGCAACTCTGTTTCTTTTAATTTTTTTCATTTTCAAAAAAACTTAATTTAAAAAAGTTTTGTTTTTAAATTATAGTTGATTTACAATGTTCTGTCAGTTTCTGCTGTACAGCAAAGTGACTTGGTTATACATATATGCACAGTCTTTTTCTCATACTATCTTCCATCATGTTCCGTCACAAGTGGTTGGTTATAGTTCCCTGTACTATACAGCAGGACCTCATTGCTTATCTATTCCAAATGCAGGAGTTTGCATCTATTAACCCTAAACTCCCAGTCCATCCCACTCCCTCCCCCTCCCCCTTGGCAACCACAAGTCTGTTTTCTGTGTCCATAAGTTTGTTTCTGTTCTGTAGAGTTTTGTTTATATGGCAACTCTATTTTTAGTTTTCTGAGGAACCTCCATACTGTTTTCCAAAGTAGCTGCACCAAATTACATTCCCACCAATAGTGTAAGAAGGCTCCCTTTTATCCATACTCTCTCCCGCATTTATTATTTTAGACTTTTTCATGATGGCCTTTCTGACTGGTGTGAGGTGATACCTCGTTGCATTTGCATTTCTCTAATAATTAGCAATGATGAGCGTCTTTACATGTGCCCATTAGCCGTTTATATGTCTTTAGAGAAACATCTAGTTAGATCTTCTGCCCATTTTTCAATTGGGTTGTTTGTTTCGTTATTGAGTTATATGAGCTGTTTGTATATTTTGGAAATTAAGCCCTTATTGGCTGTTTCACTTGCTAATATTTTATCCCAGTCCCTAGGCTGTCTTTTCATTTTGTTTATGGTTTCCTTTGCTGTGTAAAAGCTTATATGTTTGATTAAGTCCCCTTTGTTTATTTTTTGTTTCTATTCCTATTGCCTTGGGTGACTGACCTAAGAAGACATTGGTACGATTTATGAATGTTTTGCCTATATACAGGCAGTTCACAATCCCTTAATTCGAAACATTTGGGGCCGTCAGTGTTTAGCCTGTCAGAATTTGGGGATTTGAGAGATAATGCAGTTCATGCACTGTAGGCTACATGATGTCCTGCAGCATCTGTGATAGCATCCTGTCATCAAACACCCTAATATTTCTGTAGTGAGAGGTATGTGTTGCATAAATAAAGTAGCCTTGCATCAACTCAAGACAGCTTTCCCTATCAAACAAGTTTATTTCAGGTCAAGTTTTTCTGCCAGATGGTTTATAAATATAATTTTTGGCCTTTGGAACTTTTATGATTTTGAAATTGTGGAACTGTATTCTCCCTGTTTCTTCAAAAGAAGAAACTAAGGCACAGGGAAGTGAAACAATGGACCCACATTGGTTAACTGGTGGGAGGTGAGGCTGCCTTACTAACCTGACAGCCCGGCTCCCGTCCGAGTCCACGCTCTTCACATCCACCTGGCTGTGCCCCTGGGTACTGCCCACCTCCCCAGACTTGATCCAGCCACAGAATACAGGTCGCACGAAGTTCACAGCCTTGCTGTGAAGACCAGATGCAATGTAGGTAGAGATGTATTATGGGCTGAACTGTGTCCCCTTGAAATTCATCAGTTTAAGTTCTAACTCCAGTACCTCGGAATATAACTTTAGATGGAAATAGAGTCACAGCAGATACAATTAGTTAAATGAAGCTGAGGTCATGAGGGTGAGCACTCATTCAATCTCACAGATGTCCCTATTAAAAAAAAAAAAAAAAAAGGAAAAGAAAATGAATTTTGGAATTCCCTGGTGGCCTGGAGGTTAAGGATCTGGCCCTGTCACTGCTGTGGCTTGGGTTCAGTCCCTGGCGCAGGAACTTCAACATGCCATAACATGGCTGAAAATAAACAAATAAATGGCCTGCAGAGACATTTAACACTGAACAAAAAAATTTGGACACAGTGTGAACACCATGTGAATAAGAGAGCTGAGATCAGGGTGATGCTTCCACAAGCCAAGGAATGCCTGAGGTTGTCAGCAAAGTCGGGGGAACTAGAAGAGAGGGACGCGGAGCAGCTTCTGTCAGTCAGCCCTCAGAAGGAACCAGCTCTGCCAACCCCTTGATCTCGAACTCATACCCCACAGAGTCAGGGGACAAACTACTGCTATTCAAGCCCCAAGTCTGTGATCCCTTGTTACAGCCGCCCTAACCAGCTAGTATACGCTCTTTACACAAACACTGGGTTCTTGGGCAGGAGACCTATAAATGCTTATCTTTATAACAGAAGCTTCAGATTCTTCATGGAAAAACCATCAGCCAGTTAGATTATCTCTAAGACCTCTTCCACTTTCCAGTTCTAATTTTCTGTGATTATAACATGAGGATTATTCAGTGCCACTTGTCACTTGCACCAGTGATCCAGCTCTTATAGTATTTCTTTACTGTTTTAAGATGGGGCCAGTGTAGCAAAAGAAACAAAGCAAGGAACTTCTTTTCCTGTGTTATGGGTTATGTACCTGTACATTAAAACTGAAACCATGTGGGCCCTGTTTTGCCTTCTGATGCTCCTGTTTGCATCATAAGCTCAGCTGTGGGTTTTCTGAATCCCTTTCACTTGGATCTTCAGGTCTGCCGAGGTTAACCCACTCTTTGGGTGGGGCTACATATTCTGCAGAGGAAAGCAGAAATATTAGAGGCTGTTTTCTTTGGGCTAAGAGTGAAACCCTATTTCGGCCTGGAAAGTTTGGGTTCTTCAGGTAGGAATGTGTGCCCACACTGCCATTTCACTGAACAGATAAAAGCGGCCTTAAGAGTGTCTAAAAGGCTGTCAAACACTTTTTCTGTTTC
The DNA here is from genome assembly GCA_004024745.2 of Catagonus wagneri. Lineage (NCBI taxonomy): Eukaryota > Metazoa > Chordata > Mammalia > Artiodactyla > Tayassuidae > Catagonus > Catagonus wagneri. The sequence continues at coordinate 14,779,441 of PVHT021183693.1, forward strand.
TAGGACAAGGCATAGTTGGCCCCAGTGCAAGAAAAGAGGTAAAATGCTGAGGGAGGGTAAAAATGCTAAAATTTCCTCAGGCTTCAGGGAAGGATCCCCCGTTGTCAAGTGGGTTGGTTCTTTAGGCCTCTGTCTTTAATTCTACACATCAAGTCCCAAAGTGATTTGCTGTAGGTGGAGCGGGGGAGGGGGGCCTCCCAATTCCCCATCTGTGGAAATGGCTTAATGGCTGTGCGTGTTCAGAGAAAGGACTTCAGGTTTCCTTCAACAGCCCTTTCCATCAGTTTTCAAGGCTGCCTCTCCGACTCCCTGGTGGCTCAGGAGACTGCCCCCCCCTCCCCACCGGTTTCCTAGAAGCCCTTCCTCTGCTGTCTCACCTCCTCGAGGCCAGGGCCACATCCCAGAGCCAGGGCTGGCTTGAAAATATGCTTGAAAATATGCTGAAGGCTTTTTGTCTTTGCTCCCTGTTCCTAGGAATGTCCCAGGAATTTTAGAAGTGTGCCTTTTCCTATCAGAGCTACAGCCCGCTGGAATTCTGTTTCGATACAAAAATGGTTCGGGGGGGTCTTACTTTGAGGATCTCATGGTTGGTGATTCCATCCAGTACCAACATGAGAGATTTAATTAAGCAAGAGCAAGTGCCTAACAGATGGAGCTGCCTGGGGTAGGAGAGACCACATCTTGTTCATTTTTCAATCCTCTATGCCTAGCCCAGGCTTGGCACATAGTAGATGCTCCATAAAATTGTTTGCTGAATAAATAGCATCCTTGTTTTCTTTCCTCCTCAGAAAGGTGTCTGGCATGTATTAAATATGAGAATCATGACCACAAACAAGGTTGGAGAATGCTCCTGCTTCGTACTAGCACTCATAGGTCATTCCAAGGAAGAGGTCCTAAGGCCAGGAGGCAGAGGTCCAGGTCAAGGCCACTGTCCAAGAAACCCTGGGATCTTCATTCCCTGGGCTTCAGCAGCCTCCGCTGCAGCACAGAGGGCGTGTTCTCTTCTCTGCCCGCCTCCCTGGATGGTTATGATAACATGATGCGACAATAGATATGAAAATTCTCTGAAAAACTTCAAAGAATATGCTGAAGGTATTAATTTTTATTGTTATGGATAGTTGTAGAGTTGAGCTGCTCACAGTCATTTTTGACCTCAATCTCTTTTCTTTTACGTTTATGCTTTGGTACCAAAGCCAGGTTTCCCTCCTTCCCCAGCTAAAGAAATATCCATCCTGGTAGGCCAGGTGCCACCAAGTGCCGGCTTCCTTGGAGCTCAATCATCTGTTTGGTCAGCAAGTATTTCTACATCACAGGTGGCGAGGGACAAGTTAAGTCACAGAAGACCAGCTGACAAATAGTTGCCAAAGCCACCAAAAGCAGAAAGAGTGTAGTCTTCTCCCCAGAGGGCTGTGCTCCTCTACAGCATCCTTGAGACATTCAGAGAGCCCTCAGCCCCTTCTGTCTAGAGCAGGCCCAGGGAGGAGGCAGCTTGCGGGGAGCCAGGCAGGGCAGCAGGGCCCAGGCAGGACCCCTGCCTCCTTACTTCCAGGAGCTTCCTCCACTCTTCGCCTCTCAAAGGATGGATGGATGAAGCCATGGTAGGCGGTGCTTTTCCTCCTCTTATCTCTTGTTGCTAAGGTAACCGAGTTAGCATGAAACAGAAACAAGCCATGTGATCTGACTGCCTCTACCCATGTGGCCAGACAGCCCCCAACTCGGCCAGAGAGGCACAGTCAGGTGACTGATGGATTGGGCTGAACCTGTGTTGGGGTTGGGGCGGGGGGCAGTCAGGGATCCCCAAGGAGCAATGCCTGAACTGGGGTGGCAGCTGATATTCCCCGAACACTCTTTCTGGGCAAAGATGTTGAATCTGGGTTGCGGGGCAGAGGTGAGGGATTGAAATGGCTACAGTGTGCAGCTGTCAGAACAGGACATGGCTGGAATTGTCTGGGGCTCGGGTTCTCACTGCTTGTCCTTGGTTTACTCAGGGAATCTATAGCACATGAGGGCAGGGGGCACAGCCTCTAACTCTCACCTCTTGAAGTCTGTGCCTCTAGCTTCCCTGCTTGCCCCCAAAACAGGCTCTTCCAAGCTTTCAGACAAGGGCCTTTCTTAAGGAGCAGCTCGGTACTGTGGGGATGAGGGCAGGATCATCTGTGAATGAGGCAGCTCCACGTGGGCCACGGAGAGGCGAGCTAGTCAGGAGAGAGAAGAGGTGCTGGGCAGATCACCCCACAAAAGACCCCTGCGAGGTCTCCCTCCAACTTCAAAGCTCAACTCAACAATGACCTTCCCTGGGAGTTCCCATTGTGGTGCAGCAGAAACTAATCCAACTAGGAACCATGAGGTTGCCAGTTCAATCCCTGGCCTCAGTGGGTTAAGGATCCGGCATTCCCATGAGCTCTGGTGTAGGTCGCAGACACGGCTCAGATCTGGCATTGCTGTTGCTGTGGCTGTGGCGTAGGCCGGCAGCTGTAGCTCTGATTCGACCCCTAGCCTGGGAACCTCCATATGCTGTGGGTGTGGCCCTAAAAAGCAAAAAAACAAAAACAAAAAATGATGAGCTTCCCTAAAAGCCCTTTCAAATCTACGTGGCCTGGAAATACTACTTTTCTCCTCTCCACTCCTCCAGTGTTTTCATCTATGCCTCCCTGTGCACTTAGCACCTGTTTACCATGTCCTCAACTTTTGAATAACTTTTATTAAGCAAATACTAATGTGCACTCATTGAAGGAAAAATTAGAAACACAGACACCCACAAAGAAGAAAATTAAAAAAAAAAAAAAAACACGCAAATCTACCACCTGGAGATAATCACTGTTGGCATTTGGGGGTGTTAGCACTATTTAGGTTCAGGTCTTTTTTCTCTGCCTGCATTCAGCTCTTCAAAAGCCAAGTCCAAATCTCACCTCCCTTCAGTGTACCCCCTCAGCCACCGCAGCGCTTCCCTTCAACCAGGACTCAATTCATGCATTTTCAATAAATAGGTGAATAAACAAAGAAACAAGCAAATAGACGAGTGGACAGAGGTGGGAGAAAAAGTTCTCCTGGCCAGAAGTGGCCCCCGGAGGGCACCTGCAGCCGCCTCCCCTGCCTTCTCGGCTCCCATGGAGCAAAATCAATGCCAGGAAGTGAACGTGCACAGAGAACGGGCCATATATAGACAATAATTATTAGCGGAAAGATAAAGATGAAGCCCGATCCCTGCCGTGTGACTTGGAAACGTCAGCCATGGCTTAAGGGAAAAGAGGATTCATGGAAACAACCAAGTCAAGGTCGCCACATGTGTGCAGTATTTTAGGCTCAGCAAGCAACCTGGCAAATTCAAAGCCACACATAACTGGGTTCCAGGAAATCTGATTTCAGCAGCGCCTTGGACATGGGAGGACGTCCCCGTGACTCGCCCCTCACTGGGTTGAAGACTATCATTGATTTATCTGGAGCAGAAACAGCAGGATTCCACATTACATCTTGGAAGGCAGCCGGGGCAAAGGCAGAGTATTAACAGATCTTTATTATTAATTCCAATACCACAGCTCCCCATGGGTCCTGCCACAAATCACGGTCTGTCTTAACAGGAGTTTCTCCTTGTTTCAGTGGAGCTAATAGTATTTTTTTTTTTTAATGGGGCTTGTCCTCATTCGTAACTATAAAGACAACCTCAAAATCACAAATGTTCATTAATCATGCACAAGTCCAGGACATGCTAGGTGCTACAGGGGATACAAAATAAGTAGGGCAGAGCTCCTGTCGTGGCTGAGTGGGAATGAATCTGATGAGTATCCATGAGGACACAGGTTCTATCCCTGGCCTCGCTCAGTGGGTTAAGGATCCAGTGTTGCCGTGAGCTGTGGTGTAGGTTGCAGATGAGGCTCGGATCTGGTGTTGCTGTGGCTGTGGCGTAGACCGGCATTATAGCTCTGATTGGACCCCTAGCCTGGGAACCATCATATGCTGCAGGTGCAGCCCTAAAAAGCCAAAAATAAATAAGTAAATAAGTAGGGCATCCCTGTATCTCACTCACACAAACATCGAACATTTCCTGAGGCCCTTCTGTGTGTCCAACACTCTGCAAGACAGTGGGTTTTATAGCACTTTACATTTATGGTCCTGTTTTAAAAGTGAGCCTCAGGGTTATTTATACAGCTTCCCCACAGTGCCGACAGCCACACAGTTGATAAAAGCCTTGCGATCAGAATAAAGGGAAAGAATCTGACAGTTGAGTATTTTTGTTATCATTTTCGTGCCATTTAAGTAGCCTTCGAAATACTTGGCCAACATTTGCTGTTCTCGCTAACCCAGAACAACCCACAGTTTGTGCCGAGGAGCAGGACAGAGGTTGTTTTCCTCATGTACTCTCCCGTTGGTATGCGCAAAACCAGATGTCAGTGGGGCCCTGCCCTGTGCTTAGCCACTGTGGCCGGCTGGTGCCTGCCCGCCGCGTGAGCCCAGAAATGACCCTGGTGCAGGCACTGATCCTGGGCCCAAAACCAACAGCGATGAGCAAGAGGAGAGGACATTTGGCTCCCAACTTGAGTGTTTTTCCCCTCAATTTCAGAGCAGCCTTTAGGTGCTGAGGAAAAGGAGCCTACATTCTGAAACTCTGCAGACCAGGGTTCAAACGCTAGCCTGACCTCTTGCAAGTTGTGGGAGCTTGGGCAAGCCTTTTAGCCCCTCTTCAGCTTCATCGTCTCCGCCTCTAAGTGGAGGCAACACCTTGCCTGCAGAGAGGTTCACGTGGGTGACGCCAGCAGGCTCTTGCTCAGTCAGTTGTAGCCACGTAGCGTTGTCCAAACTGTGCTCCCTCAAGGAGCGGAGTCGTGGCTTTTTAAAGCCAGGAACTAATGAGCATTTATTAAAGGTCTGTTTTTCGGGCAAGAAGATACAGAGAAACCTTGCCCACCATCTCCAGGAGTGAGGGACCCAGGCAGGGATTAAATAAACCCCATAGCAATGTGCGACTCTCCAGCAGCTCAAGCATCCAAGATACAGGAAGTGAGAGAGAAAATTCTCCCCCAGTATCTGCAGCTTTGGAGATAAAGGCCATGAGTGTGGGCGGATGGAGGCCCCCAAGGCCGCATCACAGGTCCCCCTCGCGGGCTTCCTTTCCGCTCTCTGGTTCTTTCCCCCGGGTTCCTCGGAGTTTGCTTTTTTGCTTGTGCAGGTATTTCCTTCCCGAAGGCCATCGAGGACCGGAGTGTCCCCCGGTTATCTCTCCCTGCTGCCGGCTCCTCGCCTGACTCTGACCTCACCTCGGCGTCAGTCTTATCAGGTGTGGACAGAACCGTCTCCCCGTCTCCCCGCTGCTCGGGGAGCTCCAGGCCCAGGCTTCTCCCCACACCCGGGTGGAGAGGGCCAGCCCCCTCTGGGGCTGAATGTGGCGGCCACCTGCCAAATCAGGAGCCACCACAGGGGTCTGCACGCAAAGCCATGAGGCCCCGGGAGGAAGGGAGAGGTTTACGTAGTGCTGACAAGGAACAGAGCAGAGGCTGAGCTCCGCCAAGCGGTACCGGGGTAGGAGCGGGGGGCCAGAGAAAGACAGCTACTCCCGGCTCTGGGCCTCACACGCAGAACAGGGGGCAGCAGGTCCCAGCAGGGATTCAGACTCCTCCAGGAACTTGTTTCGTCCGTCCCAGGGGGATGCAGGGGGTTCTACCCAAGTCCTCTGAGAAGTGGGTCTTGCCATGAATGAAACAGGAAGCGAGGGGCCAGCTGGGAATCAGGCAGGAGGCGTGGGCCTTTGCTCCTTGGTCTGTGGTACGGGTGCCTGTGTTCCGCATCGACCCCTGCTCCGTATGGCAAGGACAGACCACATCCGGGCCACTCTGGTTGGTTTAGGTCTGTGACTAGAGCACTCCTTGGGGTTCATGGCCTGGAGGGACTGGGGGTGGGTGTTTAATTGGAATTCATTCAACACAGACCCCTTTGTCCTGCTGCTCCAGACCCTTGTTTGTTTGTACCTGGACTCTTGCCTTTTTTGGCCTTGCTGGTGTCTGTCAGTAAGTGACAACTCATTTGACCTGTCCCCACAGTCTCAGCTGTGCACCTCCCAGAAGCTTCTCCCATGGGCGTTTTCACATTCTAGTGCTTGGAAGGGAAGCAGGGGTCAGACCACCCCTCGCCGTGATGTCCTGGGTGGCAGAAAGCCAGGTGATCTGGCCAAATGTGAGAGGCCTCATTCCTGCTTTCCAAGCACTAGAATGCTGGCTGGCAGCTGTGCCCTTGTCAGCAGGAGACAGGTAGGGACACTGTGGGGATATGCAACAGGACAGCTGTGGCCCAGAGAAAAGGGGGAACTGGAGGAACAGAAAGCTTTTCCTTCCCCCCAGCTTATGTTTCCTGTGTGGCCCCACTGCACTTAATAGCCTGGGGGCCACCGCTAGGAAGTCATCCTGCAGAAATGCTCATACGTATGCAGATGACGCAGTGCATAGAAGACAGAGAACAATCTAAATGCCACCAACAAAGGCCTGGTTAAAAAATCTGCTGTGTGTGCCTACAGTGGTGCACTGTAAAGGAAACTCCTCGCCGCCGTTGTAGGAAATGATCTCCAGAAGACATTGTTATGTCCAACAAATACAACTAGCTTAGGAATAGTGTTAATCATTTGTTTTTAAAACAGAGGGGAGCAGGGCAGGGAGACTATGTATTCCTATGCTCGTTTGTGCACGGACTACCTTGGAAAGCTGCCCAAGCCGGTAATACCGTGCCCCCTGGGAGGGAGTGTGCCCAGTGGGTGTGGGAGCTGGGAAGGTAGCAGCTGCCTGGTTGCTCTACACCAACCAGCCCGGACTTAGAGCTGAAAAAACCACCACCATTTCACCCGGCTCGCTTTCCTGTGGGTTGGCTCCGTTGCCTGGGGCTTCTGCCCACAGCAGGGTCAGAGTCCCCAGAAGCAAGACAGCAGGTCCAGTGCACAAACACTTTCAAGCCCTTACTTGCATGATGTTTGCTAAAGCCCCCTTGGCCAAAGCCATTCGCGCAACTGAGCCCAGTGTCGAGGTAGAGAAATAGCCTCCGTGTGTTAGTGGGAGGAGCTGCAAAATAAGGTGGATAGTAATCCAGCACACGCTGAGACAGAAGTGACTTTTCTCGTTGTAGCCTTTCGTACTTTTTAAGTCATGTCAGTACACCCTATTCAAAAAGAACTGAAATTTTAAAAATTTAAATAAATTCCCTGAGATTAGCTTTGAAATAATCCAGTTGTTGAAAAAATCCAGGGAAGGAAGAGGTGGAGATGTAGGTGGAACAAGATTGGCCTTGAGCTGACAACTGCTGAGGCTGGAAATGAATGCATGAGGCTCATAGTGCTCTTCTACTTGTATTTTTTTTAAATGTCCTGCAGCAGAAGTTCCTGCTGTGGCGCAACGGGATGGGTGGTGTCTTGGGAGCGCTGGGATACAGGTTCGATCCCCAGCCAGGCATGGTGGGTTAAGGATCCAGCATTGCCGCAGCCATGGCTTAGGTTAAGACTACGGCTAGGATCTGATCCCTGGCCTGGGAATTCCATATGCCGCGGGGCGGGCAAAATAGGAAAAAAAAAGTCCTACAACAGAAATTTTAAAGAATAAAAATTAAAAAGGACCCAAGCAAAAGCTGAAGTGTACTGAGAGTCCTGTACATGGTGAGAGTTTTGGCTGCATCTCCCCCTCTTACAGTCCCAACCCCCTGGACTTGGGGACCCTTGGGCCTTGACCGAAGCTTTCTTGAGGATGCTGGTCATGGAGGTTAGCGCAGAGCAGGCCCCGGGGCGGCCCCACGCAGGGGTGCTGGGCCTTGAGGCACTGTCAGATGGCAGGGAAGAAAGAAGCCTTAGGGAGCTGCCTCCACAGCGTGGGCAGGATGAGGGGCTGAAAAATCCAAGGAGGGGATGGTGACAGTGGTGGCAGGCGAGGAGCAACACACTTAACTATTTCGGAACCACACCAAGGGCTTCTGAAGGTGGGGAGCAAGAAGGGATCCCAGACAAAAATTACAGAGCCTATGGGCACATCCAAAGGAAAACAGCTCAGTGAGAAAGATACATTTCCTTGCCTCTTCTTCATCGCTCAGGATGACCACATGAAAGAACAAAGGGAAAATGGATGGTTACGTGTGTGTGCCGGCGGTGTGCCTGGGTCGGGCCTTGAGCCACCCACGTGGTCTGGGCCCGACTCCCAGGGGCCCAAGCTTGGAGCTCTGAGAACGCTAAGCGCCCCAGGCTTCCCTTCTGTGGGCAGACAGGGGGATCTTTCACCACCTCTGCCAGTCACATGAGGGCCCTCGCTAACCCTGAGAACTTTCTCTCTGTTCCAGATGTCCACTAAGAGACATTTACCAGCGGCTGTACTCTCTGAGGCCACGCTCACCGCCTTTGTGTGCAGGCCTGTGAATGCCCGCATGTGCATCTGTGGCTCCTCCCGTGGCCACAACAGGACAGGGAAGTGAGGGAGATGGCCACGCACTTTCTAGGCATCCAGCTGCGCCCCCCACCCCACTCTAAGCCAGACCGGATGACCCTCCCAGGCATCATGCCCGCATCTGTCTTTGTTGCTGAATTGCTGCATTGTTTAAACGTGTTCCTCTTTACTTAGAGACTTGGCGTTAAGGAATTACTGTTACATCTTGAGATGTGGTAATGGTGTTGGGGTTATGCTTTGTTTTATGTTATTACTGAAGTATAATATATATGCTAAAACAAAATCGTACGTGCATAGCTGATTAATATTCCTAAAGGGCAAACACCGTATTGCCAGCTGGCAGATCAAGAAATGGACCATTGCAGGAGGTTCCTATTGTGGTGCTGTGGAAACAAATCCAACTAGTATCCATGAGGATGTGGGTTCAATCTTTGGTCTTATTCAGTGGGTCGGGGATCCGGCGTTGCTGTGAGCTCTGGTGTAGGTTGCAGATGGCGGCTCAGATCCCAGATTGCTATGGCTGTGGTATAGGCCAGAAGCCACAGCTCTGAGTCAACCCCTAGCCCGGGAACTTCCGTATGCTGCAGGTGTGACCCTAAAAAAAAAAAGAAGAAGAAGAAGAAGAAAAAGAAAGAAATGAACCATTGCAAGCATTATAGTATGCTTCTTTAAAAAAGAGGCTTTTTTTTTTTTTTTTAGTAATACGTTCTTTTCTTTTTTGTTTTTCGTTTTCTTTTCGGGGGCACACCCATGGCATGTGGAAGTTCCCAGGCTAGGGGTCAACTCAGAGCTGCAGCTGCCAGCCTACACCACAGCCATAGCAACGCTGGATCCTTAACCCAATGAGTGAAGCCAGGGACCAAGCCCGCATCCCCATGGATACTAGTAGGGTTCTTAACCTGCTGAGCCACAACAGGAACTCTAGTAATACGTTGTTAAATATCTACATGTGATGCTTTGGTCTGCTTCAGAATAATCTGGAGCTGGGGGAAGGTACAGATTAAGCAAGGCTGATAATTATCGAAGCTGGGTAATGTTTATGTAAGGGTTCTCTCTGTCTCTGTCTCTGTCACACACACACACACACACACACACACACACACACACATATTTTCAGTTTCCATAATAAAAACTTGAAAACAATCATTAGGAAGCCTGGCTTTGTCTCAGCCCAGTGACTCTGAAGCATGAGGTAAAAGCTGAGCAGGAGGGGTGAAAAACGTCTCTTTGGTATATTGCTCAGTAATCAAGAATCTGAGAGTCAGTGGATTAAATATGTAAATAATGTTATTGTTTTTAAATGAGTTTTCATGTGCTATGTCGTCTGTGTAACTGAGAGTTCCCTGCCTGTACTGGATTTTATTCCTGTCTGTATCCCTGACCTTCAGCACAGTGCCTGTCACACTGTAGGTGCTCATAAGTGTTGAGCAAAAGGATGCTTGAATTCATATCTTACACAAGACCTAAAACAGCCCCAAGGTGGCACAGGTACACAAACTTCTTTGTAACTTGAATCGAAATCAATACTTCCAACTTCTTTTTCTTCTCTTCTTCTTTTTTTAAAGCTACTTCCAAACAATAAATTGTTCAAATCCTAAAATAACCAAGTTGAGAGGGACTTGAGATCATTGTGTACAAATGTCTCATATTATAGATGAAGAAACCAAGGTGCAGAGGAGGAAATGACCTTTTCAGGGTCACACAGCTGGTAGGGACAGAGCCTGGACTGGAATTCAGGCTCCTAGAGCCCAGGCTGGGCTAATTTTTGTTCTGCCACCCGTCTCCACAGCTGTGAATTGAACACATACCCACAATTATTTTCACAGGTAAGGAAAGAGAACTTCAAAGAACTTAATTCCCCATGGTCTTGGTCACTGTCACTCCAAAGCTCTCTCCAGAGTTCTCCCCATTGGGTTTTGTCTCTTACTTCAAGAAAATTTAAAATTCAAAAATCTTCATTCTCAAAACAAACGGGGGTGATTATTCTCATTAGAGAGAACTTTGGTACACATTTTTTATAAAGAGGTGAACTCTGTTGAGTGTCTTTGAAATATGAGTCAGTTTGTAACAATTCCATCTGCATCCAGCTTGTTAGCAACCAAGCAACTGAATAAAGTCAGGCACAGCCCAACCCACAGCCTCACAGTCCTGTCATGTCAAGTGTCACAAGGGTGCTTTCGACATTCCCAAGCCAGAAAATAAACAAATCAACCTAGGATCACACACCAAGAGTCGAAATAAATGGGGAGAAAAAGACTCAAGCATTTTGCAACATTATATCTTTTTAAAAAAATACTTTGATTTAAAGAAGGTTTTAAGTTAAAATATTAGGATAATCGTGCCTTATAGTTTCATTTTGTTGGCACCAAAAGCAGCATAACTCTAGTGGTCTTTTGTGTCATTCATGTTCTGGACTTTTCCTTGCAAAACTATTTCGCAGCTTTGCCCAGTGCTGCTTTCAAGAATCTTGGGACACTTCCATCCCCCCACATAACAGGGGTAGCCAGATTTCTTTGCTGTTAAGAGGATTACTGAGATGTCCTCCTTTATATAACCCAGAAGACTCTGGAAGTAACAGAAAAGAGAAAACAAGAGATGTCAAGGAGACAAGCGAGTGCTGCTCTTCAAAGCTCTCTGAGCAAGGAGAGGTCAAGGAATGTTTTAACGGCCACTGATAAAGCAGGAGCTCCGGAAGCCAGGTACCGGGCGCCAGCTTCCTAAGCAAGCAGAGGAGTTAAATTCCATCCTCCACTGAGTTAAGTTCTAAACCCAAGAACTTTGTGTGAGTCAGGCCCAGAGCCCTGTGGAGAAAGGAGACACCTTATCTCTAATCAGCCCTGCCCCAAAATAGCTCTCTCTTCCCTGGGGCAGGGACCCGTCATCGCTACACGGCACACACAGCAAAGCCCGGTGGTATGGCGGTGCCCCAGCCCCACTTAGAAAGTCACTGAGTGTGCTTTCTTCATCTTTTGCACAAGCTAGAGCTCCCTGGGTGAAGCAATGAATAATTTAGCAACCTTCAAGATGGCTTGTCCAGAATCAGGACATTCCAGTCAGGAAGGACCTTACCATTTACCTGGATCAACTGGTCATTTTACAGATGGGTAAACTGAGACCCAGAGAGATGAACCAATTTGCACAAGAACACAGAGGAATTCCGTGACTGGGCTAAAGGCTAAACCCAGAACTAGAGCAGACACTTCTCTTTAAGCAACGCTGCCTGCCATACTCATCTGAAAATGAGACACTCATGCCCACCACCACCGTCAGTTTTCCTTCCGTTGTTAAGGAAATCATTTCCGATGCCCCAAGAGTGTCCGAATCAACACTCTCACAGGCAGCTCTTGTTTAAACTCTTCCATTGTGAGTCTCTCAAACTTCCTCTTCGTAATCCAGACAGCTTTACTTTTGAGGTTCTATAGATGAGCAGCCACAGTTGTTTTTTCCCCCTCCGGCTGCTGGAAGAGAATGTTACAAATGGGTAATTGAAAAGCTGGGGAGTTGATTAGAATGGGGTCAGACAGAAATGCCCGCCCGGCTCATCAGTGGCTCCCCCTGCCAAGGGCTGTGACTCACAGCTCGGGACGTGCCCTCCCAGGGGCCATCTGCGAGATGGCACAGCTCAGACATTCCTGCCGCCAAGCTTCCTACTCGCCATTTATTTGCATACTGTTCCCCTTTGTGCGTCCTCTACACAGTGTGGGCTCTGTCGAGAGCTGTAGGAGGCACACGAGGTCTAAACAGGAGTGGAGCCAAAACTGGGGCTTGCAAAGGCGCTGGAAACTGGGCAAAGGAATGAGATATGGAACATGGACCAAGGGCTGGAGGTTGCAGTTGGGAAATGCGTGACTCCATCTAGCGTGAAACAGTTTTGTTTCAGGTTATTACCATCCAGGACTTTGTGTTGGAGACTGAAGAGAAATAAAGTACTAAGAGGCAGAAATTGAATTTCAGACCCCTTCCGTTCCTCCGTGATTGTCATTTCCTAAATGTTTCCAATTATTTCTTGCATGAGTCCCTTGGTTGGACTTATCACAACTCTTAGGTGGAAATTGGTCCCTAGTTGTTTCTTATGTTGGATTTTTCTCTTTTAGCTAGATTCCAAGTCACTCCCCATAAGGCCCAGGGTTTTGTAATTCCCTTAGGGCCTCTCACCATAGTGCTGGGCACACAGCAGGTGCATAATAAGTATTTAGATACAATGTCCTACTGGATGGGTACTGCAGTTCTAGACTCACTTTGTGCTAAAGCCAGATCATACTGTGAAGGCCCTCATTTTACTCATGAGAAGGCAAAAGGCAAAGAAAAAGGATCACCTAAGTTTTACACACAGAGAATGGCAGAGACAGGCCTCAATCCCCGGTCTTTTTTTTTTTTTTTTTTTTTGCCTTTTGTCATTTTAGGGCCTCACCTGCGGCATGTGGAGGTTCCCAGGCTCGGGGTCGAATCAGAGCTACAGCTGCCGGTCTATGCCAGAGCGACAGCAACAGCAATGCCAGATCTAAGCCGCGCCTGCAAACTACACCAGAGCTCATGGCAACGCTGGATCCTTAACCCACTGAGCAAGGCCAGGAATCGAACCCGCAACCATCATGGTTCCTAGTCGGATTTGTTAACCGCTGCACCACAATGGGAACTCCAATCCCAGGTCTTTTGAAACTAAATTCACCCCCACCTGTCGATCATCTGTCATAGGATGAGACAAATTATTGTATTGAAGACCTTTAGGCTAAAGTCAGTGAAAAGTGCAATAGTATCGATTGGCTCATTGCTTGAAGGCACTTAAAATTTTCATGTTACCTTTTTAAAGGACATTTTAATTGATATATCCTTAGCTTATTATACAAGTTACCTAAACATTCTCATATTTCTGTAATTATAAGGTATTTTTTTCTAGGAGTTCAATCATAATTGTTTTATCAGAATAAAAAGTTTCCTTTTCTAATTTCTGTTTTTTTACTTTTTAGGGCCATACCTGTGGCATAAGGGCCAAATTGGAGCTGCAGCTGCCAGCCTATGCCACAGCCATAGCAACTTGAGATCAAAGACGCATCTGCAACCTACACCACTGCTCACAGAAATGCCAGATCCTTGACCCACTGAGCAAGGCCAGGGATTAAACCTCATCCTCATGGATACTAGCCGGGCTGGTAACCTGCTGAGCCACAACTGGAAAAAATGTTTCCTTTTTTAGCTGAAGATCTAAGAATTGGATCCAAATTAATGCCTAGTGAGATTAATCTCTAAGAGGTAAGGCCTTATTGTTCTAATATCAATTCAGCATGGATTTTGAACTTCTCAGTAACATGCATATTCATGTTCAAAGATTATCCCACCAAAGGAATATCAACATGCATTCATTGGATTCCTACTGGTTACACTGCATTGTTCTGACTGGCCTTGAAGTTTTGCCATTAACTAGCTAGTTTTGCCATTAACTAACTAGTACCTATTAAAGGACCCAAATTTTTTTTTTTTTTAGGGCTGCACCCATGGCATATGGAAGTTCCCAGGCTAGGGTTCAAATTAGAGCTGCAGCCGCCAGCCTACACCACAGCCACAGCAATACCGGATCCGAGCTGCATCTGTGACCTACACCACAGCTCACCGCAACGCTGGATCCTTAGCCCACCAAGTGAGGCCAGGGATCGAACCCACATCTTCATGGATACTAGTCGGGTTCATTACCACTGCGCCACAACAGGAACTCCCAAGGACCCAATATTTTTAATGTCAGGAACCTTGAAATAAACTTTACATATGTTGTTTCGTTTAATCGTTATGATAGTCTTATGATTTACAAATGAGGACTCCAAGGAGGAGAAAAGTCATTAATCTACTCAAAATGACACAGTTAATAAATGGCAAAGCTGGGATATGCCCAGATGTTAGTGCCTCAGAAGCCCATGCTTTGCCTGCTATACCAGAGCATCTCAATCCGAGGTCATATTAGCATCATCTACGGAACGGTTACATAATACAGATGCCTGGGTACCACCAACAACCAATGACATCAGAACATCTAGGATTAGAAAATGGATTTTGAAAAAATACTAGTTCACTGTAATATGCAACTAGGGTTAAAAACCACTGTACTAGGTGGCTGAGCTTCATTTCTTCAACTATAAATTTACTTGCAGTTGTCACCCACCCAGCCAGATATTCTCCCTATGCCCTACCTAAGTGTAGACTGTGAGTAAAGCTACAATTACTTCATGTATTTTTGAAAAGTTATCCATTTATTTATTTATGTTATTCAGAACAAGGCACTAAAGCACTAAAAAGATTCCCCATGCCTTCCTTTTCTCTTTCTGTCCTTTCAGGTTTCAGTTATTTATTGCAATCCTTCTTGCTCCAAACTATTTTCGTGCTAGTCCTTTATAGCATTTCATTAAAGTCTTTTGAAATGTTCATGGCCTTTGACCCAGAATTCCTCCTGTGGAAATCTATTCTAAGGAAGAAAACACAAAGCAGAAAGAGTTTTATGAAGATGTTCATTGCAGTATTATTTATTATAGTGGAAAATTGGAAACCATTCATATGTCTTATAGCAGGGAAATGAGTTAGTAAAATATGGCATAGCCTACTAAATGATGAAATGGCCATCACAAATGATGTTTACATTCAGACTTTAAAAGCTATGTGGAAAAATATTAACACTTACGATGTTCAATAAAAACTGCAGGGTACCAAGAGTTCCCTGGTGGCTCAACAGGTTAAAAGACTTGGTATTGTCACTGCTGTGGCATGGGTTTGATCCTTAGTCCAGAACCTTTTGCATGCCACAGGCCCAGTCAAAAGGAAGAAAAAAAAATGTAGGATACCAAATTATATAGAGTTCACCTATGAGTTAAATCACATAGAGTTGGAGTTCCTGCTGTGTCTCAGTGGTAACAAACCCAACTAGTATCCATGAGGACTCAAGTTTGATCCCTGACCTCCCTCAGTGGGTTAAGGATCCGGCATTGCTGTGAGTTGTGGTGTAGGTCGCAGGCACAGCTTGGATCCCTCATTGCTCTGGCTGTGGCGTAGACCTGCAGCCGTAGCTCCAATCTGACCCCTAGCCTGGGCACATCCATACGCCACAGGGGCAGCCCTAAAAAAACAAAAATACATGGAGTTGTGTGATCTCAACTGTATGTGTTACTGAAACAGACTCGACTCAACCGTGTACAGTAAAACCGATCTACTGACACTGGTTGTGGTGAAGGAAGACTGCAGCATTCATTGCAGGGCATCAGCCAAGGCACTGAAGACATCAAGTGTTCAAAAAGCCTAAACTCTTCTGGCAATTTTAAAGGCCAGGTGAGGGAGGGCATCCAGAGCATGAGAGCTGCTTGGGCACAGTTAACTGATGGGTTAACGGTGAGGTAACAGGGAGGTCCCAGGGATTAACATTGTCAGTGCTTAGGAGCTAGTAGGTCTGGGGGCCACGTGCTCATTATCATCATCAAGCGGCTAATTTCTCCCACTTGGTGGTGGTTTAGCATTTGTGAAACAATTTAGGAAATGTGCCTCAGATACTATTATTTGGATAATAATAATTTGGGTACTTCAGAGAGGAGCTAAAGATGGGGGAGGGGTCCGTTCTCGAAAGGCCCCACAGGGTCCTGCTCAGTTAGTTACCTGTGCTTCTTTTTATGCCCAGAAGAAAGAAGAAAAATACTCTTAGGCAAACTTGAAAATACCGAAAATTGTTTTCACCATCAAGCCAATTCTAAATGTTTGGAGAAGAGACTATAAAAGCGGTTCTGAAGGGGGCCGTGTCAGGAGAAATCTTCTATCTGCCTGTGTGGACACAGGATTTATAAACAGCAGAGTAGAAACATGAAACCACAGGTCAAATAATTCTTTTAGGTGCGGGTGGCAAAGATACATTTAAAATTAGAGTCAATTTAAGGGAAGAAAAACTGAGAAAAGCCCAACGGCCAAAATCAAGGCTAACGTAGGAAGGCTGTCAGGAAGGACCTGCGCTTCACAGGTGAGTTCATTTAAGACAAGCACGGCCGCCATTTTTGCAGCATTTTCACAACCCGCTGATGCAGGTTGGGGGGTTGGCTTCGGGCTCCACACATTTCACAGAAGAGGAAGAGGACCCTCAGGAAGGTGCAAGGCGCTCTCTGGGCATCACAGTGGCAGCCGCCCAAAGCCCGTCCTCTCCCGCCTGCGGGGCCCAGATGCAGGGGAGCGGGGTGGAGGCCCAGCCTTGGCCCAGATCTCCCACACCGTCCGCCTTCGGAAGGAAGGTAGGCCCCCAGGGCGGGAGTCCACAACCAGCTGGGCAGGGCCTGTGTCTGGCGTCTGGGGCCCGAGGGTCACCTGATGGTTGGAGGGTACTCGCCCTGTGTCCCGCCTCCCTCCCGAGGAAGCCCGCAGGCGGCCGTGACCTTGCCCAGGCTCGTCATCATGGGCCCCGCGTGCTGTGCTTGGGTGTCTGGTTTTCCCTCTCTGACAAAGTGAACCTTGTACTTTTTGCAAACGACCCGATGTTTGCTCAGCAATCGACCAGCAGCCAGCGGGAAGATTGCAGGTGGAGGCGGGGCGGGTTCTAGAAGCCAGGAGGTCCTGGGACTCCCCGGGGATGCTGGTGACTTGGGCCGAACCCCAGGTTCTTGCCCTAGACTCAGAAGGTTCCTGAAGCTTCCTTAGGCCAAGTTTTATAATGAAAGATGCCCTGGGCCACAATTCATTGACCGTCTAGTATGTTTTAACCATCTGAAGGCTCTCTGTACCCTTGAGAAACTAAGACATTTAATGATGATAGCGGCAGTAATACATTTAGGAAAACTGGTGGGTTTTTTGTTGTTTGTTTTGTTTTTCTGCCTCACCTGCTTCTTTTAAATTCAAAACAGATCCCGCTTTTGCTGTTGTCAGCTTCGGAAACCAAAGCAAGCTATTCCAGCTTTTGTTCAAAGTAGGACTTAATCCACAATCGAGGATTTTCTTTTCTAGAATTGAAAATCCGAGTGGGAATTTACACAAATGCCTTTCACCTGAATACCTTTTGTCCACATAGAAGCACTGAATTGTACTTGTCTTTCCTTCCACACACTCGATTGAAGATAGCTTGCGTACACATCAAATTGCTCATCATTAGACACACTCTTATTAAAGAGCTCTTAAATGCTGCTTTCAGATGTTTATCTTTATATTGAAAAAGGGTGTCAGATGTTGCCAAGACAGTCAGCAGTGGTAATACATGAGGTACTTTGCAATTCTCTCAACTTTTCCTGCTCCAGAATCAACAAGGTTCTCTTCGTGGATGACATCGCTCTGGCACTCGGCAGAGATGTGTTCTCAGATCTCTAACATTAGGCCTGTAAGCTTTTAGCCAGTGACATTTTAAAAAACGGGCAGGTAAACAACAACTCTTAAATTCTCTGTAGGGTGTTCCCGTCGTGGCTTGGTGGCTAACAAACCCAACTAGTGTTCATGAGGATGCAGGTTCAACCCCTGGCCTCGCTCAGTGGGTTAAGGATCCAGCGTTGCTGTGAACTGTGGTATAGGTTGCAGACGCGGCTCAGACCTGTCGTTGCTGTGGCTGTGGTGTAGGCCGGCGGCTGCAGTTCTAATTCAACCCCTAGCCTGGGAACCTCCATGTGCCTCGGGTACAGCCCTATTTTACTCTGTAAAACTGCCATAGATATTCATTATAAAAAAAAAAAAGTAATAATTTCTGCTTCAACTTTAGTCCATGCTTGGCCTTGCTTTAGTTTGACCGTGCTTTCTTTTATGAAGTAATGAAAGCCGCAGAACGCATTGTACAGTTCTTTTCGCCTTCACTGTCTGGAATCTCAGAACTTCATATTCTGCTCAATTTCAAAAATCCCTCCTAACCTAGGTTTCCTGGATTAGTTCCCATTCTATGACCCCTTTTTTCCCACCCACCACCAGATTTTTCTTTCTTTTATACCATCTTTGTTTTGAAGGGGACCTCACTTCCCAGAAGTGAGAGGATATAAAAATTATTCCAGATTGCCTCAGAATGTTTCTGGAGTTCTCTTGTGGCACAGTGGGTTAAGGATCCGGTGTCATCACTGCAGCAGCTCAGGTTGCTGCTGTGGTGCTGGTTCGATCCCAGGCCCAGGAACTTCCACTCACCATAGGCACAGACCCTCCCCCTAAAAATATTTTTTTTCTTTCCATCTTCCTTAAACAGTATCTGCGATCTTTTTTAGTTCTGCCATCAGTTCGGGTAACATTCACTTTCAAGATTCCCAGAGTTGTGCACAATCCCAGCGAGCTTGGCTCGATCCCAGTCTTTCCTCTCAAGACGGCATAGCTTGTCTAATGTATTACTGTCTCTCTAGTGAGTCACTCACAAGCTTCAGGACTTTATTAGTAACAAGTGACTCCTCGAACACCTTGCAGCTGTGGGGGCCCCGCCCAGCGCCAGGACCCTGGGTGCAGCACAGCTGCTGCGGGATGTGCTGGGACACCACAGCTCGTGACTCACCCCTTCTTTTCCCTCAAGTGGCAGCACAGATTTCCTCAATTCAAGTGTGGTGGGTGCTCGAGTCATTGTTCAAGAAAGCCTAACATCTGTGCTTCCTTCCATACCGCAGGACAACTTTCTCATCTCCCTAGAATGTGTTTGTTCAGTCAGAGGTGTCCGCCGGTCGTGAGGGAGGGTACGTTAGCTGACTTATTTGGGAAGTGCTTGGGAAGAAGGACTTCTGTGGGGTTCTGAGGACTTTAGAGGAACGGCTGATTGAGAAAGGGGCCGAGAGCGAACATTTCTCGAACCTCAGCTGTGTTTCGGGGACTGTATAGACCAAGTACTTGGCAAATGTGTTTAACCTTCCCTGCAGGCCTCTGAGGTGGGCACACTTACACCCATCTTCCAGGGGAAACAACAGGCTCAGAAGGGCTAAGGGACATGCTCAAGTTACATCGCTATTAAGTGCTGAGTCCTGTGTTCTAACCCAGTTTGACAGAGGATGGGACTCATTCCACGTTCGCTGCAAATTCTGCTCACGCAGAGCAGGGCTGTTCATACACGACCGTGGACTGAGGACACAGTGCCCCAGAGCGCAAGCCTCAGGCAGGGCCTCTGAGACCAGGGTTCCTGGGTTCAAAGCCCAGCTCTGTCACCCAGGTGCATGACCTTGGACAGATCACTTAACCTCGCCAGGTGCCTGGTTCAAACATCGATAACATGGGGAGAGCTGTTGTGAGAAGCAAATTAGTTATTCCTGACACAATAGCAGCCTTCAGCAGGTGTTAACTCTCACCCCCCAGTTATACCCCCAGTGTGATTTTATTGCTGCTTTCTTGTCCAAATATTGGTGTTCTGATAGGTCTTCCTGTCACTAAGAAATCATTCACTGGGGATGGTAGAGCTGATAGTGAGGTCATCTTTAGAACGACCCAGGGAGTTTTAAAAATATCGATGCCTGTGTCTCCGCCCCTAGAGGTTCTGATTCAGTTGATCTGGGGAGTAGCCCAGGCATGGAGGGAAGAGAGTTCTTAGTGGTTCTCAAAGTGTGGTCCCTGGGCCCACAGCTCAGTATAACCTTGCCTCTTCCTTGTCGAAAACACAGATTCCCAGGCCCCACCCTGGACCTATTGATTCAGATCCTTGGGGAGCAGAACCCAGCAAAGTGAGTCCTCTGGGCAAGCTGACGTCCGAGAAAGTCTAAGAGCCATTGCTCTAGGGGAAGGCAGTGTGCTGAAACCACCTCATCTGCAATACAAGACTCGGAGACCGAGGCTGTTCCTCTAGGCAGTGAACCACTAGTACACTAGTCTCCCTAGGACCTTAAGGTGCCTTGACTCCATCAGTCCATCCTCTCGCAGCCCCAAGGAAAGCCAGGTCCCTACCAGAAATCTCTTTATTAAATGCCGAAGGACATCAAAAGCTAAGATAGCCCAATCTACATTTCATGGCGGGGACCATGAAACCATAAACCAAAAATATTGAGGTCTTCTGAACCCATAATACCCAGAGCCCACTGGCTACAGATCCTCCCCACATCCCCTCCCTCAGGATCCCTTCCACAGGCCCCACAGACATGAAAACTCCTCCCCTCCCTTGGGCACGGCGGGGTGGGTGCAGCTACCCTTTGCCTTGGCTGCTCTCCTTTTTCTCTGCTCCCACCATCCTGCTTTCTCTCTCTCTCTCTCCTATAATTGGTGCATCTGTCTTTTATCAATACACTTCAGAAGGTTTTAGCTGGATATTGCAGACCATAGAGCTACTGTCCCTTCTAGTGACTCGCTAACTCTGTTCTGACCCCTGACATGACGCTCTGACGCTCTCAGAGCCCCACGTGTCTATGTGGAGGGGAGTTGAAGAATCAGGGCAAGCAGTCAGGAAGCCAACTGCCTTTGTGCCCAGGGTACCCTCTGCACTCCTGAAGACTTCAGACAGCAAAAGCTTTATATTAGATGAGAGATCAAAGCTCTGATGTGAGACTGAACTGGACTTTCCAGGCCTAAAAGGAGATGTTTCTCAATACCTGAAAGTGACCAGAAAAGCTTTAGGACACGCCCCCCCATGTCACCCTAAAATGCTGAAGAATAATTCAACAGAGGGGGTTTAAAAGGGTGACGATGAGAGAAAAATTAAACTGTTTATTTTTTATAACCGAGTCCAACTTGATCAAGTATGTACAACACTCACTATTGAGAAAGGACGTGGTATTTTTATTGGAAGTTTCCAATTTATTTTTATATCTCATTAAGTAGAAATGAAAGGATGCCAAATTAGTTTTCAGACGTATTCTTTAAAACCACTAACTAAACAGCAGTGGGATGGAGGCATAAGGAACACGTGTTAGTTATCTATAGCTGCAGTAACAAATTCTCACAAACTGAGTGGCCTAGAGTGACACAAATTTGTTATTTTACAGCTCTACAGGTCAGAAGTCTGAAATGGGCTTCAGTGGGCTAAAATCAAGTTGTGGGCAGGGCTGATTCCTTCTGGAGGTGCCAGGAGGAATCTGTTTCCTTACTTTACCAGCTTCTAGAGGCTACACCCTTTGGAGCAGAGCCCCTTCCCCACCTTCAGATCCAAGTCTCTCTGCCTCTCCTGCCTCCCTCTTTGATTTCTAAGGATCCTCGTGTCTGTGGGATTATCACCCAGATAATCCAGAATGATCTTTCATCTCAAGATCCTTAATCGTGGAGGAGTTCCCATAGGGGCTCAGCAGAAACAAATCTGACTAGCATCCATGAGGACGCATGTTCCATATCTGGCCTCACTCAGTGGGTTAAGGATCCCTTGTTGCCGTGGCTGTAGTGTAGGTCGCAGATGCGGTTTGGATCTGGAATCGCTGTGGCTGTGGTGTAGGCTAGAGACTACAGCTCCGATTTGACCCCTAGCCTGGAACTTCCATATGCCGTGGATGCAGCCCTAGAAAGACCAAAAAAAAGTCCTGAATCATATCTACAAAGCTCTTTTTACTGTGTAAAGCGATGTATTCACAGTTTCCGGGACTATAAGGTAAACATCTGGGCATAGGGGGCAACCTTTTGCCTGACACAGTGCTGGCCCAGGTCCCTGAGCTGTGGTCCCTCTCTCAGAGGACCCTTCACCTTTGCCTACTGGTTAGGCAGGCAAGACAGTGGCCTCAAGGAAAAAAAGCTCTGTGGAATCTTGGGAAAACACATAATCCATCCATACTTCAGTTTCTTCATCTGTGCGATTTTAGAATGGGCCGTTCTCTAAAGCGTCTTCCAAATCTAAACCCTGCATTCCTCGTCTCTTTGGCAAAATAAGCATTTGAAAAAATCTGGTTGCTTAACTCCAGAAACCAAACTGAGGCTGTTTCCTGTGCCCTTGGCGGGCCGCATGGTCCAGTCCTGCCCTGGGGAGGCTCTGCCAGCCCACGCGGTGGGAGCCAGGGAGGGAGCAGGTGGCCCTCTGCTTTCCTAAAGGCAGAGGAGGGACCGGGAAGGCACAGGTGGGCAGCTGTGGCTGAGAGGCCTCTCCAGCCTGAGACAATGCATTGTGCTACCCCTTTCTGCCGAGTCACCGTCAAAGGCCCTGGGTAATGGTGCCAAACTCGGAAATGGCTGCTGACTCAGAGATGCCCAAGGGGTCCAGGGAAGCCCCTGGCAGGACAAGTCATGGCCTTCCTGGGCCTGCTCCTCTCAGGCGGGCACACAGACTCCCCTTCTGACCTCCCTGGGGCCTCAGGCTCTTAGAACAGCTGTTCTCAGGACACTGGACATGGAATGAAGCTCAGACATCCTTCTCTGTCACCTGATGAGCTGGTCTTGTGGGGTTTTTTTGTTTGTTTGTTTTTTTGTTTGTTTTTTTGTCGTTTTGCCTTTATGTAGAGCCTCACCCACGGCATATGGAGGTTCCCAGGCTAGGGGTCTAACAGGAGCTGTAGCTGCCGACCTACGCCACAGCCACAGCAAAGCAGGATCCGAGCCGCGTCTGCAACCTGCACCACAGCTCACGGCAATGCCGGATCCTTAACCCACTGAGCAAGGCCAGGGATCGAACCCGCAACCTCGTGATTCTTAGTCGCATTCGTTAACCACTGAGCCACGAAGGGAACTCCTGATCTTGTGTTTTGATGCTCCAGTTACTCATATAAATCACACCGTTTTGGTGGCTTCCCTCCCTCTCTGGTCTGGCCTTAAAGTTAAGGTTCACTTTGTACCCTCAGCCCCATGAGCCTCAGAGAGACACCCCAGGTCATCAAGACTGCTCTGGGCCACCTGTGTCTTCCTTTCTCAAGGTAGTACCATCTGTCAGCAAGAGCTCTGGGCCATAGATCGGGAAACCTGGGCTTCCCGTTCCTGTCCTCGGAGCTGCCATGGGGCCTTCAGCAGGCACGCCATCCCTTTGGGCCACATGGAGGTTTAATGATATTTCCTCCAAAGTCCCTTCCAGTGGCAATATGAAGGGTTCTGAGTAGGTCCTCCTGAAAAGTCCTCTTTGGTTCCTGAATATGGTAGGTCTGGCTCAGCTTGGAGAAAACCACGGCTATGCCTGAATGCAAGCCTGCCCTGGATTAGCTTGTCCTGTGGCTCTCGTTGGCGATGTCTGTCCCACTGCCAGGAAGGTGCCGATCTGCAGCCCCAGGAATGCCCAGCACTCCGCTCAGGGCCCCTTTCCTTTCCTGTGCAGGTTTCTCAGTCCTGCTTGTCCCAACCTAGACTGGACAGTCTCCTCTGGGCGCCAGTCCCTTGGGGGTCACTGTGGAGGTCGGAAACTGAACTGTGACTTACTCTTCATCCCGGTGACAGGCCTTTCATTCCTCCTTCCTAGCTGGGCCTGCCTAACCAGACCAGCACCGGGCCCAGTGTCCCTGTGTGAGAGGGGAGAGGCTTTTGCTGTGTGGTAACCCTGAGGGCGGGCGCTGCTAGCCTGGAGGATGTCACCTCTGTCCCTGGAGGCTCTGAGGCACCCAGGGCCCCACCCACAGGGCCCCACCCACCCCTTCCGCCTCTCTGGGGGCCTAGGTATAAGGCCCTGTACCCCTGCCTCAAGCCCAGCCACACTTTGCCAAAGTTCCAGAACCTTCTTGGCTGCTTTGAACTATACAGGTGCTCTCTGAAAGAGAACAGGGTTGCCTTCTGCCACATCCATTTCAGAGTCAGCTGGTGTCTTGGGTCCCCCTTTAAAAAAAAAAAAAAAAAGCCTTTTTCTGCTCATCCAGCAACGAGTTTATTTATCTCATGGGTTTGGGCACCACCCTCACTTCTACAGAAGGAAACCACACAGACTGGGTGCTGCAAACGAGCTTCCCACAGGGTCTGGGCCCTGTGCTCAAGGGAACTCCTGGGGAGGGTCTCCCCTCCTCCAGGGTGTGTGCTCAGCTGCAGAGCAGAGAAAGGCCTATTGTTCCTCCAGCCACGTGCCCTGTGTGCCCCCAGCCCCCTCCCAGGAGGATAGAAATGCCCCCTGGAGACCTGATGATCTCCTGCCTGGCTTTCTGTTTGGTTTTGTTTCTGGTCTTTCCTTTTTTGGGGGTAGCCCCTGGGCCAGCCCCCCAGCCCCCTGCTGCGCTGAGTGCAAAGAGAATGCCTTTTGCGTGCCTTCGATGTCTGAGCTCAGTTCTGAGGGAGTGAGCATTTCCCACCTGCGAGGCTCCGGGGGTCCCCGCAGAGGGAGGGAACAATGGCACAGCGGGGGCAGGGCCCGGGCCCAATGCAGCCCCCAATCCCACCCCGCAACTGGAAGGTGAGGGGCGCTGCTGCTTAGAGGTGAGTGTTGGGACATGGCCACGGCAGGGGCTGGGCCGCCAACACTGGCAACGTCATAGGTCTTCAGAGCACTGGCTCCGAGGGGGAGACTCGCAGGAGGAGCCAGGAAGTGCCGGTTGGTCCCACCTCTGCCACCCTGTGACCCCGCGTGACCCGCACTTCCCACGTGCCCCAAGAGGTGCACTCCTGTGCCCCGAGAGGGGGCAAGGGCCCCCGCCGCGCCTACTTACTTCCTGGGGCTGAGGTGGAGAGGCGCTAACACAACCCTCTCCGAGGAAACGCTGGGAGAAGCAAAAGGCCTTTGTGAGGCAGCAGTGTCGGTCATTGCTTGGTCCTTGCCCACAATTTACCCCCCACCCAGTCACCCTAGTTCCCATGAGCGTCTAATGGGCTTGTGCTGCCCCCTAGTGGCCAAACTGCTCCTCACAATTTACTTCTAGTTACATTTCAATTCTCTTAAAACATCAGAAAAATTAAGGATAAATATGTTATATATATATTTATATGTACCATATATATTTATATGTACTATGTGTTTTTATATGTATATATATTTTATGACTGCATTGGTATGAAAATAGATCAAATCCATCCAAATTCATTATGAACCCAGCCTGGATTTTATCTATTTTCATACCAATGCATTCATAAAATATATTTTAAAATATTTATTAATGGAGGAATTTCCCCATGAAGGCAAAAGTGCACAACACGGCCTTAGACCCAAGGTGGAATGGGTGTCCCAGCTCGCCCTTCATGCCACTAGCCAGCAGCTGGCTGCTCCTCCAAGCCTGTGGGGAGGCCTGCCTGGGGCCCACTGGTGGCCACTTGCCAAGGCCTTTCCCAAAATGGACAGTATTTGCCCCGAGATGATGGAGACAGGATGGGGGAACAGATGGAGAAACCAAAGCAACATGGCTGCTTTTCTTCAGCCTTTAAAAAAAACTTAAAATCCCCACAGTGTACAAAACACCATGAGAAATAGCTGCATTTCTCTTTGCTAATATTGAGACAGGGCTGGTTGGCCTGGAGAGACGTTATGGCTCCTGCATTTTTTTTTCTTTTTTGGTCTCCCTGTGGCACATGGAGTTGCTAGGCTTGGGATCAGATCCCAGCCACAGCTGCAACCTACCTGAGATATTTAACACACTGTGCTAGGCCAGGGATTGAACCTGTGTCTCAGCATCGCAGAGACACAACCAATCCCATTGCATCACAGCGCGAACTCCAGGGCTCCTGCATATTAATGATAACAAGTGACCAATCGGAGTTCCCGTCGTGGCTCAGTGGTTAACGAATCTGACTAGGAACCATGAGGTTGCAGGTTCGATCCCTGGTCTCGCTCAGTGGGTTAAGGATCCAGCGTTGCCATGAACTATGGCGTGGGTCGCAGATGTGGCTTGGATCCCGCGTTGCTGTGGCATAGGCTGGTGGCTACAGGTTCGATTAGACCCCTATCCTGGGAAGCTCCACATGCTGCGAGTGTGGCCCTAGTAAAAACAAACAAAAAAAAGTTACCGATAACTGCTGGGTTCCCTCTTTATGAGAGGTGTCCTCAGAGACTGCTTACCACAGGAGCAACTGCCTGTTTTCAGATGAGGAATTTGGGATCTAAAAGGTCACAGGCTGGTGAGAAGTAAACCCTAGCTTGAACCCAGGGATTCTGGCTTTAACTTCTCACTCTCCTCACTGCTTTCAGTGCTGGGAGCTGAATTAGACTCTCTCTCTCTCTCTCCCTCCCTCTCCCTCTCTCTCTCTCTCTCTCTCCCTCTCTCTCTCTCTCTCTCTCTCTCTCTCTCTCTCTGCATGTTGGGGAGGAAAATGCTGCAAAGTTGTCCCCAAGCCTTTTCCCTCCATACCTGTGGAATTAGTAATCTACTCAAC
Organism: Catagonus wagneri; assembly: GCA_004024745.2. Classification (NCBI taxonomy): domain Eukaryota; kingdom Metazoa; phylum Chordata; class Mammalia; order Artiodactyla; family Tayassuidae; genus Catagonus; species Catagonus wagneri. The sequence goes on from PVHT021183693.1 coordinate 14,805,891, forward strand.
GGTCATCCACTAGCCATGATGAATAATCCACTGAGAACTCCTGCCCTTTGACCTGGTTAACCGCTTTCTTTTCTCCTTTTCATCTGATTCCTGAAGAGCCTTGCACATTCCTAATAGCTCTTCACACCCTCTCGCAGGCCCTTCCCGGGCCTCTGAGAAGCTTCCCATGAGACTCAGCTTCCTGGCATTGGGACCAGGATGAGAGGTCCCTGGGCTTCTGGAGGCTTCCCTCCAGGGCCCCCTCCAGCTCCGCATTCCCTCTCCCCTCCCCTAAGCGGGGCCCAGATGATGGGCAGAACTGAGAAAAATATTGTCAGTTTGGTGCTAAGTCTTGAGGAAAACAATGAGCACAACACTGAAAAGCATGGAGGGTCTGATGGTGGAGGGGCAGGGGGCAGCCGTGTCACAGAGGCCTAGGACACCTAGGAAGGCGGTTGGCAACCCGTGCTGGGTTTGCCGAGAAGGGCTTGTCGTAGCTGTGGTGTGGTCAAGTGACATGAAGGCTGCCTCTTTACCCACAGGATGTGTGAACATCTGAGCGAGTGTGCAGAAAACCTTCTTCCAGAGCTTTCATCTCTGGGGTGGAACCAAGTGAGATCACATGTGCCTTCTTAGAGTCTAGGAAAACTCACGTTCCATAAGCATCTCTTGGGGGCCAGCCCTTGGCCATTGGAAACCCTTGTGAAGTAGGGATTATTTGCCCAGCTTTAGTTGCTCAGCTTTATGTATTAGTAAACTGAAGTTCAGAAAGGCTGAGAGATTTAGCCAAGATCACAAAGCTAGTTGGGAGAGTATTGACTCATGGCATGATATAAGCTCCAGAAACCCTAGTTGGCCTGACCCAAGACACCCTGGATACGTCTCTGCTTTGAGGCCGAGGGGAGTCCCTCATAGCACGTTGGGTTAGAGCAGATGGTCTCCCCGTCAGTTGGATTTCTAAGTTGAGTGATCGGAGGTTGTGCGTACAGGTGCCTGCGCGGGCGATGGCCTTTGTCCCAGTCTCCTGTTCCCTTCCTCCACTGCACACGAAGGTCAAGTCCTGACTGTGTCAATCCCTGTGGCCTCATCTGTCTGTTTGCCACAGATGTCTGGGCAGCTGACCGAGATAAGAATGGAGTGAATGGGCTTGGGAGCCAGATGGGCTTGGATTTAAATTCCAACTTCTGCCATATTTTCAGGGAAAACTCAGATTTTAGCATGGGGATGGGGGCGAGGAGGTTAGAGTGAGAATCCTGTGGTCTCCGCCAGCCTCTGAGTAGAGGAGGGGTGGGAGCCAGGGCCAGCGCTCCCCAGAAAAGCAGGGCTTCCTGCCCCGGGGTGGGGAAAGAGCCCACCGCTGACAGCGGGCAGCGCCCGGCTCAGGGAGTACAGTTTCAGGGCCCAAACAAGACTCAGATGGCTCTGATTCTCCGAACTCTCTCCCGTACACTGCTCCAAAACTCACTTTCGAGGCTCACTGTAACCATCCGTGGGGGAGGGGCGGGGAGTGACACGTCACAATGTTGAAAAGAAACAGTATGGAACTGGGGGGAGCCTTTGTGTGGAGCCCACCAGGATCCACAGTTTACACCTGATCCATGGCTCTGTTTCTTTTTTAACGTATAGAGCTAAGAGTATGTGATGACACTACTGCTCCAGGCACTTTTTACGTTAAGTCATTCCGTGTCACAATAGCCTGATTCCCATTTTCCCGTGAGGCTGGCATGTGGGTGAGGTCACCTACCCAAGGTCACAGGAGCAAAGCTGGACTTGGAACTCAGGCAGTCAGGCGGCAGCATCCCTGTTCTTGGTTCTTATGGGAATAATGAGGCCTTACTCTTAGGTGAGAGGCCAGGACTGAGAGGTCCTTCATCTAAAGCTTCTGACACAAAACGCAAACTCGGTTAATGCTCTTTTCCTTTCCTGGTCTCTTGGATTTGGAAGGAGGGAGCCAGAGTCCGCCTCTCTCTGTAAAGGTCTGCCTTGCACATGTGGGTGCCTGGCTGGTCTCTGAGAGATGAATGAAAGGGCAGGTTTTGCCAAGGTGCGTGGCAGGAGTGAGGAGAGGGGAGGTCTAGAAATAGAAGTGTGTGTGTGTGTGCGTGTGTGTGTGTGTACACGCTGGTTTTCCTGGGGCCCGGCTGCCACTCCGCTGGCTACAAGTTTGTGAGAGGGGCTTTGGCTCTTACTGTCCTTGCATCATGGTGTTGGCCTCAGAGCTTCCCTGGTGCCTAAGAGCCCTAAGCAACTAGGAAGCCACCGGGGAGGAGGAGCAACCCCCCCCCCCAGTGCCAAGAGAGGACTGAGGCTGCTCCTTGGGGTGGGCTTGTGGGTGGTGGGTGGGGCGTGGGGGGCTGGTGAGAGGAAATAGGGCTGTTCTGTATCCTAAGATAGCCAGGCCCGCACCCAAGCGGTGGCTGCCCCACCCCTGCTCTGGCCTGAGTCAGCCACTGGCAAACGGAGAGCATTTCTTAGCACCGGAAAGAGGTCTCTGTGGGGGCAGAGAGAGCCAGCTCTCTGTGGAAGGTCTCCAAGCCCTGCGGGCACAATTCCGCCAGAATGCAGCCTCACCAACCCAAGCTGTCTGGGCGATGGTTACTGAGGTGCATTCATCTCTGTTTATCAAGATGACGTGGGCCAAGGCCGGGTGTACTGGGGCCAAAACAAGCAGACCTTGACAGGGCAACATACCAATGTGTTGGTTTCACCGCGTTCTCTCCAAATGTCCCTCAGCTCAGTGGACGCAGCATGCTGGGGCTGGTGGAAGACGGCCCAGGGACGGCCCCCCGCTCTGATGTTAACTCTGCGTTCACAGTCTGCGCACCCAGGGCACAGGGGAGTGGGGCAGGTCTTTTCCACAAAGTGGACTCTTTGAATCCCAGTGGCTTGGAGGTTTGGGGAGTGGTGGTTTTAAAAAAAATCCCACCCACTGCTTCAGTTTGCCCTGCTCTTTGTAAGGACAGTTACAACCCCAGACTCCAGGAGACATTAATCCATTGTCCCTGTTTGGTTTCGTCCCCTGTGACCAGCTGAACTGGACCTTTCTGAAATGTTCAAGATTTTCAAAGGATAGTTGAGATCCTGTTTCCATCACTGGCATTTCAGAAGGGTTCTTGAAATGACAAAGTGCTTCCTTTGCACTCTCGACTTTTCATCATTGAATATTTATGAAGTGCCCACACTGAGGTTGAGGTTGCTGTCCAGGTGTTTTGTTTGTTTGTTTGTTTGTTTTTTGTCTTTTTGCCTTTTCTAGGGCCGCACCCATGGCATATGGAGGTTGCCAGGCTAGGGGTCCAGTTGGAGCTGTAGCCAGTGGCCTACACCACAGACGCAGCCACAGCAACGTGGGATCCAAGCCAGGTCTGCAACCTACACCACAGCTTACAGCAATGCTGGATCCTTAACCCACTGAGCGAGGCCAGGGATCAAAGCTGCAACCTCGTGGTTCCTAGCTGGATTCATTACCCCTGAGCCACGACAGAAACTCCAGAGGTTGCTGTCCAGTTCTGAACCCAGATAAGGGGTGGGGGTCCTGTATTCTCTTGGGGGGGGGAGGGGCATGCTTAGTCAACTGTCTTTTAACTTCTGAAAGCCTTCCTGTTCCTGAGGCGGAGGGGAATGTCATTTTGTTTTTGCAAGGGAAAGAGTAAAGCTTTTGCTTGTGCATAGTATTTCTTCAGTTGTCATTTGGAATTTTGGGCAGTGCTTGTTTTCTGAAACTCTCAAGTCACTTATTTCTTTGCACTAAAAATATTTAGAGTCAGTTGAACACTGGTTGAACTCATGACTGTGGCAGTTTGCGAATTCAAGAGATGGTTTCATTTTTTCCGACCCATTCTCTCCCCTTTTTCCACTCCACCCAAGAACAAATCATGCAGATACCGCATTGCTGGAGTGAGTCACCAGGGAATCCATCTCAGCCGAGTTCTCTGCCATCCGCGGTCCAACACTGCCCCCTCGTGGTGAGAGCGTGGCCATCTCTGTGCTCACCATCTACCTCTGAGAGCAGGGGCTGCTGGCGGGTCTTCAGGTACAGGTAACAGCTTGGGAGGTCCGAGTGGCCTCAGGATCCTTGGGCGCTCAGGGCCAGGTTATTGTCTCTCCAGTACATAAGCCTCTGGGCTGTGGATTTTGCTTTTGTCTCCCATTTGAGACACAGTGCACCAGCCTGAAAGTCTGTCCTTGGGAATTGGATGCTTAGAAAGATACACAAACTCTTCCAGGCCTTTGAAGGAGATCCTTCAGTGGGGGTCTGGGTTTTAATCACCTCCCTGTTCCCAGAGCCTGGACCATTGCCTGCCATTTGGTAAATACGCCATAAATACTTGGGAATGGACTTGTTAGTTTCTGTCATCAATAGTTATGTTCTGAGCACTGGCTATTTTTGGTCCCTGGCTAAGACTAGGCATCTAGAGTTTGTATACAGGACAGTCCCAGTTCTGATTGGAGTTGAGTTGAAGACTTAGGCCGGACACAAGAGATGACACTTGCCAGTGTTTTCATTGCTCAAGGAATAACATGGGCAGTAAGCAGCATCAGTGTGTCAGGGGAAAGGAGAGATCCTCTGAGGCCGTGACACAAGGGTCAGCTTATCTGATTGGTGGGATTGGGTTGTGCCTTTAAGAAGTGATGATAATCATATCTATCAAGTACCTCCTATCAATGCTGTTTATGTTTATCATTAATTCTCACAACATTCATACCAGGGAAATGTTAGCACTGCCTACCCACAGATGAAGAAACTCAGTCTCAGAAGAGCTAAGCAATTCTACCCAAGGCCACACAGCACCAAGCAGGACCAACAGACTTCTTCTTTTTGTTTTTTTAACTTAATGGATTTTATTTCAATTATAGGTGTACATAAATCATCACATGTCAATTTGATAGATTTTGTGTGCCAAACCCACAGTGCATCCCCCCACCCCCCAGATTGTCTTATTTGAAAAACCAAGGTTTTCCAAAGTCTGTGAGTCATTGTCTGTTCTGCAAAGAAGTTCATTGTGTCTTTTTAGTTTCCACATGTAAGCGGTAGCATTGGGTGTTGCTGTCTAATTGTCTGACTGGTTTCACTTCACATGATAATTTCTAAGTCCATCCATGTTGCTATAAATGTTGGTAATTCATTCCTTTTAATGGCTGAGTAATATTCCATTGTGTGTATGTACCATATCTTCCCTATCCACTCCTCTGTCGATGGGCATTTAGGTTGTTTCCATGATCTGGCTATTGCATAGGGTGCTGCAATGAACACTGGGGTACATGTGTCTTTTCGACTCATAGTTTCCTCTGGATAGATGCCCAGGAGTGGGATTGCTGGATCAAATGGTAATTCTATTTTGAGTTTTCTGAGGAATCTCCATACTGTTTTCCACAGGGGTTGCACCAATTTGCATTCCCACCAACAGTGTAATAGGGTTCCTTTTTCTCCACACCCTCTCCAACACTTACTGTTTGTAGACTTCTTGACGATGGCCATTCTGGCTGGTGTAAGGTGGTACCTCATAGTGGTTTTGATTTGAATTTCTCTAATAAGGAGCGATGCTGAACATCTTTTCATGTATTTATTTGCCGTCTGCATGTCTTCTTTGGAGAATTGTCTGCCTAGATCCTCTGCCCATTTTTTGATGGGGTTGTTTGTTTCTTTGGTATTGAGCTGTAGGAGGTGTTTGTAAATTTTAGAGATGAATCCCTTGTCAGTTTATTCATTAGCAAATATTTTCTCCCATTCTGTGGGTTGTCTTTTTGCTTTGTTTAGGGTTTCCTTTGCTGTGCAGAAACTTTGAAGTTTAATTAAGTCCCATTTGTTTATTTCTCTTTTTCTTGTCCTTACTCTGACACATGGATCTGAGAAGATGTTGCTATCATTTATGTCAGAAAGTGTTTGGCCTATGTTTTCCTCTAAGAGTTTTATAGTATCTGTTCTTATATCTAGATCTTTAATCCATTTTGAGTTTATTTTTGTGCATGGTGTTAGGAAGTGTTCTAGTTTCATCTTTTTCCATGTAGCTGTCTAGTTTTCCCAGCACCATTTATTGAAGAGGCTGTCTTTTGTCCAATATATATTCTTGCCTCCTTTGTCATAGATCAGTTGACTCTAGATGTGTGGATTTAATTCTGGGCTTTCTATCCTGTTCCACTGATCTATATTTCTGTCTTTGTGCCAGTACCATACGGTTTTGATGACTGTAGCTTTGTAGTAGAGTCTGAAGTCAGGGAGCCTGATTCCTCCAGCTCCATTTTTCTTTTTCAGGATGTCTTTGGCTAGTCTGGGTTTTTTGTGCTTCCAAACAAACTTTAAACCTTTTTGTTCTAGTTCTGTGAAAAAGGTCCTTGGTAATTTGATAGGGATTGCATTGAATGTATAGATTGCCTTGGGCAGTATAGTCATTTTGATAATATTGACTCTTCCAATCCAAGAGCATGGTATGTCTTTCCACCTGTTCATGTCATCCTTGATTTCTTTCATCAGCACCTTATAATTTTCAGAGTAGAGGTCTTTTGTCTCTTTAGGCAGGTTTATTCCTAAGTATTTGACTCTTTTTGATGCGATGGTAAATGGGATTGCTTCCCTAATTTCTCTTTCCGATCTTTCATTGTTAGTATATAGAAATGTAGTTGATTTCTGTGTATTAATTTTGAATCCTGCAACTTTGTCAAATTCATGGATGAGCTCTAACAGTTTTCTGGTAGAGTCTTTAGGATTCTTTAGGTATAGTATCATGTCATCTGCAAAAAGTGATAGTTTTACTTCTTCCTTTGCAATTTGAATTCCTTTTATTTCTTTGACTTCTCTGATTGCTGTGGCTAGGATTTCCAGAACTATGTTGAATAGCAGTGGCGAGAGTGGATATCCCTGTCTTGTTCCTGATCTCAGCGGGAATTCCTTCAGCTTTTCACCATTGAGGATGATGTTAGCTCTGGGTTTGTCATAGATGGCCTTTATGATGTTGAGGTAGGTTCCCCCTATGCCCACTTTCTGAAGGGTTTTTATCAGAAATGAGTGTTGGATTTTGTCAAAGGCTTTTTCTGCATCTATGGAGAGGATCATATGGTTTTTATTCTTCAGTTTGTTAATGTGGTGTATCACACTGATTGATTTGCAGATATTGAAGAATCCTTGCATCCCTGGGATAAATCCCACTTCATCATGACGTACAATCCTTTTAATGTATTGTTGGATTTGGTTGGCTAGGATTTTGTTGAGAGTTTTTGCATCTATGTTCATCAGTGAGATTGGCCTGTAATTTTCTTTTTTTGTGATATCTTTGTCTGGTTTTGTTATCAGGGTGATGGTTGCCTCATAGAATGAGTTTGGGAGTGTCCCTTCCTCTGCAATTTTTTGGAAGAGTTTCAAAAGGATAGGCGTTAGCTCTTCTCTAAATGTTTGATATAATTCACCTGTGAAACCATCTGGTCCTGTACTTTTGTTTGTTGGAATTTTTTTAATCACAGTTTCAATTTCAGAACTTGTGATTGGTCTATTCATATTTTCTATTTCATCTTGGTTTAGTCTTGGGAGATTGTACTTTTCTAAGAATTTGTCCATTTCTTCTAGGTTTTCCATTTTATTGCCATAGAGTTGCATATAGTAGTCTCTTATGATCCTTTGTATTTCTGTGATGTCTATTGTTTCTTCTGCTTTTTCATTTCTAATTTTACTGATTTGTGTCCTCTTTTTTCTTGATAAGTCTGGCTAAGGGTTGATCAATTTTGTTGATCTTTTCAAAGAACAAGCTTTTAGTTTCCTTGATCTTTTCTATGGTTTTCTTCGTTTCTATTTTATTGATTTCTGCTCTGATCTTTATGATTTCTTTTCTTCTACTAACTTTAGGTCTTGTAAGTTCTTCCCTCTCTAGCTGCTTTAGATGTAAAGTTAGGTTGTTTATTTGAGCTTTTTCTTGTTTCCTGAGGTAGGCTTGTATTGCTATAAACTTTCCTCTTAGAACTGCTTTTGCTGCATCCCAGAGGTTCTGGAGTGTCGTATCTTTGTTGTCATTTGCTTCTAGGTATTTTTTAATTTCCTCTTTGATTTCTTCAGTGATCCACTGGTTATTTAGTAGCGTGTTGTTTAGTCTCCACGTGTTTGTATTTTTGGCCATTTTTTTCTTGTTGATTTCCAGTCGTATAGCTTTGTGGTCAGAGAAGATGCTTGAAATGATTTCAATTTTCTTAAAAGTTACTGAGGCTTGATTTGTAGCCTAGAATGTGATCAATCTTAGAGAATGTTCCATGCACACTTGAGAAGAATGTGTATTCTGTTGCTTTTCATTGGAATGCCCTGTAAATATATATTAAGTCCATCTAATCTAATGCTTCGTTCAGGGCCTATGTTTCCTTATTGATTTTCTGTCTGGATGACCTGTCCATTGCAGTAAGTGGGGTGTTAAAGTCCCCCACTATGATGGTGTTATTGGCAATTTCTCCTTTTAAGGTTGTTAGCAGTTGCCTTATATATTGTGGTGATCTTGTGTTGGGTGCATAGATATTTAAAATGGTTGTATCTTCTTCGTGGATTGATCCTTTGATCATTATGTAGTGCCCTTCCTTGTCTCTTAAAATGTTCTTCATTTTAAAGTCTATTTTGTCTGATAGGAGTATTGCTACTCTGGCTTTCTTTTGATGCCCGTTTGCATGGAATATTTTCTTCCATCCTCTCACTTTCAATTTGTATGTGTCTCTAGAAGTGAAGTGGCTCTCCTGAAGACAGCATACATATGGGTCTTGTTTTGGTATCCATTCAGCTTTTATCTCCTGCATTAGTGATTTCCACTAATCTGTCCTCCACCTCACTGATTCATTCTTCTGCCTCCTGTATTCTACTCTTGGCTGCTTCTAATGAATTTTTTATTTCAGTTATTGTGTTTCAGTCTATGTCTTTTGGTTGGGGCATTCAGTCCATTAACATTTAAAGTAATTATTGATATATATATATATGTTCTTATTGCCATTGTATTAACTGTTTGGGGGTTTTGTTGCACTTTTTTTCTTCCCTTATTCTCTTGTTGTCTCCTCTCACAAGATGGCTGTCTTTCATGTTGTATTTGAGTTGATTTTTCTTATTTGTTTGTGTGTCAATTGTAGATTTTGGGTTTGCGGTTACCCTGAAGTTTTGGTATAGGAGTCTATATATAAATGAGATTGTATTAAGTTGCTGGTTTCTTTTTGCACGTGCTTCTCCAGTGACCTACATTTGTGCTCTCTTCTCATGATTTCTGATTTTGGTAGCATAATTGTGAATGGGTGATTTAGTATCTTTACTGTATATATGCCTTTATTGGTGGGCCTTGTCATTTGTGGTGTTTTTGTTTCTGGTTGTGGCCTTTTCTTTTCTGCCTAGAGAAGTTCCTTTAGGATTTGTTGTAAAGCTGGTTTAGTGTTGCAGAAATCTCTTAGCTTTTGCTTATCTGTAAAGGTTTTGATCTCTCCTTCAAATCTGAATG
>PVHT021183693.1:14823837-14844883 GCA_004024745.2 Catagonus wagneri
GCTAGTTTTTATGTATTTTCAATTTAAAGTGTTACCAGCTAATTTATTTTAAACACTGCACAAACTAGATACCTATGCAAGGTAAGATCTGGTCCATGGCCCACCAGTTTGCTACCCCTGGGCCGTTTCTACTTAGAATTATACTGAGTAGAGGTGGCAAAAGCCAGAAAAGTCAGGACAGAGACTCTAATGTTGATTTCGTGCTTTAATTATGAAAATCCTGTACTGTCCTGATTCAGATCTAATCTCAGTGAGGTAGCATTCTGAAACATCTGCATTTTGAATTATGTTCATGAGAAACGTCGAATTCAGACTTCTTTTAAGTAGTTGGCTGCTTTCTAATATGAATTGTTTGGATTGCAGGGGTAAAAACCCATATATCTAACACATATACTCTGCACAATGCTGTGAGGTAAGGGCCATTTTGCAGACAAGGGGTTATAACTTGCCAGCTCACCTTAGAGGAGGATTATCTTGGATATAGAGCTGACATGGGAGCTCATGTTCCTTTCATTGCAGAATGAACGAAGAAGGTCAAAGGGTTACAAAGTCAAACTGTGACTGCTAGTCACAGGAGTGCCTACTCTAGGGAATATGAAGGGATCCAGGCCCCACAGTGAAAGATGCTCTCCTTCCAGTTTTTCCAGAAGGGGAGGTGATAGTTTTCCTTATCAAACCCCATGTACATTCTCTGTCTCTCCATCTAACCCAAGTTCCCAGTATACCTATTTTTTTTAACATGATTTCTTAAAAGTCTAGTCTTAATTTTCAATAATTATTATGGTTCATAGTGAGTTAAGAAATGGCTCTTAGGACAATGAATAATTCTTACTATGAAATTATCTTGTTTTGGAAAATTTCAAGAAAAAACTTTAATTTTTTAAAGAAGGCCTTTTGATGCAAGTTGTAGGCAATAACAGGCTAATAACTGATGGCATCAATGACAACATTTGAAGCTATAAAGAAACTAAGAACTTCAGTAAAGAGGTTAAGTTACTTTTAAGATCACTGTTTTGAAATGGAAGGGTGATTAGGAATTTCACTGGTTGGTCGTTCTTTAGGGTTAAGATACCAATTGTAAAGGACAAATGTTAACACTCCATAACATGAAAGGACTTGTATTAAGAATCGAGATCTTTAGGACAATACACCAAACAAACAGCTTGTTTGCAGATTTATGGCTGCAGTGGGAACAAAGAGAGAACAGAGACACAATTGGAGCACAGAGACAAGGCTGTTGAGGTACAGGCAGTAATGTATTAAAGATCAGCGACTTGGTGAGCTATCTGGTGAATGAGGCAACAAGCTAGTACATTTCTGAGTAACAGTCTGAGCCTCCAGACTTCTGAACTTCAAACCAGCAAAAATTTTTTGTTATCAAACCTGAATCTAACCAAGCCTAGAGCTTGATGGGGAGCAGAAAAATATGTTCAGGGATACCATACAGTTAGATCAGCCAAGCCAGAATATGAAAAATTCCAAGACAAATGACCCAATTTCTTTACATTTCAAGGGGGAGAAAAAAAGATGGACAGTCTTTGATTAAAACCAAATATGGACCTTGTTTAAACAAGCCAATCATAAATAAAAATCTTGTAGACAGTAGGGGGAATCTTAGTAGTACTAAGTTAGACATTACTGTTACTTTAAGTATATAATAAATGTACTGCAGACATGTTTTAAAAGTCCATACCTTTTGGACTGAAATACTTGGGGACGAAATCATTTGTCTAGGATATTCTTCCAAGTAAGAGTGGGCAGCAGAACAGTGAGTTGGTAGAGGTATAAACAAGGTTGGCTGACCTAGAATTGACCATGATTTTTGGAGTGGAGATGTGTATTCACTTGACATTCCTGTAATAGAAGTCTGAAAATTTTTATATATGGGTTGAACAGTATAAGGTTGTCTGGCTCTTGACAAGAACCTAAAAAACTGATTCCAGTGATTGCACAAGGCAACTGGGACAAAAGGAATAAAAGATATCGTTGCAAAGCAACCTCACATACGAACCTCACCTCACATGCAGCTATAACCTGTGTGTTAAATGGGGTCTTGCTGGTACCTTTCTCCAATGCTGGTATTGAAATGGAAAAGAAAGTTCACTATTTAGAGGCAGTTAAAGCTCTCCAGAAATACTATTACAGCTAAATAGTATTTATCATAAAAGCACAAGTAGAAAGATCACTCTTAACTACTGACCCTTTTACAAGTTGCTCATCCATGCTAGGCTTTGTTAGTTTTCATAGAAATGTAACTGATTTAAGTACCATACCCAATGTTTTCATATCCAAGTGAATCTTGTCTCCCTGTGATGATTTCTACTCATTCCAGCCCCACTGCCTGGCCATTGCTGAATGCCTTTGGAGATCTTCTTTGGAGTTTTCTTCAGAAGCTGTAACTATTTTTTCTAAACATCCTTAGTGGCAGTAAATCTTCATCTCTTTGTGAGTGTATTTGATATTCTGGAACAGCAACAACTCATTTGGAGCCAAGTCTAGTGGACAAGGTAAGTAAGTAAGATGGGTAAAAAATTTTAATGAAAAACAACTATCAAGCAATGAACTATTATGGCCTTTAAAGATCTCTAAATTGACTTCTAAAATACTGGGGCAACAACTCTCAATGTGAGTAATTCAAAAAATACTCACTAGGACTTCTGGCTTTTGTTTCTTTGTGGTCAGATTTTACTTCAACAGCCAGCAAGTTCCAGAGAGTCTTACCTTGTTATTGATTTCTCCTAAACTAGTTAAAAAATCAACACTGAATGTCTAAATTAGAGAACTTTAAGTTCAGTATTTGCTGTTATGTTGAAAAAATTGGTTTGCTCCCGTTAGGAATAGTACTTCAGGCTGACTTAAAATAACCTTATGGTGCCATTCATACCTACATCAGGTTTTGACTTTGTTTCATATTATAATAAAACATTTAAAATTACATTGTTGGGCCACTCCCATCTGCTTTTTCTATATATACAAATAAGACTTCTATAGTAGTTCCCAATGCAGATAATAATTAAATATCTCAAACTTTATATAATGGAAAGAAAAGCTTGTCAGAAAATCAATACAGCCATTTTACTATTAAAATTCTGTTCTTTTAATAATTTATTTAAATAAGTATTTGAAGCAGTTTAGAAAAACAAGATCTGTATTTTATTTCCTTGTAAAAATCTTTACACATGCAGACAAACCAGTGTTAAGAAAAGTATTCACCATCATTTAAACAAATAACCACTTAAATAGAACAGTGTCTGCAATTTTATGTGTATAAAAATAAGATACATTTTTACAGAATTCACACTCCAGTTCTTAGAGCAATAAACAATACACAACTATAATAATTACAATTGAACCTGACCATGGTTTTTTTCAATTAGATACTGCTAGAGCATTTTAATGTGCAAAAAAAAAAAAAAGAAAACCAAAACAACAAAAAAAACATAGTTCTTTTCAAAAGGAAATGTCCTCAGTATTTCTAGAGACCTAGAGGGTTTTAAGAAATCAAATCCTAATCAATTTGCTTTTAATGTTTCAATTATGAGTCCATACATCACACTGTAGATAGGCAAAATCAGGAGTTGATGCAGGCTCAAAGGAAGAAAGTCAGCGTCTGTGCCTGCCATGTCCTGAGCGACTGCCACCATGGTGCTTGCCTTTATGGGACCTCTCAAAGGAGCGAGATCTTTCACGCCTGTCCCTATGATGTCCCCTTTCATGCCTGTGTTTCTTGGCAGCATCTGAGTGATCCCGAGACTTACTCTGAGATCGAGAACGAGATTTTTTCCTTTTATGACCATGTCTATTTGAACTTTTTAAATCATCTCTGGTATGCTTGGCTTTAAGGTGAGGAGAACCATGATTATGATGTCTTCTTGGGCTTTCACTGTGACTGCGGGACCTACTTCTTGATCTCGAGCTGTATGTTCCAGATCGACTCCGCCTATTATTATAACTTAGATAATAAAAATTTGAGGTTTAGATTCAGTTTCTACTGGGAACAGATTATTTTGGTGATGCTCACAGCATGTTCAAAACAAAACGATTGACTGGTATCAATGACAGGTCAGACTAAAGACTTATTAAATTTCCCCACCCCTCACTACTTCCCCCCAGCCTATTAACATATTAAATTTACTATGCCTATATTCCAAGCAGAGGTTATTAATTGTTACCAGATCTTAGATAGCTATTTATTGAATTATCTCCCATATGCTCAACCACTGAAGAACCACAAGGAGCTAGCACTCTAATTATAAAGCTATGGTGAAGGTTCTTTGCCTATGGTTGACCTGATTATTGATTACTAGTAAGTGGATGGTCAGGCAGTACACTCCCGCCCCAAAACCCACACTAGATTAAAAACAGACTTGAACGCCATATACCACCACAAACCAAAAAAACCACATAAGGAGCTTATTTCTAAACTCATTTCTCATAATTTACTTCAGATTAAAAGACTAAAATCTAACCTAACTTTGAAAACAGCCTATATGCGTTTTTTTTTTTTTAAAGCTATAACTTTTAGAAACTGAATTAGACTGCTTTCCCTAAGAGAATATCTACTTACTGTCTTCTTGGAGTATGTGATCTGGAACGTGACCGTGTTCTTGACCTGGATCGACTTGCACTTCGGCTATTTCTACTTCTCTTGCTGTCTTTTCTTACACTTCAAAGAAAAAACCCAAACGATATTTTAGTTACATACTTACTTAGTGTGTTAGAAATTAAACACTAGATGGGAATCAAGATGAAGCACCTGGAACTCACCTCCTCCCACAAATACAGCAAAAACATCTACAAATGGAACAATTCTCAAGGAACACCTACTGAACACAGATCTCAAACACTCTGAAAGGACAAAGACCTCCACAAAAAAGCAAGAGGGATAGGATCTGTGCTCCTGTGGAGGTAAAAAAGAGGACTGGTTCCTGTATCCTGGGAAGCCCCTTTATCAGTGGGGAGATCAACTGGGAAAAAACGGGAATTTTAGAGGCCCAGAGAATATCCAGGTCTAGGAAGCAGAGAGTCCTAAACCAGATAAACAAACCAACACCAAAGACATTATAATCAAAATGGCAAGAGGCAGAGTTCTTGCTGTGGCTCAGTGGTTAATGAACCCAACTAGGATCCACGGGGACGCAGGTTCAATCCCTGGACTCTCTCAGTGGGTTACCAATCTGGTGTTGCTGTGAGCTGTGATATAAGTCACAGATGCATCTCGGATCACACATTGCTGTGGTGAAGGCTAGTAGCTACAGCTCTGATTCTACCCCTAGCCTGGAAACTTCCATGTGCTGCATATGTGGCCCTAAAAAGCAAAAAAAAAAAAAAAAAAGCAAAAGTAAAAGGTAGAGCAGATTCTGAGGACAAGAAAAAAAAGCTAATTACAACGGAACCCCATAAAGCTCTCAGCTGATTTCTCTACAGAAACATCACAGACCAGAAGGGACTGGCAAAATATAAGTCCTGAAAGAGAAAAATCTGCAACCTACAATACTCCACCTAGCAAAATTATGATTTTAAATAGGAAGAATTTCCTGGACAAGGAAAACCTAAAAGGATACAGCAATACTAAACCTATCATAGCTAAAGGAAGTACAAAAAGGTCCTCTAAGAATTTTAGCAAAGAGAAAAATCACAACTGGAAAGTAAATCACTTAAATAAGCCAGTACACAGATTAAAAGAAAATCAAAAAACTTCTGTGAAAATGACAACCACGATCAACAGCAAAAAGGATGAAGATATGAAAAAGAACATAAGCATAATACAAAAAAATCACTGAACCACAAAAGGGAAAAACAAAAAGTCAATGGGAAAACAAGGTTTAAAATGGCAACAGATTATCAATAATTACCTTAAATATCAATGGACTAAATTAATGTTCCAAACAAAAACACCCTGGCAGATTGGATTTAAAAAAACAAGAGTCTACAATATGCTGCCTACAAGAGACCCACTTTAGGGCAAAAGACACACAGATTGTACCAGTTACCTTTTTCCATCCCCTCACTTTCAAAGGGAAATGACAAGAAAACGGGGCTTTCAATACTCAAGACAAAACAGACTTTAAAGAAAAATAAAGGACATTATATAATGATCAAAGGATCAAATACAAGGAGAGACTACCGGATGGGAATATATATGCACCCAACATAGGAACACCCAAATAAATAGTAAATAAGTACTAACAGACATTAAGGGAGAAATTGATGGGAATACAGTAATAGGACACTTCTATATCCCATTCATATCAATGGACAGATCTTGGAGACAGAAAATAAGGTAAAAGAGATCCTAAATGATATAATAAAACAGATTTAATTGGTATTTTCAGGCCATTACATCCCCCCAAAAAGAACATATACTCTTTACAAGTGCATGTGAAACATTCTTTAGGATTCACCACATACTAGGGCACAAACCAAGCCTGAACAAATTTAAGTGCATAGAGATTATTTCAAGTATCTCTTCCGACCACAACAGCATGAAAGCAGAAATCAATCAGAAAAAGAAATGAAAATAAAAATGCATGGGGACTGAAAAAACATGCTACTTAAAACCCAAAAGATCAATGAAATCACAGAATTTTAAAGTATCTTGAGGCAAATGACAAAACACAACCATACAAAATCTATAGGATGCAGCAAAAGCAGTTCTTATTAACAGGAAATTCACAGTAACACAGGCACAGAAACAAAAATCTCAGACAACCTAACCTACCATCTAAAAGAATTAGGAAAAAGAAGAAAAAACAAAACCTAAAGTCAGGAGAAGGAAGAAGACAACAGAGCAGAGAGAGAGATTCCCTGGTAGCACGTAGCAGGTTAAATATCTGGTGTTGCCAATGCAGTGGCCCCATATTTCTACTGTAGCGTGAGTTCAATCCCTGGTCCAGGAACTTCCACATGCCGTGGGGGTATGTCCCCATCACCCCAAAAAGGTCATAAATAGATTCTAAAAAATTTTTTAAAAATTCAACAAAACCAAGAGCTGGTCCTTTGAAATGAAATTTACAAGCCTCTTGACAGGCTCACCAAGAGAGAAAACCCAAATAACTAAGAAATGAAAGAGAAATTACAACTGATACTACAGAAATACCAAAAAAACCTTAAGCAAATACTATAAACAATTACATACCAACAAATTCAGCAACCTAGAAGAAATGGACCACTTTCTAGGAACATACAGCCCACCAAAACTGAATCAAGAAAAAGCACATCACAGATTCATCACTGGAATTTAGAATCTGTAATTTAGAAACTCCTTATGAGTTCTGACGTGGCTAAGTGGGTTAAGGATCTGGTACTGTCACTGCTGTGGCACTGGTTACAGCTGTGGTGTGGATTTGATCCCTGGCCCAGAAACTTCAGCAAGCCACAGGAACAGCCTAACAAACAAAAAACCTCTCCCTACACATAAAAGTCCAGGGCCAGATAGATGAATTCTACCAAACAAACAAGGAAGAACTTATACCAACCCTTCTCAAAGGCTTCCAAAAAACTGAAGAAGCCTTCATCACCCTGATACCAAAACCAAAGACACTATCAAAAAAGAAAATTGCAGGTCGGTATCTTTAATGAATATAGATGTATGAATTCTCAACAAAATATTAGCAAACCAAATCTAAGCAACAGATAAAAAAGATCATATACCATGACCAAGCTGGAGTCATCCCAGGGTCATAATGGTGGTCCAGCATAGGCAAATCAATGTGATATATGTATTAACAACAACAAAAAGACAAAAAACACATAATCATCTCAACAGATGCAGAAAAAGCATTTGGTAAAATTTGACATCAGTTGATGACTAAAAACTCTTACCAGTTGGTAAAAAGAGAACATATCTCAACATTATAAAAGCTATTTATGATTAACCCACAGTAAATGGTGAGAAGCTGAAAGCCCTCCTTGATAAAATATCTGGAAGAAGACAAAGATGTCCATTCCTTAGAACAAAGCACTTGGAAGTCCTACCCACAGCAATAGGACAAAAAAAAAAAAATTATTAAACATATAATTTAAGATTCCTCAGGTAGCTTTTTTAACTGAAGGATACTTACCCATTATAAGGGCTTTTGGAAGCCTGTTGTCTATCCTCAGGTTCTTTTTTGACTGTCTTCACACTAACGGAGATTGGAGACTTCTCTTCAGTTTTTATTTCTCTGGGTGATGCTTTTTTTTAAAAAAAAAAAACATAGTAAGATGTGTTAATTATTGGGTTTTACAGACCTGTCAAACTTGTTTCTAAATGTAACTCTAAGTACCATGCTTTCAAGTATCAGTCCTTAGTTGACTGTCAAAAGAAAACAGTAACAGTTTTCTTAATATTGTTTCTATGCAACTGCTAAATACTAAAGCTTTCCATAACCACACGCCTTCAAGTCATTTCAATCCTGAATTAATCTTACATGGTTTAGAGGCTGGAGAAAATCCACCAAGGGTTGAAAGGGCTGGAGTTCCATCGGGATTCAATCCCTTTGCTTTTAATTTGGCTTCTTGTAAGGCTACTTTTCTTTTCTCTACTTCTTTCTCCAGCAACTCATAATTTGGCTGTTGGAGGGAAGTAAAGTTAGTATTTCTCTTTTAGTTTAAATTCTTAGTACTAACAAAATATTAAACACAAACACTAGTAAACAGAATTACCTTTTTTCTGGTATAAAGCCTAAGTGTTTCTATGCAGATTTCCTGGATCTCCTCTTCTGTAGTACCAAAAAGAAGAAACCAATGGGGACGAGTTGGCAATGGAATCTAAACCATAAAAATATAGAATAGTTTCGATGAAATATTTTTATTAGGAGAACTGATAATTCCAGTAAACTTATCATAAAGGACTATAGGATATACGTAAACCAGGCTATATTAACACACACACACACCCCTACCTGAAGAGCTCTAGCTGCAAGGTAGATGCACGCACATGCTATAGTCTCTGGTTGAAATCGAACAAATACATTGGTTCGAAGACTGTCATTCATATAATTCCTGAAAAATATTTCAACCATAAGCTTTGTATGTAAACAAACCAGTTCTTCTGAAGCTTACATAAATTTGGAGACTCAATCTACTTTATTCTTTTTTCTTCTCATAAATACTTCACATTCTAACATATAACAATTCTTAACTCAAAAATGAGTAAGAGGTAAGAATTTAACAGTAGAATCATCCTTCAGCTTTCCATATAAAACCAAAGTCCTTTAAAATAATTCCATATTATTTCAAATAAAATGTACATAAAGTTTTAAAAAAACATGTCTATAAAAATGCTCTGAATGACTCGTTTCAGAAATGATAAACCACTCCAACAATACTTCAAGCCATTAATTACTGACCATCTCTCCTTTATCCACAGTGAAAAGCAATTTCAATCAAGTTTCAAATATTCAATACTGTGAGGGATAAAAAAGGGCGCTCATGAAATTATATTAAGAAAACTAAACCTATGTTGGGAAATGAAGAGCAACAGATATATATACAACAGCCTTGCTTATTACATACCTTTTTGTGACTAAGTATAAATAAAAGCAGTAACTATTTCAGTTAATAAATTACTGGACTTTTATATTAGTGAACCCTCCCCCACAATATTTCTAAAGTACTAAAGAAAATTCACAAATTGTTTAAAAGGTTAAACTAAAATTAAAAACTATTTCTTAAAAGTCCTTACCCATGAAAACTGCTAAAAAATGTTTTATAAAACACATATTAAAAAGTCATGCATTTTATAAAAGTAATGAGACTTTTCTAACATTACTAATATTTATTGAGCCCCAAAAGCAGCATGACAGAATATAAGCATTACATCACTTAAGTACTGCACATCATCAACAGTCTTAAGACACTAGTTGTGGCTGAACCACAAACTCCTTGTTTTACTTTTAAATAAGTCAGAACTCCCAAATCACACATCTATATCTCAAAAGACTATAGTTTGAAAGTGCTTGTGTTAAGATTAACATCTCTTACAAGTGAAGTACTTCTTAATGCTATTACTGTCTCCAATAGCCAAGCAGCTATAACTTCAAGTATGGGAATGGTGCCCATTTTAAGTTGCTATTTCCTTTGGTAGAATTCATGCTATACATACTAAAAACAAATCTAGTCAAACTCCTAACAAAAATCATTTAATTCATAATGGCTGGATAACAAATCTATCAAAAATGAACTATTCACTTTGATAGTTACAGGTATACATTAAATACACAGGCATGTTGAACAGTTACTTCTAGAAGCAAATATACAAATCCTTTTGACACCCCGACAGAACTAGAAGATGCTGCCAGATGGATATGGACCACTTCAGTGAATCTCGGATGAGAGCTTGCACTGGATTGGCTGGAGAGCAGGGCAGCCAATCAGGCCATCCTGAGGTCATGGGCTGAAGTGCAGAGGGCAGAGTTCTATGACTTACCATCATGGACTACCCTTTAATTAAAGAGTAGAAAAAAGAACAAAGTTAAATTGAGTTCTCCATTAAAAGTAATTAGTCAAGCCAAGAAAACAGGAAGCAGAAATAAGCATTTTTACCTTTTGAATAAAAAACAAAAAAAACAAAAACCACCAAACTCATCTCATTATTTTGGAAAGGGAAAATGAAACTTACTTTATTTCTGCTTCTGTTTTCCTGGCTAGGAAAGAAATGTAAAAAAGCAACTTACCAGGCAGTTTGAACCAGGGTTTGATTACGTTCACATTCTAAGACTTGTAAATACATAACAATGATCTGAAGGACAAGGGAAAAAAAACACAATTTAGCACACTGGTGGTTCTTTCAGCGTATAGAATCCAATGAACACAAGTAACTGAAAATGTAGGTCCAAGATTTAATTCTTCTATAAACTACACAAAAAATACAAATCCACCTAAAATCTAAAATGTACCTGAGAGTCAACAGAGGTTATTACGCTACTGGATTTCATACAGACTTATGTTCCAAAATTGTGCGGAAAACATGGAAGTTAATCAAATCAATTAAAAACAATATTTTTCTTCATGAACATGTTATTATGTGACAGGAACTGTTCGATGATTTAATTTCCCAAGGTACAAAAACCCTGGACACTATTATGTTTTTAAAGCTACAATGGCTATAACACATATTAAGTACAGCTCAGAGTGGGTATTAGAGTAGGTAATCAAATACTAAAATTTCTACAGTGAAGCTTATCACACTAGGGTGTGAAAAATAAGCTTGTATAAATCAGTTTACCTCACTTAGTTCAGATCTTTCTGGACCTGTATTATCATTTGTGGAGTCTGAGATACAGATCTATCTGTCAAGGTCACACAGCTAATGGCAGAAACAAGTTTCTATGTGCAGACGTTACTGCCCTCAGAGCACCTGTCCTCATGGCCACTGTGCTATCCCTTATGTTGAGCACATGTAAGCCAAGAGACACTGGAGAACCTGTGAACATTCAACAATGCAAGTGAGCAGCCACCACTCTGAGCATTTCACTATGCAACAGTGTAGCTTGCTGCCAGGTACTTCCATAGATACATGTATTTATTTCCTGCCTAATATATAAAAATCTCCATCTTCTAGATGAGAAAACTACATGACCTCAGAAACAAAAAGAACTTAATCTATATCTACACAACAGAGTAAATATTTGAACATGTCTTTTTGACTCCCATTTTACCGATGAATCTCAATCTCCAAAAAGCTGCTTTTTAAAATCATGGGTTAACTCTCAAATATAAATTCACATAAAATAAAATCTTAAGAAATACCCTAATACTTACAAATGTAATTTCTATATGCTACGACTCACCTTATGGGGATGCTTGACATGAACACAAAATCCCAACTCCTTTAACACTCTCCTCTCTGCCTTGATAACTTGATTTTTGGTGTTAATGTAGTTCTGATCAAGGATCAGGGGGCTTGGAGTCCTACAGTTTGTAAGAAATAAAATCAAAACTGTTTTGCACATCCAAAAAATTTTATTTGTGGCATCTCCATTTTCCCTTCCAACCAACTATTGGCAACAGAAACCAGCTTTTTAAACTCCTGCAAACAAGTTAAAAGCATTAATCTTGTGCTGTCCAAGTTATGCTAATTAAATATATACCTTCTGGACTAAGTTCCTATAGAAACTAACTCAACCTTATGAGGAAAAAAAGTTCACTCTAATGCTCTGAAGATTTATCCTTGTTGATATTTATCATCTAGATATTTCTGGTACATATAAATATGTATACATATATATGTATATATATGTGATAAATAGCTTGATTTTCACAAACCTCTTCAGTCTCCACAGGCTCCAATTACAAAACAAATGTGCTCTTGAAAATATTTATTATAAAGACGCTTATGATTATGGTGATTATACTCATTTTATATACAATATCAACTCTTGGCTAGTTTATGGCCAAAATTAAAATTAGGGGAAAAAGGGTAGGTAGCTCATCCAAATTCCCCTAAATGGGTTTAAACATATTGATCTAAGACTCTATCTGTTAAAAATCTTGAAACTAAAGGTTCAGCTCAATTACCAAAGAAATGTTTTAAAAATCAGATTCAAAATTCAAAGTGATCAATAAAAAACAGACTAAAACTTTGTCAGAGTTGTAGTTATCAGGCAGTATTTCTAGCATACAGTGCCAAGGGAGGGGGAAAACCAACCATAATGAGGGGACTAGAAGAGCACTCAAGGTCTCTGTGCCAGACTAAATTTTGATAGCTTCAAAAGTTATGATGCAGAAGGCTATATACATTGGTGGTTCAATACTTTGCAAATAACACTTTTAATTAAAAGACTATCGTATTTAACTCTTAAAATTCAAAACTGGTTTCTTAATGAGAAATTCGTCAGGATTAGGATTTTCACCTTTTAAAAGCCCTTAAAATGTCCCAACGTCCTCCGTTTGATACAGTCAAGACCTAACAAAAATAAGTTTTTATTAAGATGCTGATTGGATGGTATGTACATGGGTAGAACATTTAGGTATATACTGAATGCATTTTCTGTCAGAAAATTCAAGTTTTGCTCTGGGAAAACTACAACATCTACTTTTAAAAGATCGTTATTCTGAATGTTGCCCCAACTTAAAACTCATTTTACCATGCACACCAAATCCAGAAAAACCGTAAGCTTATATAGTAACCAAAAACCTGCATATCCACTTGAACGTTAGAAAAGAATCTGAAATAAGCCACATTACTCTGCAGTGATTTGTTATCAAAGTAAAAATCAGCTATTGTATTTTCCTTTCTTTCCCCCATTTGAAATTACAAAACCCAGAAGAATTACTAAACTACCTCAAACTATTTATTCTACACTGCATGATTTTTATCAAGTTGGATATAAGACAAAGGTTGGCAAAGCTGACAAGATGGAAATAGCTTATTAACAATACTGAAAATGGCCTTCACTTAATTCTTACAGCTATGAAAGGTGTTAAAAAAATGAGGCCAGTAATTTCTAACACAAAAATATAATACATTTTATCAGGACGAATAGGCTCATTATTCTTTGAAAAAAAACTTAAATGAGAGCAATTCATGTATATATTAAAACATATTCCAGAAATCTTAAAGTTTATGATTTTTCAAACATTTTAACAGGAAATTTAGAAAGAAGTAAAATTTACTTCAGCCTTTTTGGGAGAGCTATGCCCATGGCATGTTTAAGTTCCCAGACCAGGGATCAAACCCACCACAGCAGCAACAGGGGATGCTACAAAAGAATTCTTACTTCAGACTCTTAACTGATGAACCAGTTATCTGATGGCCTTTTCATTAGGAATTCATTAAGAGACAGAATACCTCTAACGTTTTAATTGTACTCAACCTTCACTCAAAACCCCTTCACCTCAGAAAGTAAACTGCAGGATTAGAATCCTACTTATTATAAAAGCAGTTTTGTTCGTCTCATTTCCCCCATTCATGTTGAACAAATTCACTATACTTGTTACTAAACTTGCTTTTAAGAGCTGATTTCAAATTCCCTTATAATTCGTTTTCTATCAATCAACTAAATGTTTGAATTATGTCTATTATCTAGTTCCAAATCAACTTTAATCATTAATTCTGCTTAAGCAAATTATGTTCCATCTATTCTGCCACAATCTTACTTTCCCATTTCTGTGTGTCAAGATCCCAAGATTAAAATCGATTAAGGAAACCAAACCCAATATTTACTGTAACTCAACTACATATTCAACTTCTTGCTTATTTAGGCTTACCTGAAGTTTTCAAAGGTAACTTTGTAGGTATATAATCTGATACATTCATTTTGTTCATTACTGGTTTTACCTCACAAATGAATTTGTAATTCACATTACCTTACAAAGATTATTTTGTATCAGAAACAGAACTGTGTCTCCATATAACAGCAGTAAGAAAAGGTTCAAACTGCCTAAGCTAGTACTTCTTTATATTGACAAAGTATCACCAATTAGCATTTTCCTGGCAATAAGCACATCACATTAGATTAAGGCTTGCTAGAATTTCTTCTCCCCCCACTAGGTAAGCTTCCCTAGTATTTAATAAAAGTTTGAAGAGGTGATATTTTTAAATCCTTTTTGAAAAAACTTTTATCTGTCCAGAAAAAAAAATTTTTTTTCATTTAAAAAAGCACCCAAACCTAAACTATCTACTTAAGTTTGTCAGATTTTTCAGGTTAATTTATATGAAAAGAACAATTTTCAAAATTTCAGTCTTAACATAAAATATAAAATTTGGGAGTTTGGTCATTTGAAGTTTATTATCTGATCTCTTAGAATAACTATTTTTCCTTTAGCATGATCTAGCCGAAATTCAACCACAACCACAAATTTAGGATGAGGAGATCCATACACAGTTTGTCTCACTCGTGGTACAAAGGACAGAGAAAATCTGTAACAAGTTTTAAGAGATCAGTAGTTTACAAAAAAGGCTGACTGCTGCTCAACATACAGAAACTTGTAATCCCTACTTGAAAGGAACATTCACTTAAAACACAACTCTTATCTACAATCTATAAGCATGTTGAAAATAACACACCGTATTCACCAATAAGTGGGCTGCACGACTCTGAATATCTGTCTTCCTTTAGACAAATCTTACAGTATGAAACTAAGCACCTTAAAACTACAAAAAAAACCTTTATTTGCTGGGAATATGCTGCATCTCAAAAGCAAATTATAGCTGGAAAATACTGAAACAAAAAAGCAATCTTACTTTTAAACTCAGCCCTTTATTCTGATCTTAAAAACCATTATCAGACTACAAAAAAATTGAGAGAAAAATAAATCAAATAATCCTGGACAGGGCCTGGGCATTATTTCAAAAGCTACTCTGGTGATTCTAATGTGTAGCCAGGACCGAAAAACACTGACCTAAAGGCTACAAAAATGATCCTGTTATTACTAAGGTCACACTACAATGTATAGCTATACATAAACTAAATTAAAATTATAGCACTATTAAAATATACTGATATACTTTACCTAACTAAATTGTGATATTGATACTTTCTAATGACATTAATCTATGCAAAAAATTATGAAGCTATATATAGTTCTAATAACTTGGACAGCAAAGACAAACGCTTATAACAAGAAACAGGAGTTTTTCTAAATGGTTCACCAGTGGCCAACCTGTTAGTCCCCGATTCCAGTGACCTATTCTCAGAGCACTGGCTTCTCCTTGGGGATTTTCGATACTTCACTCACTGTTGCCATGACGACAGCTTCATCGCTATGTACCACTCCACATCACCCAGGCTTTGGTAAATGTAGCTGGTCGCTGTATAGTCGGTTGCAAGGGAAAAAAGAGTTGAAGTTAATAACATATACAAGCTACCTGTCTGAGTAAACTTGTAATATGCATAGAAACACTTTTACATCCTGCTTTAAAAAAGGCTTCCATGCAAATAACTCCTTTTAAATGTCATGCTATAACCTGACTTCTAAGATTGAGACAAAAAACAATTTGTCTGTATTAATGACCCCCCAAAAAGAAAAAAAAACAAAAAAACCCCATATTGTTACATCAGACACAACAGTCAAATCAAGTGAGATGTTTTAAATTCCAAAGTTTGTATAGTTAAGAAGACCTACTCTGATCTCAAGGATGAATACTCAAAAGAAAAATTTTAAAGTAGATAATCATAAATGATAATAGCTGAACAGTTCAAAGAACACTAGCAGAAAACTATTTCTTGTAAACACAGAATCCTTTGACTAAGTAAAGAACCTTTTTATTAGTGTCTTTTTGCTTTGAACACTCTGAAGAATTAGCTAGATCGAAATATAAATCTTAGCTCAGACTATACTAGATACCAATTCGAAAACTTTGCAATTTTCAGGGATCGATTCCTCACCAAGAATCTAAAAGGTATTCTTAAGTGAAATAAATTATTAGCCTACTCCTGAATATGGTTACCACGAATGAGAACAGATGGTGAAATAAAGAATATAACAAAAATGAAAAATGCTGTGAAGATTATTAGGGCAGCAATGTTTCAGACTCTAAACAGACTAACCGTTTTAAGGTTACTACTTGCTTGTCTCTGAATAGCTCCATACTGCAAACCTACACACTCAGCAAATAAGGACCAATGACACAGGATGCTTATCTGGTGCCAACCAACACTGAAACCCCAACAACTTAAAATCCTTTTACAACTAACTTCCTTTCAAACTCAGTACAAGTTTACCTAGTATCACAACAACTCTTTAAAAAGTGAACATAATAACTAATCTATATCAAGCATATCCTTCCACATGTACTGTATAAGTCATTTGTAAATTGAGGAAACACTACAACTTTTTCATCATATTGCCTCACAAGAACACCTAAACCCACATAAAGTGTTAGCAAATACCTACAACACCTAGAGAACACTATTTTGGTCTCTATTTTCTTACAAGGTTAGACATTTGGGGTTTACCTAAACGCAACCCAATCAATCAGTTATTTTTCTAAACAACTTAGACTGTATCTGACCAAAACAAAATACCTGTTTAATCTCTTCGATTCCAAACTCCAAACTTTATCATCATGCAGTCCTTTCAGATCTGGCATTATGGGATATATCACAGTTCAATATTGAGAGGTATTGCGACAAAAGCCAACCTCAATTGTTAAAAAGAATTATCTGGCACTTCAAGTGGAGAAAACAATCTACACAAACCTTTGCCACAGTATTAACCTGAACTGCTTGTTCAAACTCCCAGCCTTGAGTCTTCCAGAGGAGAGGGGAAAATAACTTACAGAATACACTCACACTTGAGCCAAACGTACTCCCTTTCTTGTTTAATCTTAAACCACAGGACTGGCTTCACAGCACTGTTAGGATTGTCCATAAACGCAACTGCCTCTACAAACTTCAGATAACTGGTTAATTGTGGTTTTTCAAATAAAGTATCAAAGTGTTCCTATGTGATTTTAACACCTAAATTAAAGTCGGTTTTCCTGTGCATCAGTTTTAACTTGAGAGGAAAGAATGTTTTGATCTGATGACTGGAACAGTAGTATGAGACGCTGTGTTCAATAATGCCAATCTTACCTTTTTCCTCTTAACTGGCGTAGGTGGTGAAATACATTAATCACATCTCTTATTCTTCTAGGCGCTTCTTCAATTTTTGATGCAAGATTTATACAAGCCATGGCAACAATCTGAAAGAAACACCCAAATAAAAATCGTTAGACTATAGAAATATAAAGTTAGAAAAAAGTGCCACTCTCAAAGTCTAAGGAACTTATTTTGATAAAGAAACTTCTGAACTGGTACACCCCTTGATGAAATAAAATCACAACTGACATTTCTAGGCCACAGGCTTGCCAGCTATGCTAGTATGATGCTTTCTTTTTACTGCCTAAACGCTCTTAATTCTGAATCCAAAACCAAAGTCAATCTCACAGGAACACTGCATTTGGTTGAAAATTCTAATCCTTGATAGCAGAGCACCTGGTCTCAAAATCCCTGTTTTACTTCTACAACACATTCCAAAAGTCCCCACTTCCCAAACAGGGAGAGCTAAGTACAAAGGCCTAAACGAACCACTCCCTTTCTGGAAAAGCTGGCTGCTGACCCTAACCCCTCCCTCCTTCCCATTTCCGGATGAAGAAATCCCCTTTCACCCGCCCCCGCTCGGCTTACCTCGAAACTGTGTTTGACGAAAGATTTGGAGTAGAAAAAACGATGAAACAACACCTGCCCCGTTGCCATCGCCACCTGCAGACAAGAGAAGAGAACGGAAGCGTAAGGGTCAGACGGGCCCTCACCAGCCGGCGCCGCCGCCATTTTGTGCCGCCACTCGCTCCCCCTCCCCCTCCCCGCCGAACAGTTCCGGGCCCGGTCCTCCCGTCACCCTGCGCCCTCCCGCCCGCTGTACCCCTGGGCTCCGACTGGAGGACCCCAGGGGGACATCCCCACCCAGCCGAGGCCCGGTAGTACCGGGACGCACCGGCGGGAACGGCGGGGAAGGGAGGCGCGCCCGGTCGGCCCAAGGCAGAAGCACTGACCTGCGGCAGTCGGAGGAGAATGCCGGCGGCCTGGATGAGCTCGCAGCCCAGGATGCGTAAGTCCGTCTCGCTGGGCAGGTCAAGCCCATCCTGCATGGACGGGGTGGGAGAGAGCCGTTCCTCCGGAATCAGCGAGTGGTCGATGGTGAGCGAAACTTCCGAATAGAGGCGGTCGCCGATCAGGATTCCTCCCGTCGTGGTCGTCGTCGTAGTCGTCGTTCCGGAGCTGGAGCCGCCCGCGCTCGGGGCGGCCGACGAAGCGGCGGCAGCAGCAGTCGCGGTCGGGTGAGGCCCGGACGCCATAGTTTCAGCGAGCTGCACGCACGCCCAACGCAGCCGGAACCCGGAGTGAGACTAACCAGAGTCCTCGGCGCGACGGATATTCCCGTGACCGCCGGGTTTTGGGACGCTTCACGCAGCGTACGCCTCCGCCCTGACGTCAACACGCCCTGCCGACGCGCGCCAACTAGTCCCTTCAGGCCAAGTGTCCGCCCGCGGCGTCTCTGCCCGCCCGAGCGGAGGCTGCTGGGTGGGACCCTGGAGTGATATGTCCGCTGAGACCCCAGAGTGGTCGGGGCTGGGGTGGGCTGTCTAATT
The DNA here is from genome assembly GCA_004024745.2 of Catagonus wagneri. Lineage (NCBI taxonomy): Eukaryota > Metazoa > Chordata > Mammalia > Artiodactyla > Tayassuidae > Catagonus > Catagonus wagneri. The sequence goes on from PVHT021183693.1 coordinate 14,842,895, forward strand.
TGGTAAACTAGGTTCAAGCCGCCTGTTTGTAATATTTTAACCACAAGAATAATAAGGGAGCTTTAACAAGGTAACTTATACCCAAGTTAGAGTTCGCAAGATTTATTACTATAACCCTTGCGCTAATTTGATAATCTGTCTAGAACACGGGTCTCTTTGCTACCGTCTCTACCTCATCTAACTTTTTGCATTAGGGTGACACAGGTTCAGCGAGTAGAAAGGAAAGCATCGGGAAGACCTCCGCCCGAATTGGCTGGTGGAAATTGTTACTCTGTTGTCCTGTATGGACAAATTTGTAATTTAAAGTGACCCACAAGGAAAGGTCTGTTTTACAGTATTTTTAGAAAACAGGCTTGTGAACTGCATTGGTTCCAAAAAAAAAAAAAAAGCTCTCAGATGAGCATGTTATTCCCAGGGGTATCGAAGTAGGGCGAGGGATTCATACTGACTGGGAGGGAGGCTGTTTTAGCAGCTTCACTTGCGAAACTCAGACCTGAGGTAGTGACAAGCCACAGCTTTCACTAATCTGGAAAATCCCTAGTTTCCAAAAATAGTTTTAGGGTGAGACTTTACAGAGGTAATTTGATTATGCCCTGGAGTCTATGTATTCATGGAGGTTACTGCAATTAGGTAGTATGGGAAAAATAAATCTCCTTTATATGTATTTTTCCCTCTCTGATATTAGCAATTTTCCAAATTCCCTCAAATTTGAAATAAAAACAATGATACTGATCCAAACTACTATAGGCTAGAGTGGGAGGAAAAAAAGAATAGATCTTGCTTAAAAAAAAGTTCCCATCCTGGAACAGCAGTTCCCATTCCTGGCGCAGCAGTTAACGAATCAATTCGGTCCCTGGCCCTGCTCAGTGGGTTAAGGATCCGATGTTGCCCTGAGCTGTGGTTTAGGTCGCGGACCGGCTCAGATCTGCCGTGGCTGTGGCTGGCAGCTGTAGCTCTGATTAGACCCCTAGCCTGGGGAACCTCCCTATGCCGCAGGTGCAGCCTGAAAAAGCAAAAAAAAAAAAAAAAAAAAAAAAAAGATTCTGTAAACTGAATCATTTTGCTGTACAGAAAAAACTAACACAAGGTAAATTCTTTAAAAAAAGAGAGTAGATCTTGGTTTACTCCTTCTGTGCCTAGATGTTGGAGATATTGTCCAGGAATGAGAAGCCCCATCACTTTTCTATTAGGTAGCTCAGTTTTAAGGTTTAATTATGGGAAGTGAATTAAAACTTGGATCCACAGAGCAAAGGTATTTGAGTACACTGCAATATTTGTTAGTGATGTCTCTGAAGCAAAACATATTCAAAAACCTCATTTTAAAAAAAGTATTAAATCCACCTTACTTTGTAAAGACTTAAATCAGTATTTCTGAACCCTCGCTGCACATAAGGATCTTCAGAGGTGGAGTTTATTTATTTATTTACTTACTTACTTATTGCCTTTTGGGCTGCACTCCGCAGTATATGGAAGTTCCCAGGCTAGGGGTCGAATTACGTCTATGCCATAGCCACAGCAACACCAGATCCCAGATGCATCTGTGACCTACCCCACAGCTTGTGGCATCGCTGGATCCTTAAACCACTGAGTGAGGCCAGCGATCTAACCTGAAATCTCATGGTTCCTAGTTGGATTAGTTTCCACTGCACCACACTGGGAACTCTCAAGACTATTCCTTCCTTCCTTCCTTCCTTCCTTCCTTCCTTCCTTCCTTTCTTTCTTTCTTTCTCTTTTCTTTCTTCCTTCCTTCCTTCCTTTCTCTCCCTCCCTCCCTCCCTCCCTTTCTTTCTTTCTTTCTTTCTTTCTTTCTTTCTTTCTTTCTTTCTTTCTTTCTTTCTTTCTTTGTCTCTGCCTTTTTCTAGGGCCGCACTTGTGGCATATGGAGGTTCCCAAGCTAGGGGTCTAATCGGAGCTGTAGCTGCTGGCCTTCGCCACAGCAACGCGCAATCTGAGCCGCGTCTGCAACCTACACCACAGCTCACGGCAACG
>PVHT021183693.1:14845883-14863340 GCA_004024745.2 Catagonus wagneri
TTTTTGCCTTATCTAGGGCCGCACCCGTGGCATATGGTGGTTCCCAGGCTAGGGGTCTAATAGGAGCTGTAGCTGCCAGCCTTTGCCACAGCCACAGCAACACAGGATCTGAGCCGTGTCTGCAACTTACACCACAGCTCACGCAATGCCAGATCCTTAACCCACTGAGCAAGGCCAGGGATCGAACCCGCAACCTCATGGTTCCTAGTTGGATTCCTTAACCACTGAGCCACGACGGGAACTCCCCCCAAGACTATTTCTTAATGGGACATTTTTCTAATATTTAGAGAGTCTCCCACCATGCCTCACCAATAAAGTGATTTGGTGATGTCTTGATATATTTTATAGTATATTTTTATCTCTAGGTCCTTGATTAATTGAAAAAAGTGCAGAAGCACTGAAGTGAGAAGTTCTGGGAGAAGGAGGGGTTACTTACTCTACTTCTGATATATTTTCCCTGCGGACCTCTCTGTTCCCCACCTCCTGTATTTGGCAGTCATCCAGAGGCACAGAACCACTGAGACTATTCCACAACTTTGTGCCATTTCCCACTCCTTTCTGGCAGTACCCCAAATTATATCCAACAGTTATGATTATTTTCACTGTTCCCCTTTTCAGCCTCAACAAAGGTGGTAGAGGAGATGGGCCAACATTTTATATGCTTAGTATTAACTCATCAAACTATGATGTTATTTTAAATTTTAACTTCTTGGGAGTTCCTGGTGGCTCATTGGGTTAAGAACCCAAGATAGTACCCAGAGGATGTGGGTTTGATCCCTTGCCATGTTCAGTGGGTTAAGGATCCGGCACTGCAGCAAGCTGTGGTGTAGGTATAGACCATGGATCCAGTGTTGCTGTGACTGTGGTGTATACCAGCAGCTGCAGCTCCAATTTGACCCCTAGCCCGGGAACTTCCATATGCTGCAGATGTGGCCCTAAAGAGAAAAAGAATAATTTTAACTTGTTTTTAAAAAAATTCATGACAGGAGTTCCCACTGTGGCTCAATGGGATTGGTAGTATCTCTGCAGCGCCAGGATACGGGTTGATCCCTGGCCCAGCACAATGGGTTAAAGGATCCAACATTGCCACAGCTGTGGTACAGAGAGGACTGGGATTTAAGCAATTTTTTTAACTCTTCGTTTAAAAGTCAAATTCCGAGAAAATCATGGTTATTTCTGAGTTATAGTGAAAAAAAGTTGTTTTTTCCATGTACCTACTTCCAAAGTATCAACATTAAAATGTGGAAAGATGGAGTTCCTGTTGTGGCTCAGTGGGTTAAGAATCTGGTGTTGCTGCAAGCTGGGGCATAGGCTGCAGATGCTGTTCAGATCTGGTGTTGTTGTGGCATAGGCCTCAGCTGCAGCTGATTTGATTCCTGGCCTGGAACTTCCATATGCCACAGGGGTGTTCATAAAAAGAAAAGTGGAAAGACTAACAACTATTGAGTTACAAAGGACCTAGAATTGGAAAGGGTAAAGCATATGTTTCAATTGTATAAAAGCTTTAGTAGCAATGAGTTCAGGTGTGTGAGACTGTTCTATTAGGAAGGTAAATGACTGAGTTGTCACTCAAAGAAAAAATGGAATGGTAAGACTATAATACATATTGTATATTCTTTCCCAACAAACAAACATCCTGCTTGTAGACCCTGAGTGCACTCATGTCTAAAAGGAAATTAATGATAACTAAAGTTGCATTTTTACTTATTAGGACCTGCAGACTTCAGATGATGATTGGAGACAAATGCAATTATCTGTGGCCTCCCTAGGGCCACTAAAAAACTATTCCTGATTTTTAAATTAGTTTTCATTCCATTAGTCTCTGCAGACTCTCAAGGAGGCATGTTTTCATTACTATTAAAACTTTCAAGTTACTTAATCCTAAAATTACAGTTGGTATAAATTGCATTAATTTCTTCAGCAATTGGTTAACCATAAGTAGACCAACAGCGTTTCATAGCACAACACTAATATAGACTAAGGGCAAATGAAGTGTTAAGCCCCACCTAGAAGGAAGTACTCTCTTAAAAAAAGGATGGAGGAGTTCCCTTTGTGGCTCAGTGGTTAACGAATCCGACTAAGAACCATGAGGTTGCGGGTTCGATCCCTGGCCTTGCTCAGTGGGTTAAGGATCTGGCATTGCCGTGAGCTGTGGTGTAGGTTGCAGATGTGGCTCGGATCCTGCGTTGCTGTGGCTGTGGCGAAGGCCGGCAGCTACAACTCCTATTAGACCCTTAGCCTGGGAACCTCCATTCGCCTCGGGTGCGGCTCTACGTAAAAAGGCAAAAAGACAAAAAAAAAAAAAAAAGGATGGAGTTCCTGCCATGGTTCAGCCATGGCTCAGCAGTAAATGAACCCGACTAGTATCCACGAGGACACAGTTTCAATCCCTGGCCCTGCTCAGTGGGTTAAGGATCCAGCATTGCCACAAGCTGTGGTGTAGTTCGCAGACTTGGCTCAGATCCCGTGTGGCTGCAGTCAGCAGCTGCAGCTCTTATTTGACCCCTAGTCTGGGACTTCCATATGCTACACATGTTGCCCTAAAAAGCAAAAAAAAAAAAAAAAAAAAAAAAAGGAAAAGATTCACACTTCACACAAAGACAAATGTTAAGGTGACCAGTAAGTGCAAAGAGCAGTCAGAGAAGGGATAAGTCATTACGGTTAATGGTCATCAGGGAGAACTTATAATCTTGAGAAGTTGCTAGTAAAGTTTCTGTTTACAGAAGAAATCAGCATCTGACTTCACACATGAACTATTCATATACTTACATGGTTATTTTTCATTTAGTCCTGTGGCAGTTATAGGACAATACATTCTGGTCAGATTGCTGTCATCATTAGAAATAGCCATTCTAAAAATGATTCATAGGTAATCAACACTTAGTCATATACTGCTTGGTAAATAATAACAGCACTGTCCTGGGCATTCTTCTGCTGGCTCTGCTAAGAACTAGTTCTGACACTTAGGCAACCACAGTTTTCAGTGAGAGGGTCCAATTGGACCCCTTACCGATATAAAATTCTTTGACTCTGGTCATCCAGACATCTTGAATCTCAGACTCAAACTTTGGTTATTTCTTCTTTTTTTGTATTTTAGACAGTAAGTCCTATTGTTCCTTCCCTCAAGGAAGGAAATTGTTCTTGAATCTGCCTGTTCTGTCTAATCTACTATACCTGCTGTGACCTCATACCTGAGCCATCACAGTAGCTTTCTGAATGGTTTTCTTGCCTCCAGTCTCTTCCATCCCTCATTCCTCCTGGGAAATCTCTTAATTGCTCTTGAAATATCAGTTTACATCTCCCACTTCCTCAAAAAAAAAAATGTTGGAGATAGAGATCAAATCCCTTTCGGCAGTTAGGGCTTTCCACAGTCTAAACTTACCTTGTCACTCATTTCCTTATCCCTTTACCACCTCACCTTATTCCCCTCTCTCAACTTGAACCAAGGCATGTCTCTTCACCAACATGTTGTTTACCTTCCTGATTTCACACTTACCTTCCTCCTATTTCTCAAGCTTGCAACATTTTCTCTCTTTTTTTTTTTTTTGGTCTTTTTGCCTTTTCTAGGGTCACACTTGCGGCATATGGAGGTTCCCAGGCTAGGGGTCTAATCGGAGTTGTAGCCGCCAGCCCACACCACAGCCACAGCACCACGGGATCCTTAACCCACTGAGCGAGGCCAGGGATTGAACCCACAACTTCATGGTTCCTAGTCGGATTCGTTAACCACAGAGCCACCACAGGAACTCCAAGCTTGCAACGTTCTTACTCTTCCTTCTCTAACTGACGTTTTATTAATTTCCCCTTCTTTGGCCTCCTGCCTTTCATTTATGACCTGTAGTATACTTTTTGACACAAGAGTCCATACTATTATGCATTGTTTTTGATCACTTCATGGGTAAGTGGAATGACTCTTTAAAAATAGGACCATTTTTGCACATATTTTACATTCCCCACAGACCCTGGTAGACAGGGTATTATGGTAGATACTTAGTCAGAACCTGTGGACTGAATTGCATGGTTTTCTCCTAGGGCCTTGCATAAACAACCTGGTCTCGCCTTCTCCTTTCCATCCAGAAGCCAGTTCCATCAAGGGTCTCTCCTACCACCACAGTCCTCTCTCCCTGACAGAGAGGTTCAGATCCCCACTTATCCTCTTATCTCTGCAGCACTTTGTAGCAGATCAGCCATGTTCCCATTTCTGCTCTATTCTGTGTCCTCATAGTGAGCTATTTAAATAGCCCACAACCTCTGTTCTATATAGGCCTGGACTACAGAACAAGAGGCCTGTGTCGAAGGTTGAGACTGCTATACCCAGAGAGTTGTGGTGTGGGGGCAGCTCACAGAAAGCAGTACAGTGAAGTTCTTTGGTGACTGAATGTGGACAAAGTTTCTGAGACAGTTTCTGGATGTGTGTCCAGAAAGCAGGCATGTGTGACCAAGAGTTTACAGCAGTGCCAATTCGATAAACTGAACAGTAAAGCCAACAAAACCACAGGTTAGTTTTGGGAACTAAAGTTTGTATCTATTATCATACTTTTTTTTTGCCTTTTTGTCATTTTTTAGGGCTGCACCCGCAGTATGTGGAGGTTCCCAGGCTAGGGGTCTAATTGGAGCTGTAGCCGCCGGCCTACACCACAGCCACAGCAAGGCAGGATCTGAGCTGAATCTGTGACCTACGCCACAGCTCACGGCAACGCCGGATCGTTAACCCACTGGACAAGGCCAGGGGTCGAACCCGCAACCTCATGGTTCCCAGTCGAATTCGTTAACTGCCGCGCCACGACGGGAACTCCAAGTCTCATCTCTTTTTTAAGCAAGGCGACTAATGTCCAGAGAGGAAGGTGACGATAGTAGCTACTCAATAAATACCCACTGATTGCAAATAATCCAATCAGGCCAGTCTTTACTTAGATAGATTCATTTTTTGTAGTATTTAATGTCAGAAATTGGCCAACTGGTCTTAGAGTTCATCAGCAATTCAAGAATAAGGACAACTTGTATGCATGTCCTTCAAAGAGACCACATCAAGGGAGTGTAGTCCTGCCAACACCTGGATTTGAGCCAGAGAAACTGATTTAAGACTTCTGACTTATAGAACTGTAAGATATAAATTTGTGTTGCTTTAAGCTACTACATTTATTGTAATTTTAAATAGCAGTTATAGGAAACTGATGCAGTGAGATTTGCCATGATATTCTTTAAGAAGTGCTTTAAGATGCATACAGATTGCCTAGGTGGAGCCTGAGTGCCTCCTTTCTTAAAAAAAAAAAAAAAAAAAACCCAAGTGATGCGATACTGCTAATCTGAGAGCTATACTGAGTGGCAGTGCTCTAAAGCACATTAGATGATTTTTATCTCTTTTTTTAAAATATTGCAGGGAGGAAGTGGAACCCAATGGTTGAGAGTACTGGAGGCTCTGGCGTTAACTTACTGGGGGGAAAAATTCTGTTACTAGATAGCTATGCAACTTTAGGCAAATTAATTTGCTTAAATTATTCAGGCAGTTATTTAAGCTCAGTATTCTCACCAACAAAATGATACTAATAACACCATAAAATATTGTTGTCAGGTGAAATGATTATATATTAAAAGCAAATTATTTACCTGATGTTAGCCAGTGGTTGATGCCTGTTGTTCTGGCCCCAGGGACTTTTCCTCTGCCAGCTGTGAATAGTTTGGGCCAGGGATCAAATCTGATCCCTAGCTTTGACCTACACCACAGCTTTGGTGTAGCAATGCTGCTGGATCCTTAACCCACTGCGCCACAGCAGGAATTCCCATTCTTTCATTTTTAAACTCTTATTATTTATTAACAACTAAATAACAGGCACTTTTCCAGGCACTGGGGATATGGTGATGAATAAGACAGATTCTGCCTTCAAGAAATTTGTAGATGATATGCATATATGCAAATGTGGTACCTTTTTTTTGTCTTTTTTTTAGGGCCGCACCCACAACATATAGACGTTCCCAGGCTAGGGGTTGAATAGGAGCTGCAGCTGTCGGCCTACACCACAGTCACAGCATCACCAGATCTGAGCAGAGTCTGCAACCTACACCACAGCTCACTGCAATGCCGGAATCCTTAACCCACTGAGAGAGGCCAGGGATTGAACCAGAATCCTCATGGATACTAGTCAGATTCATTACTGCTGAGCCACGACAGGAACTCCAAAGGAGATACTTTTGACTAATGCTTTAAAAAAAAAAAATTGGATCTGTGAGATAAATTATTATGTGGGAGTTCCCACTGTGGCTCAATGCTAAAGAATGAAACTAGTATCCATGAGGATTGTGGGTTTGATACCTGGCCTCGCACAGTGGATTAAGGATCCAGCGTTGACATGAGCTGTGGTGTAGGTCACAGATGAGACTTGGATCTGGCATTGCTGTGGTTGTGGTATAGGCTGGCAGCTGCAGCTCCATTTGACCCCTAGCCTAGGAACTTCATATGCTATCGGTGTGGCCCTAAAAAGACAAAAAAAAAAGTATTAAGTGAAGAAAAGGAAGTTCCAGCCCAAAATGTATAATGTGATGCCTTTTATATGTAGTTAACTACACATATAATGAATTACTAGTAAGATGAAATTAAAATGCAAGCCTAAGAATTCCCGCTGTAGCACAGTGGGTCAAGAATCCAACTTCAGAGGTTCAGGTGGCATGGGTTTGGTCCAGTCCAGTGCAGTGGCCTGGGATCTGGCATTGCCATAGCTGTGGCTGATTTAACCCCTGGCTTGGGAACTTCCATATGCTTTGGGTACAGTCATAAAACAAACAAACAAACAAACAGCAAGCCCGAATTGTTTATTATTAGATTCAACAGACATAAGTTATCCTGTCCAATTGCCATAGCAAAGTCTAGACATTCACACTCAATTCCTGACTTGCTGAGGACACATAACAGTTCAGAGTTTGGTGCCCAAGTTCATGGGTCACTCTGTGAGTGTACTACTCTTTGAATTTTTTAATAGTGAATATGTATTACTTGCATAACTGCAATTGTTTTGAAAAAAAAATCCAATTCAGTCTGGGAATAACAGAAATAGGTACGAGGTTCAAAAATGGTTTCAAGATGGGGTAATCTCATGGACAAAGGTGGCAAAAAGCACGGGATATATCATCTGGGTTTTAAAAGCTACTTAGGCATTTGTTAGTAGGATAAGTGTGGAAGAGCATTTTATTTCATTTATTTATTGTCTTTCTAGGACAGCACCCATGGCATATGGAGGTTCGCAGGCTAGTGGTTGGATCAGAGCTGTAGCCGCTGGTCTACACCACAGCCACAGCAACGCAGGATCCAAGCCCCCATCTGCGATCTGCAACGCTGGATCAGCTGCCCCCATCCAGCTCACGGCAACACTGGATCATTTAACCCACTGAGCGAGGCCAGGGATCGAACCTGTGTCCTTATGGATACTAGTCAGATTTGTTTCCACTGAGCCACGACAGGAACTCCAAGGAACAGCATTTTAGTTAGAGAAAAACAGGAGCCAGGACAGTGCAGTATGAGACTGCTGAGTGTGATCAGAAATAGAGTGGACATTTGTTGTTTTAGCCTGCCCAGCAACCAGTTTCCCTTCTTTTGCTTTCCCTTGGGGACCCACAACTAACTTCTCCATTCCCTGTGTAGGTGGTTTGGGTGGAACTGACCTCTTCCCCAGCACCTCCCATCCACCCCCACCCTTCCCCCACCATTTCCTCCTAGAGATTGGTCCAGGACAGCAGCCAAGACAAGGACTTTGGCTGTAACCCTGGTCAGGGGAGGGGTGCTTGTTCTTGCTGGGACTGCTGAGAGAGGGATGTAAGAGCATAGTTACCAAACAGAACCCGCTGAGAATGGAGCCACAGAGGAAAAGAGCAGAGACCAGAAAAAGAAACCCAATCCAAGACTTCATATGTACACCCCTCCTTGTAGCCATATCCTATATTCTACCCCAGGGATTCTCAGTTATGTGATAAATCCCTTTTTTTATTCATTAATCTTAAACCTACCTTAATTGAAAGAAGACTCACACAAGGAATATTCTAGTGTGCTAGTGTATAGTATGTGTGTACATGAGGGACTGATGAGGCTGCAGGGGCTAGAATGTGAAGGGCTCAGGAACAGGCCCTCATTTCTGGATGCTCTCAGGAGCTCTGGAGGGTGCAATGCAGTGATTACCTCAAGAAATCAAGAGCTATAAATCAGAAATTTATAGCCAATATTTAGAATATTTCTTCAAGCTTTTCCAGTAGCTTCATTTTTGTTTTTGTTTCCCTCTGACTGGGCCCAGGCAGTTGAAATTAGGACCCAACAAGTCCCTGAAAATGACATAAAAAATGATTCCACTTTCCTTTTAAGGATTGAGAGTTATAATTTTATTTTGAGCAATGAAATAGCTGACCTCATTTAGTAGTGTTTTCTATTTCCAATAAACATTCAACAGTCTTTTTTCTGAAGAAACTTAGAAATAACAATCAGCTTTTCTCAAGTTCCCTACATGTTTAGTTTTCTCAGCAGGAACAGGAGGAAACCTCTGGGAACCTAAGGGACATACTAGCTATTTTGAACATTATAAAATAAAGATGAGCTTCACATTAAATTCCCTGCATATAGTTGTCACATCTCTTTTATTTATAACAATTCTCTAGGGTTTTCATCTTTTATGATATTTTTCATGATTTCAGGTCACATGTTTTGTAGAATGACCTTAATTTGAGTTGTCAGTGATTAGATTATAATTAGATTCAGGTTAAATATTTTCCCAGGAATAGTTCATAGATAATGTTGACTAATTCTCTAAGCTTCATAACAAGGGACACGTTATGCCCAGTTATTGTCCAATTTTTGGTTACTTTTGATAGTTAAGGTGGTGCCTACCAAGTTTATCCACTGTAAAGATACCTTTGACACCTCTGTGATAATCTATGGGATGATTCTTTGGCAATAAATAGCAGTCTTTTTTTTTTTTTTTGGCCCACCCACAGCATATGAAGCTCCCGGCCAGGGATCAGATCTGGGTCACAGCTGCGAACTAAGCCACAGCTTTGGCAATGCAGGATCCTTAACCTACCGTGCCAGGCCAAGGGTCCAACCCACGTTCCAGCCTTCCCAAGACGCTGCTGAGCCGTTGCACCACAGTGGGAACTCCAATAAATAGCACTCTTAGTAATAGGTCTTACATTGTTTCAAAGAAGAAAAATGGCTCAATACGAAACTGTATAGAGTTGGAAAGAATTATTTCAACAAACCTCTAGTTAGGACCCACTATATTATGCTAGGTACTAATATCAAAGAGGGGAAGACTGATCAGCAAACAATTCAGGAGAGTGACAATGACCATATATTTTTTTGTCTTTTTGCCTTATCTAGGGCCGCACCTGCGGCATATGGAGGTTCCCAGGCTAGGGGTCTAACAGGAGCTGTAACTGCTGGCCTGCTCCGCAGCCACAGCAATGTAGGATCCGAGCCACGTCTGTAAGCTACACCACAGCTCACGGCAACGTCGGATCCTTAACCCACTGAGCAAGGCCAGGGATCGAACCCGCAACCTCATGGTTTCTAGTCGGATTCGTTAACCACTGAGCCACGAAGGGAACTCCTGACAGTGACCATATTAAATGTGATAAAAGGGAAACCCAGAGAAATAAAATGACAAAGATTTTAGATTGTGTGACAGTGGTGGGAATAGAACCCTAGTTTTTCTGATGCCCAGTTCAGTGTTCTTTCCATGACAGCAACCAAAGGCTCTACTGTAATGCTGGACCAATGTAACATATAAATGTAACAACAAAAAAATTCACCTTACTGTGTAACTGAAAGAACAAGTTTCCTCCAGGCCCTCCACCAGGTGTTTTAGAGGAATTGCTATTTGGATTGATTTAAATTATGTATATTGTGACATTAAAATCACTGGAGATGGGAGTATAGTTTTGTCTCAAGTAAATGTTTCCTCATAGTGACAGTGACACATGCATACGCATACTATAGAACCGGATATTGCTCATCTGCCACACCTTGAAACTACCAGAGAACAGATACTCCCAGTCACAAATCAGGAAACAATTCAGAGGTATCTAAATCCTACAATGTAAGAGCAACTATTTACAACTGACACATAATTCCTTTACAGTGTATTTTCATACATATCACTGTAATCTCAAAAGCAATTCAGTTACTCCTTAAGGTGGAAAGCATTGATCAATGGTAGATATCCACTAGGTTACTTATTGTTTTGCCTTTGTTTAGAATGTATCTAAGTTTCAGAATAGAAACGTGAGGGAAAGAGTTTTATACATACATTTAATCATTAGTTTATATTTACTCATTCAGTCCCAGCAGGACTATCATGGCTTCCAACCTAAAAGCTGGATCTGGAGGTGGGCTGTTTTAGGCACTGCTCTGGCGAATCCCGTGCTTTCTTCTAGGCTGCTTTAGATCTGAGGATCCTGAAATCCCAAACTGTTCTCTCTTCCTCGGGCTGAGGGAGTTGGGGGAGAAATAGGCGGCTGCGGGAAAAACAAGCTGGAAAAGCTCCTTTGTACAGTACTCAATAGTTTCCAGAACTGTTATTTTTGGCCACGCCTGGGGCATGTGGAAGTTCCCGGGTCAGAGATGCAACCCCCGCCACAGCAGTGGCAATGCGGGATCTTTAACCACCCAATCCACCAGCGAACTCCCAGGATCGTTTTTAAACGCGAAGGCCACGTATCACTTGCCCTTTGCTCTCCGTTCTCAATAAGGAACCTCACATTCTGCTTGCCTCGGGGAAGTTAATTTCATTAGACGGGTAATTATTACCGCATTTACAATTTTTACCCAAGAACTCCAGCAGCTAAAGGGCCGCATTAGATCTAGAGGCGCGTTCCCTGGAGGGCTCGTACGGTGAGGAAGTGAACCCAGACGGGGGTCACCTGGAAAGTTCTCCCCTCTCAGCCAACTCGGCGTCAGCCAAGTGTCCACACTCCCTGAGACAAGCGCCTTGAATGTACCCCCCACCCCACCTCAGGCCCCACTGACCCTGCCAAGCCTGACCGTGCTCGGACTCGGTACAAGTAAGTTCAGCTCTGCTGCTGAACACGTGCAAGGCCCGGCTGGGATACGGTCGACTCCGGGGGCGAAAGGATTTCACAATGGTCGAGAAGGAGGAGCGAGACCACTTCGTCATTTCTAGGAAGGCCTGAGTTTGCCAGGCCGCGTGGGCGTACGGGAAGAGACGTTCTCGGGCCGGAAAGACGGCAACCCTAAGGCCACCCCCCGCGCACGCGCAGTGCGCACTGCCCTCGCTTGGCCGCGGTCGAGCGGCTCCCTCCGCCAGCTGCCGGATCTAGCTCCTGTGGCCCTCTCCGTCCGCCCGCCCTCCGCTCCTGCGCAATCGCGTCATCGCCCTCCCCTTCCCTCCGCCCCTGACCCTTCCACACCCGACCGGCGGCCCCGGCTTCTTGTGACGTCAGCATCAGAATTCTCCAAATTAATCTTAATCTGATGCCGGGTGGGGACCGGGCTGAAAGGGAGGTTTCCTACTCCTCCCCTGGCTTGAACCAATCTTGGAAAGGAAAGCTCTTTTGTAATTTCTTAAGACTTCAAATATAAGCCTTCAAGCTGTTCCTGTTTCCTAATAAGGGTGAAAATGACCCCTCACCGTAATTGATCTCCTTCCGAGCTGAGAGTTACATTAAAAGGGAACTGAAAAATGTGTTGTTATTTGGGTTTATTTGAGGGTTTTGGTGTGTTCCCTTAGTGTGTAAAGTGGGAGAGTGACATCCATAAAATGACAACCTTACTATGGAGGCAGGAGTAAGCGGTACCTAGTCTGATTTGATGAGATTAATGTAATTTTAATTTAGTTTCCATTTGAATTATTCAGGGGTGCCATCCTGAAAGACTGGATATAAAAAGCAGTTAAAGAGCTTAAATTGTTTAAGCTTAATCACTTTGTAAACTACTTAAAGCCAACGACTCAAAAGGTATATCAGAAATAAAATAAGGGGCAAAGGTTTTTGTCTACCTTTTACAGGCTGTGAGGCAGACCCAAAGATTTCTGTGATTCCCCCAAAAGGGGTGGAATTCAGGCCACTGCTTTCTTCGTGCCAATACTCTGGCCCTACTGACTAAGTTTGTCTTTTTTTTTTTTTTTTTTTTTGGCTGCACTTGCAGCATGTGAAAGTTCCTGAGCCAGGAATCTAACCTGTGGCAAAGCAGTAACCATGGCCACAGCAGGGTTGACTGCCAGACCCTTAATCCTCCGAGCCACCGGGGAACTCCAATGCTGTCTTTGGAACCTGCTGGTCCTGAGCTTTTATTGCCTCTTCTTGCCTTCCTCCTTCCCTCGTCTTTTCCCACTTTCCAGGATTTTCTTCCTGAGTTCTCTTAAGTCTCTCCCCACTCCCCCTTTGCTTTCTCCATTTCTTTAACTTCCTGTGTTTCTTAGATCATTGAGCCAGCCTTTCCTTCCTCCTTTAAATGCCTCTCCTTTAACCATAAAAGGAAGTAGGAGAATTTTTATAAAGTTTATGTTCTTGGAGTTCCCATAGTGGCTCAGCAGTTAACGAATCCGACTAGGAACCATGAGGTTGCGGGTTGAATCCCTGGCCTTGCTCAGTGGGTTAAGGGTCCGGCGTTGCCGTGAGCTGTGGTGTAGGTTGCAGACGCAGCTCGGATCCTGCGTTGCCGTGGCTGTGGCGAAGGCCAGCAGCTACAACTCCGATTAGACCCCTAGCCTGGGAGACTCCATATGCTGCGAGTGTGGCCCTAGAAAAGACAAAAAAAAGTTTATGTTCTTGTTTTAAGGGCTTTTTTGGGGAAGGAGTAAATTTGTGTATAGATATAAAATGTCCTCTTCTAAAAGCTGTCTTCTGCCTCTTTCCATAGATGTTCAGTGAAAGTAGGAGTGTGTATGACAGTGAGGGAGAGGGAGAGAATAGTGAAGAAAAGAGCAGGAGAGACAGGAGAGAGGAGGAAGTGTATGGTGAGCTGTTTAGAGTCAGAAACAGGAGGAAAAATAGTCTATATAAACAGAGAGGTGCTCTGAATGATACAACACTCAACTCAATATCATCCTAACTGTAGGGTCTATAAAACTCAAGAAACACATCACTTCAGTCAATCCCTGCACAAGCCTCTGTGATGTATTGTCTCAGATGATGGGTGTCTTTTATGGAATAAACCTGCAATTTTAGGTGTCCCAGAAGACACAATCACAGGCATTCTCTCTGTGTAAATATAAAATAATATACCAGTGATTCCAGACTACATGCCACCCTGTAGGCTTCTCAAGGTGGTGGCCTCTGTGCCCAGTTCTGCCAGTGGATATTGTTGTCCTTATTCTACACTTGTGGAAGCTAAAGCAGAGAGTCTCTTGCCTAATGTTATGAGATAGAGCCTTTGGGGGTGTTTCCAATTCTGTAGCCTCTGGGTGAACATGTCTATTTAATAAGGAATTAGTATCTAATTTAAAAGGAGTAATAGAGGAGTTCCCAGCACCTGGCACAGCGGAGACGAATCCGACTAGGAACAATGAGGTAGGCAATGCTGGGTCTTGCTCAGTGTGTTAAGGACCCGGCATTGCCGTGAGCTGTGGTATAGGTCGCAGATGTGGCTCAGATCTGGTGTTGCTGTGGCTGTGGCATAGGCCAGCAGCTGTAGCTCTGATTAGACCCCTAAACTGGGAACCTCCATATGCCTCAGGTGCAGCCCTAAAAAAACCAAAAAAAAAAAAAAAAAAGGAATTCATTAAAATATATAATTGCCAACTGAAATATCTCTCTTATTACCAAGTTCTCTCTTTGGTGTCTGTCTTATTCTGCATGATTAACAATAAGTTGCAGAAAATGAATTGACTGACAAGGGATTAATCTCCTAAATTTACAAACACCTCCTACAGCTCAATACCAAAGAAACAAACAACCCCATCAAAAATGGGCAGAGAATCTAGGCAGACAATTCTCCAAAGAAGACATGCAGATGGCAAATAAACACATGAAAAGATGTTCAACATCGCTCCTCATTAGAGAAATGCAAATCAAAACCACTATGAGGTACCACCTTACACCTGCCAGAATGGTCATCATCAAAAACAATAAGTGCTGGAGAGTGTGTGGAGAAAAAGGAACCCTATTACACTGCTGGTGGGAATGCAAAGTGGTGCAACCACTGTGGAAAACAGTATGGAGATTGCTCAGAAAACTCTAAATAGAATTACCATTTGATCCAGCAATCCCACTCCTGGGCATCTATCCAGAGGAGACCAAGACTCGAAAAGACACCTGTACTCCAGTGTTCATTGCAGCACCCTATGCAATAGCCAGGTCATGGAAACAACCTAAATGCCCATCGACAGAGGAGTGGATAGGGAAGATATGGTACATACACACAATGGAATGTTATTCAGCCATTAAAAAGAACGAATTATCAACATTTATAGCAACATGGATGGACTTAAAAATTATCATGCAAAGTGAAACCAGTCAGACAATTAGACAGCAACACCCAATGCTACCGCTTACATGTGGAAACTAAAAAGACACCTTCTTACAGAACCTTCTTACAGAACAGACAATGACTCACAGACTTTGGAAAACCTTGGTTTTTCAAATAAGACAATCTGGGGGGGTGGGGGGATGCACTGGGGGTTTGGGATACAAAATTTGTAAAATTGACTTGTGATGATTTATGTACACCTATAATTGAAATAAAATCCATTAAGAGAGAAAAAAAATAAAAATAATTGGAAACTTGAGGGCATTATGCTAAGTAAAATAAGTCGAACACAGAAAGACAAATACTGTATGATCTGCTTACATGTGGAATCTTAAAAAGTCAGAATCAGACAGTAGAATTGTGGATACCAGGGGCTGGAGGGTGGCGGAAATGAAGATATTAGTCATAGGGTACAAGTACAGTTTTAAGAGTTATACATACTGGGGATATAATGTACAGCATGGTGACTATGGTTAACAATATTGTATACTTCAGGAGTTCCCGTCGTGGCTCAGTGGTTAACGAATCCAACTAGGAACCATGAGGCTGCAGGTTGAATCCCTGGCCTTGCTCAGTGGGTTAGGGATCCGGCGTTGCCGTGAGCTGTGGTGTAGGTTGCAGATGCGGCTCGGATCCTGAGTTGCTGTGGCTCTGGCGTAAGCCCCTAGCCTGGGGAACCTCCACACGCTGTGAGTGCGGCCCTAGAAAAGGCAAAAAAAAAAAACAAAAACAATATTGTATACTTCAAAGTTTCTTAGAGAATAGGTCTTTTCCCCCAGCTTTAAGAAATAATAGACAAACTTGTATGAGTTTAATGTGTATAATGTGCTGATTTGATATATCTATATATTGTGAAACTGTTACCACCATAGTTAGCTAACACCTCCATCCTGTTACATAATTGCCTTTTTTTTTTTAGGGTCCACCTACAGCATATGGAAGTTTCCAGGCTAGGAGTTGAATAGGAGCTGCACTTGCTGGCCTACACCACAGCCATAGCACCATGGGATCTGAGACTTGTCTGCAACCTATGCCACAGATCGCGGCAATGACAGATCCTTACCACCCCTGAGTGAGGCCAGGGATCGAACCCGCATCCTCAAGGATACTAGTTGGATTCTTAACCCACCGAAACACAGTGGGAACTCCTACCATTTCTTTTTTGCGGTGAGAACATTTAAGATCTCGTCTCTTGGGAGTTCCCGTTGTTGCTCAGTGGGTTATGAACCTGACTAGTATCCATGAGGATGGTAGGTTCGATCCCTGGCCTCACTCAGTGGATTAAGAATCAGGCATTGCCGCGGGCTGTGGCATAAGTTGCAGACATGGCTCGGATCCCATGTTGCCGTGCCTATGATGTAGGCCAGTAGCTGCAGCCCCGTTTTAACCCCTAGCCTGGGACTGTGCCACAGGTGCAGCCCTAAAATAATAAAAGACCTCCTCTTAGCAACATTCAAATATAAAATACAGTATTATTACTTATAATCAGTATGCCGTACATTACATCCCCAGAACTTGTTAATCTTATAAGTGGAAGTTTGTACCTTTTGACCAGTGCTTTCCTATTCTGCCTCCCTTCCCTGATCACCACCCCCGCCCCCGGCACTGGTGACTCTACTGACTTTTTAGATTCCACATATAAGTGAGAGCATACAGTATTTGTCTTCTGCTTGACTTATTTCACTTAGCATAATGCCCTAAAGTTTCATTCAATTTTTCTCAAATAGCAGAATTTCCTTCTTTCTCAAGTCTGAATAGAATTCCATTACATATATACCACATTTTCTTTATCCATTTATCGACTGGTGGATGCTTAGATTGTTTCCAGATCTTGGTTATTGTACATAGTGCAACAATGAACAGCAGTGTGTAGATAACTCCATGAGATCCTGATTTCAGTTCCTTTGACTATATATCCAGAAGTGGGATTGCTGAATCATATGGTAGTTTTATTTTTAATTTTTTGAGGAAACCCCATACTGTTTTCCACAGTGGCTGCACCAATCTGTAATCCCACCAACAGTGCAAAAGGATTCCCTTTTCTTTGCATCCTTGCCAATTTGTCATCTGTTGTCTTTTTGAGGATAGTCATTGTAACAGCAGTGAGGTGATGTCTTGGCGACTTTGATTTGCATGTCTCTGATGATTAGTGGTGTGGAACATCTTTTCATGTGCTTTTTGACCATCTATATGTCATCTTTAGAAAACTCTGTTCAGTTCCTCTGTCAACTTTTTTTCTTTATTTTTTTATTTTCTGCCAACTTTTTAATCAGTTTTTTTCCCCCCTGAGTTGCATGAGTTCTTCATATATTTTTTTCATATTAACAATGAATTTTATTTCAGTTATAGGTGTACAAAGATCATAAGTCAATACGATAGATTTTGTGTCCCAAACCCACAGTGCATCCCCCCACCCCCCAGACTGTCTTATTTGAAAAACCAAGGTTTTTCCAAAATCTGTGAGTCATTGTCTGTTCTTCAAAGAAGTTCGTTGTGTCTCTTTAGTTTCCACATGTAAGCGGTAGCATTGGGTGTTGCTGTCTAATTGTCTGACTGGTTTCACTTCGTATGATAATTTCTAGGTTCATCCATGTTGCTATAAATGTTATTCCGTTCCTTTTAATGGCTGAGTAATATTCCATTATGTGTATGTACCATATCTTCCCTATCCACTCCTCTGTCGATGGGCATTTAGGTTGTTTCCATGACCTGACTTCTTTCCTCTCTAGCTGCTTTGGATGCAAAATTAGGTTGTTTATTTGAGCTTTTTCTTGTTTCCTGAGGTTGGCTTGTATTCCTATATACTTTCCTCTTAGCGCTGCTTTTGCTGAATCCCAGAGGTTCTGGAGTGTCGTGTCTTTGTTGTCATTTGCTTCTAGGTATTTTTTAATTTCCTCTTTGATTTCTTCAGTGATCCATTGGTTGTTTTCTTGTTTTTGTATCCATTCAGCTAGTCTATGTCTTTTGGTTGGGGCATTCAGTCCATTAACATTTCA
>PVHT021183693.1:14864340-14910726 GCA_004024745.2 Catagonus wagneri
CAAGCCCCGCTGGCCTTCAATGCCAGATGCTCCGGGGGCTCTTTCTCCCTGTGCCCGATCCCCAGGCGTGGGGTTTTGACGTGGGCTCAGAACTCTCAGTCCTGTAGCTAAGTCTCTGTGATGCAGTTACTTTCCAGTCTGTGGGGCTTCCCACCCGGGAGGTATGGGGTTGCTTCTATCACGTAATCACCCCTCCTACCTCTTGATATGGTCTCCTCTTTGTCTTCTGGAGTAGAATATCTTTTTTGGAAGTTTACAGTCCATTTGGTTGAAGGTTGCTCGGCATTTGTTTGTAGTTTTGCTGTTTTTCGGGAGAGAAGTTTAGCTCCAGTCCTTCTATCCCGCCATCTTAATCCAATCCCCAGTTCTTCATATATTTTCGAAATGAACTCCTTATTAGATATATGATTTGCAAATATTTTCTTCCATTTCTGTAGGCTGGTTTTTCATTGGTTACTTCTTTTGTTGTGCCAACCTTTTAAATTGGATGTAGTCCCACTCATGGATTTTTGCTTTTGTTACTCGTGCCTTTGGTGTCATATCCAGAAAATTGCTGCCAAGAGCAAAGTCAAGGAGATTTTCAGCTATGTTTTCTTCTAAGAGTGTTACGGCTTCAGATCTTATGTTTAAGTCTTTTTCCATTTAGAGTTAATTTTTATGAGTGGCATAAGACCAGTGCCAAATTGCATTCTTTAGCATGTGGTTATACAGTTTCCCAATAAGAGAGCAGACTTTAAAACGTCTCAACATAACAACAACAACAAAATGGTAACTTTGTGAGGTGAAGTATGTGTTAACTACTCTTATTGTGGTAAACATTTAATAATATATATGTATATATGTATATCAAATCAGTATATTGTGCACCTTAAACTTATACAATGTTATATGCCAATTATATCTCAATAAAGCTGGGGGGAAAATAAAAAGACATTCATTTCAATGACATCTGGTTGCTGAATAGTGAAAAGAGAAAAAATGATAAATTATTCTCATAATGTCTGTGTAATGCTGTATGTATATCTTGAAGTCTACAAGTCACAGAAACACTGTTTTACATTTTTTTCAACATCTTTACGTTCCAGGGTGGTGGTTCTTTAACTCATATATCTTACACCTTATCACAGAGTTGATAACCTGGATCTTAGGATGGTAGAAACGCAAAGTTTGCTTATTCCAATGAGCATTTTACATATTTATAGGACTTTATTATCTTTACTATATACCGTGTTTTATGGACCAAAAAGGTAAGAGCATTGTTGAGGGTTAATTTTATATTTTGTGGCTTTAAAATACAAAAAATGACTGTATTTTTTTTTAAGGGCTGCATTCGCAGCATATGGAAAATCCCAGGCTAGGGGCTGAACAGGTGCTATAGCTGCCAGCCACAGCCACAGCCACAGCCACAGCAAAGCAGGATCTGAGCTGTGTCTGTAACCTACACCACAGCCCATGGAACTGTCGAATCCTTAACCCACTGATCGAGGCCAGGGATTGATCTCCAGTCCTCATGGATACTAATCAGGTTTGTTACCACTGAGTCACAACAGAAACTCCTTCACAGGGCCTTCTTCTCTATGTGTCTCTGTGTCTTTCCTCTTCTTATAAGGACACTCATCATTGGCTTTAGGGCCCACCCTAATCCAGTATGATCTCATCTCATCTTAACCTAATTTCATCTGCAAAGACCCTATTTCCAAATCAGGTCACATTCTAAGATTCTGGTGGACACGAATTTTTGAGAAACATGAATCAACGCTGTAGACAGGATCAGTACTACCAAATTTTCCTTTTGCATCAGGATCCAACATGGCTCAGCATGTAGCTGGCACAGACTAGACATTGCCAGGTGAGCTGCTATCACATCGGCTTTGGGACCCAAGAACACACTCTGTGTGTTCTTCCTGGAACTTTCACCCACTTACCTGCCTCAGCTTCTACATACCTGTATGATGACTCCGAAATCTCTCTCTCCAGTCTTACTACTCTCCTGAGTTCTAGATTCCTTTTTTCCGATGGCTCCTGGACATCCCAACTTATTACCCTGCAGGCATCTCAAGTTTAACTTGTCTCTTACTGAAGCTTTTATGTTTTTTTGTCCTCTTTCCCTGTCTCCTTTTTGGCATGATCATCCTCCTTGCCCTGCCAACAAACAATCAAACACCTCTGAAAGTCTTTCTCAACTCTGGTCTCTCCCTCTCCCCAAACACCTCCTCTGATGTCACCTCAGAGAGGATTCTGGATCACCATCTTCTGCCTTTGTCTCAGAGATGATTCACAGAGCGGCTCACAGGCCTTTATCAGCAGCTATCAGCCTGGACGTGGAGATGTTCCTATAGAATATTAGTGCTTTACCCTAATGCAGGTTGGGCTGCCTCAGAGCCTGGGACTGCTGATAGCAGTGACTACACTCGTCTTCCTTCTGTGGCTTGGCTTCTTTATAGCTAAAAATATTCTCAGGGTAGATTTTTACATGGCAGCTCAGGACTCTAAGTTCGAGTGTTCTAGTGCATAAGGTCACTGTTGTGTTGCCTTTTATGACCCAGCCTCACTACAGTGTCCACTGTAGTCTCTCGGTTGAAGTAGGGATGGGATAGGCATGCTAATCACTGCTCCTCCCTCTGCTGGTGCTTGGTTTCAGCTTTTTCCTAGGTTACTCACACTCAGCCATCGGGTTGCCAGCTTAATAAAGATGTGATTTGGTCTGCTGCTTTTAATCTTTCTTATTCTTTATTTCCCTATGAATTTATAATTTTATTTTCATTTTCTATCTTTTTGGGGGGGTTGAAAGAGGAGATAAAAAGCATATGTCCAATTCTCCATATTTTAGGTAATTAATACTTCATTATTAAACTTTGTAGATGATCACTGCATGGTTTTCCCTTAGAGGAGGACTTCTTCAAAAATAAATTCTACTAGGAGTTCCCGTCATGGTGCAGGAGAAACGAATCCAACTAGGAACCGTGAGGTTTCGGGTTTGATCCCCAGCCTCGCTCAGCAGATCAAAGATCTGGTGTTGCCATAAGCTGTGGTGCAGGCTGGCAGCTACAGCTCCGAATTGACCCCTAGCCTGGGAACCTCCATATCCCACGGTGTGGCCCTAAAAAGATAGAAAGACAAAAAAAAAATACAACTAAATATGCCATACTTTTATCATGGGATTAAATGTTGCTGAGTTCCTGATTAAAGGAACTCATATGTATTAGGGCCACCTAGTGGAAAAACTGAGTTTAGCACCACAGGCTTCAAATCTTACAGGGCACCTTGTGAAATCTACAAAGAGAGCTAGAAAGCATCACTTAACCGTTCTTGGTGTCTCTATACAAAAATCTCCCACAACCCCCAAAGAGCTGTCTCTCCTCTATTTTTTTTTTTTTGGCCCTGCCCACAGCATATGGAATTTCCCAGGCCAGGAACTGAACCCACACCTCATCAATGACCCAAGCCTCTGCAATGCTGGATCCTTAACCTGCTGCCCCACCAGGGAACTCCTCTCCTCTATTATATGGAAAGAACACACACACATTTATTTCATAGTTAATTTTAGTACTTTTTTTCTTAAAAGCTTTTTTTCGGAGTTCTCATTGTGGCTCAGCAAGTTAAGAACCCAACTAATATGCATGAGGGTGTGGGTTTGGTTTCTGGCCTCACTCAGTGGGTTAAGAATCTGGCGTCACTGCAAGTTGCAGTGTAGGTCGCAGATGCAGCTTGGATCCTGTGTTTCTGTGGCTGTGGGCACAGACTGGCAGCTGCAGCTCTGATTTGACCCCTAGCCTGAGAACTTCTATATGCTGGATGTGGCCATGGAAAGACAAAAAAAAAAAAAGTTATTCTTATTTTTGTACTGATTTTATTTCATCTTTATGGATATCTTAAAGTCTGTTGAAATTTAAAATGTTTCTCTACTAATATGCTTGTGGGAGATGAAAAAATAACTAAACCTGACTATTCTCCTTTCTTTATAACAGCCTTTTTATTCAGTGAGGATTAGCTTCTATTTCTTTCTCCTCTGGGATGTTTCACTAGTCCACAGCTGGCCTTTCCCAGGAATTAATCGAAAAGGAAATTGCAGATAAGATTAGGCTGCTGGACCCAGTAAAACAGTGGAGGCCAGGCTTGGAGGTACCTGTGGCCAGCTGAGACAAGCTGCCAGTGAATTATGCTTCTCTGTGGCCATTAAGACTTCATGTTACACCGGTGAATTGGAAAGATATAAATTATCTAGTCTCTCAATCTCATTCTCAATAGTTTACTTAAAAAAAAAGCTGATCTGAAGAAGATATCAAGCTGAAATTTAAAATTACTTCTTTTCATAACTACAAAAAGATTTTATGATTTTATGTCCATAGCTGCAGAACCTGCTGTAGATATTCCTAAGGCTCATTCAGCCAAATCTTGAAAGTTCCCACAGTGTCAAAACATATGAATTGCCAGTGCTTGCGCCAAGTGCAAATCAATTAAGGTTTTAAATAGATCAAGTATGAGCAGAAACCTGCTACATAATTTAAATGCCATCTAGTGGCCAAGTGTCATTTTCAGTTCTCAATGGAAACAGTTTTTGTGCCTTCCAGTATTTTTCTTAGAGTGATTTACCAGAGAGCTTTGAATTAGGGATATTATAGCTGCTTCTGCTCTTGGGGTGAAATAGAATTGGGATATTTTCTGATCATAAAAAATGTTGAACAGTTTGAAATGTGCCTAAGTCCTGGTTTTAATTCCAGGCACATCTGCTTAAATGGCTGCAAGACAAAGAGAGTTGTTGCTTGGTTTGGCTACTGTGACATTAAATAGCACTAGTGGTTATAATTTATCTCTGTAATTGAAAAGTAAAAAGATGTATTATATATAATGTGAGGTAACTAGTATAAGAACAAAATTACAAATACTGATGGCCAGAGGACTTAAAAGGATCAACAATTTTCAGTCTCAGAAAACTGAAGAGCTGTGAAAGAGACATACCATTTGTGCAAAAATGAATGCCACAAGCAAGCAAATTAGTGTGATAAAACAATGGTGGTAGTAGCAGCAGCTAATATGTTTTGAATTCTTAAATGTCAGATGCTAGTCTGAAAGTTCTGCTTGTATTAACACATGACAACCTAATCAAGTAGTTATTGTTGTTATACCCATTTTACAGACAAAACTGAGGCACAGATTGCTCACTAGTGAAAGGCTGAGTAGGGATCAGACTAGCTGGAATGTTCTTTGGTCTCTTAGCTGGTTTAGATTTTGGTTACTACCATTTTGGTTGAAGGATTTCTGAAGAATCCTGAAAGTTCCTTTAGTAGAACCAGTGCACAATCAGCCCTGATCATCCTGGGCTGGGACTCCAGGTAGAATTGGAGATGCTGGCTCAGGGATGAGTCAGAGCAAACAGGGCTGGCTCTGGGTCCCTGACCAGATCAGCCTCTCGGTTAGACCCACCCGCTCTTTTGGCTCTGTGAGGGTAAACTGCCCCTGAAGAATTGAGAGTACATTTGACTTATTTTTTCTTTTTCTTTTAAGGGCCTCACCTGCAGCATATGGAAGTTCCCAGGCTAGGAAAGCTTCAGCTGCTGGCCTACATCACAACCATAGCAATGCCAGATAAAAGCCGCATCTGCCACTTACACCACAGTTAGGTCTGGATCCTTAACCCACTAAGCAAGGCCAGGGGTTGAACCTGCATCCTCATGGATACTAGTCATGTTCGTTACTGCTAAGCTACAATGGCAACTCCACATTTGACTTTTGTATAATTGTGATCTGAGGTTATTTGTAATCTCCTCTCCAGCTTTTTACTCCGGATAGTAGAGAGTTGTTAGATTTGAGTGTAACCAAACTAGCTGTCTGTGGTTATGCGGTAAATAGGACATCATTAAGCATTTTTCTTCTTGTTGGCCACAAATCTGGTTCTATTCTTTCACTTCAGGCATGTGACTGCTTAAAACTTTAAAGATAATAAGTTAATACCCCAGTGCTTTGTTGATTTCAGTGAGCCTCACAAAGTATTTTTGAGGTCGATGACACAATGGGCTTATCCTCAGTGTACAGATAAGGAAATTGGGACTCAGAGAGATTAAGAAGCTTGCCAAAATAACACGACTACTGGTATAGAATTAAGACTAGAACACCTAGACATTTCACTGCACATACACATAGTGTACACACACACACACACGCACATACATTTTTCCAGGCACATGGTATGAATAAGTATACATACATAAATGACAATACCAACTGCACGTTAAGTATGGTAGCTTGATGTAAAAGTGAAACCATGCTAATTGCAATTTTATCTTCTCTTACTTTCTCAGTTACTGTTAGAGACCTCTGAAACAAAGTCAGATAATCAAATCAGCCCTATTAAGTTAGATGATTTAAATGTTTTATACTCTCAAAGGCAGAATTTAGGTACTCTTTCAAGTCTTACTTTAGTTCTCTAATTTTATTTTTTAATTAAAGAAGTAGAATTCCAGGAGTTCCCGTTGTGGCACAGTGAAAACGAATCCGACTAGGAACCAAAGGGTGGCGGGTTCAATCCCTGGCCTCGCTCAGTGGATTAAGGATCTGGCATTCCCATGAGCTGTGGTGTAGGTCACAGACGCAGCTCAGATCTGGTGTTGCTGTGGCTCTGGCGTAGGCAGGCAGCTGTAGTTCCAATTTGACTCCTAGCCTAGGAACCTCCATATGCTGGGGTTCAGTCCCGAAAAGCAAAAAAAAAAAAAGGTAGAATTCTAATTCTTTAAAACACATTTTATTTGAAAAATGATTTACCTCTATAGTAGTTTTACAAGCTTATCATGCCTAATACAATTTATCCAGAAGGAGGCAGCATTTTACTATTAAATTGATGCTTCTGCAAACATTCTAACAAGTTTGTTTTTTTTCTTTTCTTTAAAGTTGTAGACTACCTAATCACACACATCCAAACACCTTTTAGGGCAAAGAGTCTTGGATATCACTAGAGTTTGCGTATTGAATAGTTATATTCCAAATCCTGCTCAGATTAAACACATCTAAAATTACCAAGAGCCTATATTACCATATTTGGTGGCCAAATTCATTGGTAGGAACTGTTTTTTAGGTAAAGATACTGATCAAAATACAGAGTTGAACAGGAGATGGAGTAGAAGGAAGAGAAAATGAATACCTCAGAAAAATAGGTATTTGATCAGTAAGAGGTCAACTTTAGAGGGAAAAAACCCTTCAATTCATTCAGAAATAAGGATAATGAATTAGTTTTTAGGCATCTAATTTCATTCAAATACACCTTGCCTTTTCTTTCCTTGTTTCATAGAATCACAGGATCTTTAGAAAGGTCCTTGAAATTTCATATGATGCATTTCAGTGATCGCTGGTCAGAACTCATTTCATCCACCCAGGGAAGTTAGGCTGTTTTCAAAGAATTAGGAAGAGAGGGATTTTAATATAAGAGAAGGAAGTTAAATTATAAGAATGAAAGGTTGGCAAGGGGGACTTTTTCTGTTGCCCCCAGAAAGGGCCCAGACCTAAAAACAATAATTGGGGTCTGCTGCTTTCGTCAAAGTTTTCCTAAAGGTTGAAGATCTAGGCACCAGTCCCCATCTACACCCCTTCCCTTTAATACACAGTCCCTGGTCTATAAAACAAGCCTGGGGACAAAGGGAGTGGGTGATTCTTTCCCTTCCTACTGGGCAGGGATTTC
The DNA here is from genome assembly GCA_004024745.2 of Catagonus wagneri. NCBI lineage: Eukaryota > Metazoa > Chordata > Mammalia > Artiodactyla > Tayassuidae > Catagonus > Catagonus wagneri. The sequence goes on from PVHT021183693.1 coordinate 14,872,010, forward strand.
TCCTGACTCCCACCTCCAAATAAAGAAACAGGCTCCAAGACAACGGTTTTTAGAGTCTACTCCTAGTGACCTCCACATGGTATAGCAGAGCTGGCGGGCCACCCATTCCTATCAGGGCACACAGGAGATGGAAGCCAGGGAGAGAGCTGGCTGACCATGTGGAAGAGGGGACAGTGGAGCAGTTATCTTTCCTACCATTATGTGGCATGGCCGGAGTGTGAGAAATTCCTTAGAACAAGGGAACACATAGAAGGCAGCTTGCTGTACAAGCCCAGCTTCTCCTCCCAGGACTATGCACCATGAATTGGGGTATATTACTGGGATGGTTGAGGGAGTGGGTGGGAGAGGCCCAGCTAGAGCTGAATCTTCCAATGGGAAGACCCTTCCAGTTAATTTTCATATCTGCTCCCTGAGAGGTGGACTTTGGATGCTGGCGTGCATACCGGCCTCACTGGAGAAGCAGAGCAGCCAACAGAGAGAGGGCGACAGCTGCCTCTTTCCTTCCCCTTCTTCCCATTTCCAATACTTTAGAGGAGCCGGACCTGGGAGAGGGAGGAGGGATTGTTTCACAGCCAGGACTCCCTCCAACCTCATCTCATTTCAAGCAGTTCAGAGCCCAACTTAGGACTTCTCTGGAGTGGGTGGGATAGGGAGGGGGTAGAGTTTACATAAAATCTGAAGTTTTACATGTTTTTTGAATAACCAAAAGTGAATAGAAAGTGATGCCATCTGTCCAGGGTTTCATAGAGTGATAGGAAAGGGAAATGTGGGGTATGGATGAAGGCAGGTGCAGTTCTGATCACTAATCCAGTGTGTTTAGTTTCCCTAGATATGGACTAGGAAAACTTCAAGACATCTAAGAGAATCACAATATGCAATATGGAACCACCCAGGCAGCAAAGTAGAAAGGGCATTTAAGCATATTTAAGCACAGACAGGGTCAAATATAAAGGCCCAAGAATCCCTTGGCTTTTGTGTGATGTGGAAGGATCCCGAAGTTCTTACTAGTCCTGATGAAGGGATTGAAGCCAGAGGCCTGCTAGGGCTGTAGGAGCAATGGGTGGGATCCCAGTGCAGGCCTCTCTCAGGTGCAGCTGGAAGCTGAGGTGGAGACACAGGACGAGTCTGGGCTAAGGTGGAGCCAGTTAACAGAGGAAAAGACCTTCAAGACCCCAGCTTTGCTAAAAGAACTGACTACAAATGTCTCCAGCAGAGTATGTCCTGGTGGTAGAGGGGACGTCTCTGAGGCCAACCACCCCCTTCATCTGCTCCCAGGGACATATCATCTCTGCCCTGCTGGCAGCTCCATACCTTGGGAGGAGGCAGGGACGACTGCGTATTTACTACAGTAACTGATTGATTCTTAACCGCTAAGTTTGTATCTCCCCTTGTCACATTCCATCCCACCAACCTCAAAAAGTGGGAATGGGTAGGTATTAGACTTCTGGGGCTACCATAACAAAATGCCAGCTCAAACAACACAAATTTATTGTCTCCCAGTTCTGGAGGCTGGAAGCCCAAGACCGACGTGCCAGCAGATTTGGTTCCCAGTGAGAATCCTCTTCCTGGCTTGTGGGTGGCCCCCTTCTCGCTGTGTGCTCATATGGCAGAGAGAGAGGTCTCTTCTCTCCTTCTTCTTACAAGGGCACTGATGCCATCATGAGAGCCCCACTCATCTAAACCCAACCATCTCCCAAAGGCTCTGTCTCCAAACATCATCACACTGGGATTCAGGGCTTCAACATCTGAATCTGGGGGGAAGGATGCAATTCAGTCCACAGCCATGTGCTTGTTTTTTTTTTTTAACGATTTTTATTTTTTTCCATCAGCATTGTGCTTGTGATGAAGTATATATCATCCGCAGGAAAATCATGATGCTACAGTCCTTTGGTGGGCATAAATTACAGTGTGTCACCAAAAACCAAATTCTACCACAAGCACTTTCAGTTCCCCACCTCCCCACTGTGGGAATGGTGTGTGTGGGTAGAGAAAGAGACAGAGGGGGTGGAGGAAAGGGGGGAGGGATAAGTACAAAGAGGCTGGAGGGGAAAAAGAGAATATTAGAGGGGGACAAAGAGGGGGAGAAGGGGTGACCTGGAGAAGTAGGGGAGAGAGAGTGGGAAGGAAGGAGGAAGGAGAGACTGAGCGGGGGCAGAGGCTCAGAGATAACGGGGCAGTGGAGTTTGCCAGAAGGAGGAATTTGTGGGGAGAGAGGAACTGGAGAGAATTCTCAGGAGTCTCGCTCTGAAATGTGTGGTGTGACACCCTCCTGATCTCCTCAAGACCTTCCATCAAGGAACACATTCTTCTTTCCTTCTTTTCCAGTTGCTTTCCTGCTTCCATTTTGATACTTGGGTGTGTTGGGACCTGGAGGATTTGGCATCACACACTCTTTACACAGTAGTGACTCAGGCCAAAGTTTAACAGGCCTCCTGATGATGAAGTCTATCTCGTGTCCAATTCCTCGTGTTGACATTTGTGACATCCCTTCCTGTTTTGTTTTGCCCAATTGGAGAGCAATCTGTCCCCGACCTGTTTGATGGCCATTTTAAACTGAAGTCTGTTGGGAAATCAGCCTCCCGATTTTTCTTTCCTGGGTGGAATAATTGCAATTTCTTTATTCTTTTCTCCTAGGTTGCTGGAGGCTTTGCTTCTGAGTTATTTAATCATCTTTAGCCTTCCTTGGAAGGCTGTGCTGGGGACATCTTCAGCTAATTAGCTTGGAGTAGGATTAGCAAGCAACAGAGTGCTTGGCCTGTGTATTTCTGAGTCATCCTCTATCTCTTTCAAGGACTTTACATTTATTTCTTCTATTTGCTTAAATAAAAGATCAAATTTTAGTTCTAATGTTCCCAGTGATTTCAGCTATCTGCTGAGGTACTCCAACTCCTTCAGACTTTGATCTCGCTGCCTTTCAGATCAACATGGGCTAGAGAAGGACACTGGTATTATATGACCTTTTTTTTGTGATATTCTATTTCCAATGTAAAATTCTTAATGAACATTTAGAAGTTTAATTTATAAAAATGTTCAGAATTCATGTTTACTTAAAAGAAGGGGGAATTTGAAGTCTATCATAAATGTCTGTTTTGGTTGATTACTTGCCTAACAAAGCATTATATATAAAAATGCTGAACATTCCATTCAACTATGTGGGACAAACCAGGAATTCTGAAGGATTAAATTTCAGCCCAAGGAAATGGGAAAATTCCATACAATTAAGAGGCGACTGGAAGGAGGAAATGGTAAGTTTATAATGTTCTGAGAAAAAAAAATTAAAGAAGAATTTGTGTGTGTGTACATAGAAAGTAGGGGAAAGAATTACAGAAAATTGCCTTTATGTCTCAGGGTAAATTTTGTGGTCCACTTTAAGGCCTGAAAATACTGTTTGCAATAGCTGATTGGATTAGTTGTACTGAGGGCATCGTTCATAGTCCAAGACTATCTGGAGATAAGCCCTGTGATGTTTGAGAACATTATCAAATACTTCAGTATGTATGATAGCAGGCATGAAGTAATAGATGCGGTTTTAAAGGCTTTCTGGAGGCTATGCTGAAATTTTTTGGACAAGGTCAAAGGTATTTTGAACTATCAAGTGCTTTATTTTGTTTCTGACCAAAAGAATGGAAAAATAAAGCCATGCGTAAGAGAGTAATATGGGTGCAAAGTAAAATGAAAGTTTGAGCTAATTAACTGGCCAATTCAAATACAAAAGTCTGAAACATTAATTTAAATGCAAAAGTGAGTTCGAATTGAATCCTTTATTGAATGGATTTCGTTCTGTTTATGGAGAATCAGCCTCAAAACTGGGAAGTGATAAGATTAGAAATGTTTTTGCTTGTTTTTTGTTTCCATCATTTCGGTGGCAGACTATCTGAGCCTTAGTTGAAAGTACCGAGTTCTAAAGGAATATTTTCTGTAAGTACCTACTTTGGTTATTTCAGTATCTTTGACCCTTTCCTTATTTGTTTCCATTACTTCTCTTATTCAAAATTGAAAGAGAATGGCCAGGGATATGCTTTAGTTCTTAAGTTTGCCTATTTATTTTCTGAGTGTCAGTGAACTCATTAATCATAATGCAATCCTTGGCGAGAGAGGACCAGAGATATGCACTGGGAAAGAAAATAAAAAGGTGAGGGCACAGTGGGGGAGATGGGGAAGATTCAGTTTCCAGTTTCCTGTAGTTATATTAGACTCAGAAAATAAAATTAACATGTCTGTGTTCAGGTCACACACATCTAGTGGCATTCATTTACCAACATCCAACCGATAAAATCATTAAATCACTTGAAGGATGAATTAATTACATCTTGAAAAGTGTGACACAGGTGAAGTTCACCTACCCTGAGCCTTCCTGTTTCTTTGGGCATGTGACTGTGTGTTTTCCATCACTGCAGGCAGATCAGAGGTGATATCATACTTGAGGTGTAATCAACACGATTAGCACTGAGGTGGGACAGGAGTTCCCGTCGTGGCTCAGTGGTTAACGAATTCGACTAGGAACCATGAGGTTGCGGGTTCGATCCCTGGCCTTGTTCAGTGGGTTAAGGATCCGGCGTTGCCGTGAGCTGTGGTGTAGGTTGCAGACGCGGTTCGGATCCCGCGTTGCTGTGGCTCTGGTGAAGGCCGGCGGCTACAGCTCCTGTTAGACCCCTAGCCTGGGAACCTCCATATGCTGCGGGTGCGGCCCAAATAAGGCAAAAAAAAAAATAGCACTGAGGTGGGACAGACAATTCTGGAGAGTTGGACCCGAGTTCAGGGGAGAACAATCTTGCAAGTGCAGAAGAAAGGAGTTATCACACAGTGCACATACTTTGGGGACCTCGACCTTCCAATAAATCCTATCATAGCACACCTACAACTACAATAGTTTACATTTTTGGAACAATCTGGTCTAAAATATCTTGGGCATTTTTTTCAAGAGAAAGCACTGTTATTATAGTTCCGTTTTTATATAAGTAGGAATCACAGATCACAGGAATTAAAGTAACATTTAAAGGCATTTTTCAGCGCTAGATGAGGCCATGAGTAGATAAGACATATAAAAAAAATCAAGGAGGGAGTTCCCGTCATGGCTCAGCAGTAATGAACCCGGCTAGTATCTACGAGGATGAGGGTTTCATCCTTGGCCTCACTCAGTGCGTTAAGGATCCAGCGTTGCCCTAAGCTGTGGTGTAGGTCGAAGATGCAGCTCGGATCCCACGTTGTTGTTGCTGAGGCTGCGATGCAGGCTGGCAGCTGTAGCTCCTATTCGACCCCAGCCTAGCCTGGGAACTTCCATATATCGCCAGTGCTGCCCTGAAAAAATAAATAAATAAATAAAATAATCAAGGAGAAATGTATATATTAGCATTAGCCTAAGTACATCTGGAAATTCAGTTCCAACAAGTCTTCACCTTCTTTCATTTTTTGCCTCTTTCCTTCCCAACAGCTCACAATTCTTAGATTTCATTCAACTTGCTCTTAAGAATGCTGTCTTGTGATGATGGTTGACAACTATTTAAACATAATAAAATTCACTGAATTTAAAAGAAAGTATGTTGTAGAATCCAGCTTGTGAATTTCAGCCAGTATGTTACCTTCTTTAGAGGTACATTATATTTTAAACCTTTTCTTTTTTTTTTCTTTTTAGCTCCGCACCTGAGGCATATGGAGGTTCCCAGGCTAGGGGTCTAATCGGAGCTATAGTTCACGTCCTCATGGATACTAGTCGGGTTCGTTAACCGCTGAGCCACGATGGGAACTCCTGATGGTTTTTGTCTGTAAATATTTCTCCATATAGGTAATATACAAAAACTCAGAGAGTTCCAGTTGATTAGGTGGAAACTCATCAATTAACTTTGAGATGGTCATGCTATTCACAGAATTTTCTGGCTGTTCCCTGCCATAAGCCAAGAGGTCTTCATTGGTATGTTTTCTGGTGATATTCCATATAGTATGTCACAGTTCCCCCCGACTACCGTCGCTCCAAGAATATTGGGAAAGACTATTTTGAGAGACTTTTAATTAAAGACAAAAATAGGAAGTTTGTAAAACAGAATATGCTAAATATCTGGGCTAGTTAAGCACACTGTTTGAAAAGAATGATTCTATTATATCTGTAAAACATCATCCATATTCTGTTTGATAAAACAAAAAAGGAAATACTTGGTTGACGACAAGAGCAGAGTTCATGTTTTCATGATCACATATCTCAAAATCAAAATATAAATTCATTACGTTTGTTCCCGAGGATTTGTCAGTTTCCATATGATTTATTCTTGTTAACAAGGGCAAATATATTGAATTAAAGTTTTATATCAAACTTATGTCCTATATGATTTAAAGTAAACCAGTCTGGATGACACATGGGTATGATGCAGAAAATTACTAATGAAAATAAGGCAGGATTCCAAGTGTATCAGATGTCCATGTTTGTGTATGCTATATATTATAAAATGGATTTGTGATTTCATAAATCTAAGACCTTGACTTGGTTTAAGATTTTTATATTTTAATGACCCATCCAGACCCTTTCTTCATCATTCCTTGACTATAATATAGACCCCAAATATGTCATCATTTCTGATAATTACATGACTTTATATCTTCTAATGCTTCTGCCACTTGCTTCCAGATCTGGTCACATCCACCCTCAGGAGAGGCATGGCATGCATGTTTGCCCCAACATAAATTTTAATCACCGATGAAAAATAAAAACTATTCTTTCTTATTTTGGAGCAAGCATAAATATGTCATAAATATGTCATATCCTCTTGAATTTTAAATATAGAACTACAAAAAATTCTCTTCTGTAAATTTGGTGGAACTCTGGCTCCATTTCTAGCTTGGTTTCCTTTGCTGTGTGGATACACTGGGGGAAGAGGTAAGGAGGCCCTCTTCTCTCACTTGTCCATCTGGTTAACTTGGACTTGTCCCTGCTGAGTCTCATACAGACCTTATTCCAGCATGGTATCTTTTGATAGGCCACTCCTGATGACTCCGGCTGGAGAAGATGCCTCTTTTTTATTCTCAGAGTCATGCATGGTTCTCTTATGGACTTTGTTTATAATTTTATTATTTAGTTATTTAATAAACACATACAGCACTTACTAAGGGCAAGGCATTCTTCTAAGTGATGAATATATTTTAATTCTCACAACCACCATATGAGAAGGTATTGCTTTGTGCATGTATGTATATGAGTGTGTGTGTGTGTGTGTGTGTGTGTGTGTATGTGAATGAATGTACAGTTAACCCTTGAAAAATGTGGGGTCAAGGGCACTGATCTCCATGTAGGTGAAAATCCATGTATACGGGCCATCCACATGCCTAGTTCCTCTGTATCCAAGGATTCATCAGCCAACCACACACTGTGTAGTACTGAAGTACTTACTACTGAAAAAAAATCCCCATATAAGCAGACCTGTGCAGTTCAAACCAGTGTGGTTCAAGGGTCATCTGCATATCTGTATGTGTGTATGTGCATGTGAGTGTGAAACGCTGAAGCACAGAATTCAAGTAATTTTCTCAAAGTCACACAAACACTATAAGCTATAAGCCAGAGCCAGAACTTGAACTCAGATATCTGACTTTAAGTCACTTGTTTCCTGCCTCTTGCATTAACTGTTGGTTAACTTCTCTTCTTCTCTAGGCTGTTAGGGTCTTGAGGACAGAGTTTTATTGATTTCTGTGTCCCTCTAGCCTAGGATGGGGCCAGGCACACAATAACAGTGCAGCAAATATTGGCTAACCCTCTTAACAGAGAGGGTGGAGATCACTAGGACTGAGTGTCTGGGCCAAGTTTTACTCACTTCATCACCCCATTACCTTCTTTATGTCCAGAGCCAGTGGCCTCTTATTGTTAGAGGAATTTTAAACTCATTTCATCCTGTGCTTAGTGGAACAAGTTGTGAAATTTTCATATAAAATAATTTTTGACATTTTGGGGGAATATTTTAACAATTTTTCTGAAAGCCTGGGAATTGTAGGATTCCAATTTCCCTCTGTACCCTGTTGTTTATGATTTGGGGAAGTTTGTTTTAGTTGTGCCTGTTCAAGGTTTGTGGAAGTCTGGGGACTCTGAGATTTCAGTTTGCATTACCTGCCCTAGAGCCCTCATGTCAGGGGTGGACTCCACCACAAAAAAACAACAAAAAACGTGACAGTTTTAAAGGATTTGAAAGTAGAAGTAAATGATACTACCTACAGTTACCCTTGAAATCTTTTCTAAGCCACATCTCAAGAAGGTGTTTGAGCATCAAAATTTTATGTTTCCTGTAAGCTGAAGCATTTAGAAAACATAATTTTTGCAAGTGATGACTGGTTAGAAATAAATTCACTGAGTGCTGGCTCCACAGAGGAGTAATCAGAGATTAAGAAATCAAAGCTATATTTTTCTTAGAAAATATTTTCTTCATGAGTATCAAGCTGGAGATCTTTATTTTGCTTATAATCAAAAGGAGGGCTTTGCATTGTAGCACATTTGACTCTTTTGAGGTCCTGATTTCCCCTGGCTGGCCCCACCTTCTCTCCTTCACACATTTTCTCTCTCTCTCTCTCTCTTTCTCACACACACACACACAGACACACACACAGACACACACACACTTTGTTTCTGTTTGGAATATTTTAAGAGAATGTGGTCTCCCTGCTGTCAGTTCTCATGTCAACACTGACTTAGTCACTAATATGATAAACATGCTGTATAACTTTAACCATTACCTAGATTGCATCTGATTTTCTTTTTCAAAAACTGGAAATAGTTATACATGTTTTTCTATGATCAGATAGCTAGAGTTATGTCAGAATTATCTCCTCTCTGTTTCTCTCCTACTCTTGTCCTTCTTCCATCTCTAATTTTAGAAACAAGTCATGGATGTTTTCACAAAGAGTCCTTGAGGAGGAAATAGTCTCCTGAGGGCAATCTAGCAAATTCCACTAACACTCTAAGAGGGGTGCGTCAATACAGCAAGGCCTATGGTTAGATTCAGATTGTGAAACAGTTACTTTGGATGGCAGCGGCTTTGCCACTGATGGCTCATGGCATATTAAGGGCTGTGGACTGCAAAGATTATAAATAACAAGAATTTAGGGCAGTGTGTTTTATGTTACTTGTTGAGTATTACCTGTGGTAGGTAGACAGGGTGTGAAAAAGATAACCAACACAGACAAAGATCAATTCTTTACATATTCACTACAGAATGTGTGCATACGTACAAGTACGTATACATACATACATACATTTATTCATGGCCTTTTTTATCCTTCAAAGGATTTAAGATAATTTACCAAAATACACATGACATAAAGAGAAATAAAATAGAAAGCAAGTGGATGAGGGTACCAGGCCCTAGCAGGGTAGGAAAGATGCAGACGAAGCTAGGAGTGATCTTAGTACCCGCAATGTGTGCTGTAAGGATGGGTCTCTGCTCATGTTCAGCCACGTGGGCTCTTTGCTATACGTCTCTTTGCTACTTGTTGGGAGACATAGGCTCAAAACTGACTTAGCAGGAGCAAAGCCATTTCTGATACTAAGAAGAACAGGAGGAATGTCTCATAGAGGGTATAATAAAATCACAAAGTCTTCAGCAATTTCTCCTGAGTAAGGACAGAGATGAGCTTTATTTGGTTGTTTCATGATCCAGAATGCCCTGAGGCTGGCTGATACTGCTCCAGGAATAGCTGTTTTTCATTTGTAGAGCTGCTTATAGCTTACAGTGGTTCAGAAGTCTTTGAGGGAAAAAGGGTGGCAAAATATTGTTTTTCCTAGATTAAAATAGGCAATAATACTTTGGCAGCTGATGTATAGCCAATGTCGAATCAAAAGAATTGCATATACATATTTTAAATCCCAGAAGTAAATACAGTTTTTCTTAATTTTACTGAGTAGTTATTATTACCATTGTTTAGTGTTATTTGATTCTATTTAATTGAATATTCCTCCTATACCTTCTAGTACATGTAAATTTTTTCCCTGTATGTTTCCTGCATTTGCTTTAGACTCTTAAAAAATTTTATAAAAGTGATAAATATTCATTGTAGAAGATTTATAAAATACAAAAAAGACAAATGGGTCTAAGAAATTTGGACATGTCTTTATGTATGTGGTGTATGCATTGACTTAATTTCCTAATTTTGTGAGGGTTACCTAAACACAGCCATAGAAACTAACACCATACTTTCTATACTTACCATTAACTAAAACTACTGATTTTCTATTTACTTTGGACACATAAGTAATGTGGAATGGGAAGAAAAACACAAAAATAGAGCTTTGAGTATAAGGCCAAAACTTGAGGTAAAGTCGAACATTTACAACCAGCACCTACTTCTTTCTTAAAAAATTAAAAAAAGAAATCCCTTTTACATCTGTTTCCACAGAGCAAAAATGTTACCAAAGTGATAACATTTGTTTCAAAAAGTGGGATGCACTGTACAAATGCAAATGTTCTTGTCCTTGCTAACTAACATGGTGGTTTGGAAGTTGAACAAGAACCCAATGACCAGGGCCTTGACCCTTTAATACTCAGGGAAAAGGGGAGAAGTTAGAAGGAGTACTCTACTTTGGTGTCAAATGAAGTCAAATCTGAACCCCTAAATGCTAGTCTTCTTCCAGGCCACGGGCTGAATCTGAGCCACAGCTACTACCTATGCCATAGCTGCGGCAACACTGGATCCTTTAACCCACTGTGCCAGGCTGGGGATTGAACACACACCTCCACTGTTACCCAAGCTGCTGCAGTTGGATTCTTAACCTGCTGACCACAGCGGGATCTCCTAGTCTTTTCTTTGCTGTTCTTATCAACATTTCTTTTCTCTGCTCCTTTCCACTTTTCCTTTTCTCGGTTCCCTTTTTCCTTCTCCACCTCTTCCTTATCTCCTTCTTCTCCTCTCCTCTCCCTCTTCTACCTTTAACTGATCTGCATTCTAGCTATTTTATGTTAAAATAGGAAAAGAACACAGCCCTTAGAATTGAGTTTGAATTTTGAATCCCAATGAAAAACTTATATAAAATCTATGATGATCTTGGCTTCGACCAAGGCCACAGCTGAAAGAAGATGGTCCTTTCTCTTGGACACTCATATATGAGATTTATGGGTAGGTGGGGGAATCTATAATTCCAGTGGCTCTACTGAGGGAGGAGGTGATCATCTTGGCCACCTATATTATTGCTCTCAAGTGTCTCCCTATCCCCAGATCATGGCTGCTGGAAATTACAACCCTGGAAAAGCTATCTGAATTTTAGGAGAGGAGTGGACATTTCCTCTCATGAACCCTGTAGGAAATTTGCTACTTTCATATGTGAACGCTTTCTGAAAGCATAAATGAAAATTGAATATCAAACATATAAGGCAGGTCTGATGATACCAAATTAAACACAATCAAGATATATTTCTGAAATATCATATATGTGCCGTGATTTTGATCTTTTTTTCTCTTATAATAGAATACTCTGTCACCTGGGTTAGATCCAATGAACATTTGAATAAGGATGCAATCTACAACTTTTGGCATGTCCATTGATTGCCAGCTTTGTCTCAATAGTACTACTTTTATAAAACCTATATTTTGCACTGATATCAACAATTCCATTTTCCTATTTTCCACTACATTTTATAAAATACTAATGGCAAAATACAATAAAACAGTCAAATTCTTTCTACAGCACCACCCTCTGATAAAGATGGCTGTGTTGGCTAAGGTAAGTGGCTGACTGACCTTAGACAGCTTCCCACATCATGGCTCAAATTGTCTGTCTAGAAGCCAAGAACAAATTCAGAATGTGGCCAACAACTACATCATACGTTAGGGTCCTTAATTTAAGTAAAAAAATGTGGCTTATGTGGAATTTGTATTTAGGGAACTATAGGACCTGTAATATTAGAAGGTGGATAAGGTAGAAAAAAAATAAGAACATTCTCCTATACAACCACAGAATAACCATCAAAAATCAGGTTAAAAAAAAAATAGAACTTTCTCCTGCATAACCACAGACTAACCATCAAAAATCATTGCTAACTTCTAATCTTCAGCCCCATTTAAGTTGGGCCAATCATCCTAACAATGTACTTTAGGAGCAAAAGGATCCAGTTCAGAATCACACGTGGTGTTTAGCAGTCATGTTAGCTTCCTCAGTCTTTCTTTGCTTTCACAACCTTGACACTTGTAAGGATCACATGCTAGTTGTTTCCCATAATATCTCTTAATTTGGGGGTCATCTGACATTTCTTCATGATTACATTCAGAACATGCATCTTTGGTATGACTACCACAACTGTTATCTCTGCTACACCTGTCAAGTGATGTACAAGCTAGATTTGTCCCACTGCTAACAAAGTTAATTTTGATCACCTAGTTAAGGTGACACCTGCTCTTCCATTTAAAGTTACTCTTTCTCCCTTTAGTACTTTGAAATTGTTTCTCACCAAATTTTCAATTCATTCATGATTTAAATCTGTTTAAAGTCATGGTTTCCTATTTTATAATCGACAGTTTATAACTAGTTTTTATTTTGGTGCTCAAAGTTATCCCTTATTTGGCCAGCGGCAGCCCCCTCAAGCTGCTTCTTTGTCCTTTTGACATACCTCCATCATTCTTGGAGCATTTTCTTGCTTTCTGATATAATAAGGTGTTATAGGCTGATGTTATACTCTCCCCGACCCAGCTCCAGTATCATCCATTTCTCCAAGAAATCTAGGTTGCTGTTAGTGGAAAATCATATTTATAACCCAAGATCTGGGTGCTAGGTATATTCATTGCTATTAAAGTTTGGTTGTTCCCAGGCCCTCTCAGTGGACAGAACTAGATATCTATAAGCATGTAGATGCAAATGTGTCTTTACACACATATGATTTTACTTACATGCATGTATAAAGATATATTCGCATTTATATGCTCTGTCTCTATTCCCATATATATGGAAAATCATGAGCTTACATTGATGTCTTCAGTTCTAATTCAACACTATGGGGTTCTTCCTAGTTTTCTTCCTTCCCACATTTGTACCTTCCTTCTCCAACCATGAGGAAACTCCCCCCACCTTTTCTTCTTTTTATGGCTGCACTCGAGGCATATGGAAGTTCCCAGGCCAGGGGTCGAATCAGAGCTGCAGCTGTAGGCCTACACCACAGCCATGGCAATACCGGATCCCAGCTGCATCTGAGAACTATGCCGCAGCTTGAGGCAATGCCAGATCCTTAACCCACTGAGTGAGGGACTGAACCTGCATCCTAATGGAAACTACATAGGGTCCTTAACCTGCTGAGCCACAGTGGGAAATCCAGGAACCCAGCTCTTAACATCCTTAACTTATGTCCTATTCCCTCAGTCCCTAGTGTGTAACCCATCTCTGCTGCTACCCTCTTGCCCACATGGACACTCATCTCACTTGGGTTGAGATGCCCTGTGCTGGGCTGTCCTCACCTTGTGATACCTGATAATCCTGATTGGGCTTCAGCATTCTGTGCTGGGCAGCACCATGCCTGGATGCCTTCCTCACCCTGTCTGTGCTCTGACAGCCTACTCCAGGTTGCCCTTTTGCAGACACCCTCCGTACCCAGCTCAGGCTCCAAGCCCACGTGGGGCAGCCATCTTGAGTAGTCAGTCTTGCTGGATTTGAGCTCTGACACCCTGCTCTAAGCCACTGTGGCACTTTCCTTTGAGAGCAGATGCCTGCCTTACTCCACTGCACTTCATGGCTTTGGGACTAAGTTTTGGGAAAGGGAAAAGGGGAGGGAGGGAAAAGAAAAGAAGAGTGAGGTCTGTTTGAAATTCTAAAATTCAAAAGAAATGAAACAATGTATACTACATGTTTGTATTCCATACCAATGAGAAATGAGGCTTTATCTAGGTCTTCTAAAAAGACGAAAAGATTAAACATTTTTTTTTCTTCTGGGGACTAAGGTGATGCTGGATAATTAGACTCAGATCCTTATTTATACTCTTATTTGGGGCCAAAAGGGAAGTCTCTTTTAATATATAATCCTTCCTATTTTAATATACCTATAAAGATTGGAAAAGAGTGGGAATTAACAATTATTGGTGAAGAGACTAAACTGTAAAGCTATTATAGTCTAAAATAAGGGTCAGCATTGCTTCCTTTAATTACATCATGCAATTTCACCCCAAAGGCATTTATTCTTGTCTTTATCCATTGAAATGCACTGTAAACCCTATTAATTTAATCCAGATGAAGTCAAACACTTATTTCTGATTCCATTTTGCTGTTCTAGTGCAGTAATTACTACCAAGTGATCAGTGATTGAGTCTGAAAAAGTGCATTTAATTACTATTAATTGAATAACCACTGAGTTAATAAAACTGTCTTTGGTTATTATATTGGAAATTAACTGAATGTAATATATCTATCTTTGAGAAATTATTTCCTGAGGGAGATAACAGAGAAGGAACAATGCTTTTCACTTCAGATGAAAAGACAATGCTCATTACATGAAATATTTTCCTAATATTTTGGAGCTGGAGTAGCTCAGAGTAGTAAAGTAACAATTTTATTATTATTGTTATTATTATTATTATCATTATTATTTGCTTTCTAGGGCCACTCCTGAGGCATATGGAGGTTCCCAGGTTAGGGGTCGAATCGGAGTTGTAGCTACCAGCCTATGCCACAGCCACAGCCACGCCAGATCTGAGCCGCGTCTGCCACGTACCCCACAGTTCATGGCAATGCTGGATCCTTAACCCACTGAGCAAGGCCAGGGATCAAATCCGCAACCTCATGGTTCCTAGTCAGATTCGTTAACTGCTGTGCCATGACGGGAACTCCAAATAACAATTTTTTTTTTGTCTTTTTGCCTTTTCTAGAGCTGCACTTGTGGCATATGGAGGTTCCCAGGCTAGGGGTCTAATTGGAGCTGTAGCTGCCGGCCTACACCACAGCCACAGCAAGGAGGGATCCAAACTGCGTCTGCGACCTAGACCACAGCTCACGGCAATGCAGGATCCTTAACCCACTGAGCAAGGCCAGGGATCGAACCCACAACCTCATGGTTCCTAGTCGGATTTGTTAACCACTGAGCCACAACGGGAACTCCCCCAAATAACAATTTTATTTATGCCAATTCTTAACATGATAAACATCTCAAATTAATTAATAGAACTGCACAACCTAGTGCCTTATCTGAAAACCTTAATATCTAGTTAACAACCTGGATTAAAAAATGTGCTTATACGGAGTTCCTGTTGTGGCCTAGCAGAAACGAATCGGACTAGCATCTACAGGATGCAGCTTTGATCCCTGGCCTCGCTCAGTGGTTTAAGGATCTGGCATTGCTGTGAGCCGTGGTGCAGGTCACAGACATGGCTCAGATTTGGTGTTGCTATAGCTGTGGTGTAAGCCAGCAGCTACAGCTCTGATTTGACCCCTAGCCTGGGAACCTCCATATGCTGTGGGTGTGGCCTACCTCCCCCCCCCGCCCCAAAGTGCCTATATATTCAGTTGTTTATTTTCTTATGTGAAAAGTAGTAACAACGTAAAATTAAGGTAAATAACCTAAGGTTAAAAGATCTAAACATGGCCACAAGCCTAGCTCTTTCCTTTTCTTTTAAAACTCAGGAAGCCAAGCAATTTTTTTTTTAATACTACTGTGAATCTATTTCCTCTTTGACTCCTAACAATTCGCTTACACTTTTTTTTTTTTTAGGGCCACATCAGTGGCATATGGAGGTTCCCAGGCTAGAGGTCCAATCAGAGCTACAGCCGCCAGCCTCCACCACAGCCACAGCAATGAGAGATCTGAGCCACGACTGTGACCTACACCACAGCTCATGGTAACACCGGATCTTTAACCCACTGAGCAATGCCAGGGATTGAACACGCAATCTCATGGTTCCTAGTCAGATTCGTTTCCGCTGCTCCACGACGGGAACTCTCAAGCAATTTTCTTAAATAATAATAAAGTCGATAATACAGGTTTTCTGTCCCTGCCTGGCTTAACCCCACACTGTTCCATGACTGTGGCTCAGGATTCGTATTAACAATAATGTGGAAGAATTGCAGGGGCTTAATGCAAGCCATGATTCTGGAACTGCTATCTCACAAATGCAGACCAAAAAAAAAAAAGGAAGTAAGGTGTTTTGTGCTTGGTAATGCATTGAGGGGACTGAAGGAATTATTGCAAGAAAGTCAAGTGCCTCTGCAGAATACACAGAATCCACGAAGGGAAAATTTCTCAGTGAAAAGGAAAGGTGAACGAAATATCCAACATGTTCAGTGATTCATCATGATCTTCCAAATACATTTCACTTTTCTTTAAATGAATGTGTCTGTGTGTTTAAAAACTTGTTGGAATATAGCTTCAAGGATTCAACAATCCTTGAAAAACATCAAATAACAGAATCAAAAGAAACTAACTGAAGGAAATTGTGAACAAAGATGAAAGGAACTAGGTCTCTAGAAACAGTCAAGAAAAAAGATTCCTGAGCAAGGAATGAGAGCCCCACTGGAGTTCTGAGAAGAGAGAAAAACAATGAAGTGTTGAATCAAGAGGAAAAGTACTTTGCTAAGAGGCAAGAGCAACACTTGTGTTTGTAGAAGCAAACAATTCTGAGACTTCAAAGAAAACCTTTCTTCTTCATTTTTTTTTTTTTTTGTGTGTAAATCTAAAGGACCCAGTGATACAACGGCTATCTGATAATAGCTTAATGATTTTGGGAACCACTGCCTCATGCCAAGGATTTTCAGTCAGTCATCAGCAATGTCTCTTATAATACCCCTCCCCCCACCATTTCCAGGCAGACCCCATTCTGAAACTGTGTCTACATTAAAAATGCTTGCCTGGGAGTTTCCATTGTGGCACAGAGGAAACAAATCTGACTGGTAACCATGAGGTTGTGGGTTTGATCCCTGGCCTTGCTCAGTGGGTTAAGGATATGGTGTTGCCGTGAGCTGTGGTGTAGGTCACAGACACGGCTTGGATCTGGTGTTGTTATGGCTGTGGTGTAGGCTGGCAGCTGTAGCTCTGATGAGACCCCTAGCCTGGGAACTTCTACATGCAGAGGGTGCGGTCCTAAAAAGAAAAGAAAAAGCTTGCCTGAGGAAACCAAGTTCTTTTACATTTATAGAGCTTAAGGTTCTTATAGAGGTAACTTTTCCAAGCACAAAACCAGATTAAGAGGGAAGGGCTTTTTTTTTTTTCTGAGGACTAGCTTGTGTTCAGTTCATAAATATAAAATCATTGGGACCCATTTAATAACAAGTTAATACTAGCTGAGGAGATCAGGAAAAGGATAGGGGTTCAGATCGCTGACTAATCATTCTGAACCCAGAAGTCCAGAGAGTTACTGAGGTTTCAAATAGACTGTATTTTGTAGAATATTAAATTCTCGTACATATGAAACCCCAGTCATTTGTTTTTGAAGTTCTCAATGATGTTAAGAAGTCTTATCCTACCAGCAGAAATCAGAATTATTGTTCCCGGTTCTTCATTCTCTCCTATAATAAAATGACACATTCACCTTCTTTGCTGTGGAAATTTTAAGTACTTCCCAGAGTGGGAAGATTATATTTTCACACCCTATTGATGTTGGGTGGAACGTGGGCAGAGGGGACAGTGTACCAGTCCTAAGTCAAGATCTTAAGAGATACTGCATGTTTCTGCACCCACCTCTTTACTCCATCATCACCATGAGAAAAACATGCCACAGGCAGATGCAGCCACTGCAGCCTGGGCCTTAGAAAGAAGACCTGAAGAGCAGCCCTGAGCCCAACTGAGAGCTTCAAGTTTAACCTGGCCCCTCCAACCACACCCAGCCAACCCATGCTGGGATGTATATATATATAGATGTATGTGTGTGTGTATGTGTGTGTTGGTAAGCCATTGACTAATTATCTCCTTCACAAACTGGCTTTCAAGATTTACTTAGTATAAACCCTAAAATTAAATGACATTACAAATTGCCTCATCATCATCATCCCCACGCAATTCTAATATTCCTTTTTTTTTGCTTTTTAGGGCTGCTCCTGAGGCATATGGAAGTTCCCAGGAAGCTAGGGGTCTAATTGGAGCTACAGCTTCTGGCCTACACCACAGCCAAAGCAACACAGTATCTGAGTCTGCAACCTACACCACAGCTCATGGCAATGCCAGATCCTTAACCCTCTGAGCGAGACCAGGGATTGAACCTGGCAACCTCCTATTTTCCAGTCGTATTCGTTTCCTCTGTGGAACTCCCATAATTCTAATATTCTTTTAAATTAAATTGCCGCAAAGTCTCCAAATACAAAGATATAATTGAATCATATATTAAATTATGCTTAGTATTGCTTAAACACTGTAGCTCACTTACTGTGATGGATAAATAAACCATAACTGGACTCACAAATTCAAATCTTGAAATAATTTTATTCATAAAAATTAAACTACCATGGGAGTTCCCATTGTGACTCACTGGTTAACGAATCCAACTAGGAACCGTGAGGTTGTGGGTTCGATCCCTGGCCTTGCTCAGTGGGTTAAGGATCCGGCGTTGCCGTGAGCTGTGGTGTAGGTTACAGACGTGGCTTGGATCCCTTGTTGCTGTGGCTGTGGCGTAAGCTGGCAGCTACAGCTCCGATTAGACCCCAAGCCTGGGAACCTCCACATGCCACGGGTGCGGCCCTAGAAAAGGCAAAAAGACAAAAAAAAAAAAAAGAAAGAAAGAAAAAGAAAAAGAAACTACCATGTATTTATTATAAAGGGAAACCTCAAACCCTGGGACAACCCAATTCTCTACCTACTCCCTACCTGCTGACTGTGGAGAAGCTCTTTACTGATGGCTGACCTCACTGAAGATTTATTGTTACTTCAGTCATAAAGTCAGTCATGCCACACTTCTGAGGTAAACCTCTTGTCTCCAAGGGGGACTATTTCAGAGAGTTTCTTCTCAGTCCTCCAACTCCGTCTCCCCTAGCTTCACTCCCAGCTGATGACTGTGCTTCTTAATTTGCTGAGAAAACAGACTCAATCAGGAAAGATCTGCCTCACCTTTCTATGTCCAGCTCTGCCTGCCTCTATCGCCCCTCTTGTTGCATCATTCCAACAGTCTCTCTGCCCAGATGGGACAACTTCACTGTGCACCGCCTCACTGAAACCCATTCTGTCCTGCCTCCCTGAGAACCTTGCTTCAGCAATCATGCTTTCTCCTTCCTGCATCATCAGTTTCTACCTCCTTAAGAGTTCATTCCCATCAGCGTACAAATGTGTGCTGTCTCTTATTTTAAAAACCTTCTCATTGCTTCTCGGCCTTTTGGCCAAGATCAAGTGTAAGAAGCCTTCTCTTCATCCAAGTTCTCCTCCATTTTTATAGCTATTCTACATTGCAAAAATTCTTTCTAACAGTTCTCTGGAACTTGCTGTCTTTACTTCCTTACTTTCCATTCTCTCGATAACTCACTGCAATCAGGCTTGTATCCCCCCACCCCCCGCTTCTCATAAGGGTTACTAGGGTCTTCTGTGCTGCCAAATCCCCTAGTTAATAGCATTTAATACTGATGATTACTCCTTCTTCTGTGAAATACTCTCTTCACTTGGGTTCTAGTTCACGATCCTTTCCCAGTTTCTTCATACTTTGCTGGGCATTTCTTCAAATCCTCTGCTGGCTTCATCCTGGACCTCTAAATGCTGGAGAACCCTAGCGATAATGCCCTTGACTTTCTTTGCTTATTTATTATCCCTTCATAGTAATCTTAACCAGCCCCAATGGACATCTATTTGTGGATTAATCCTGAATTTAAATCTCTAACTTCAAACGCATACACTTATCTGCCTACTCATCATCTCCACTTGTATGTCTAACAAGCATCTCAAAACAGACATGTCAAACTCTTAACTTACATAACATGCTTCTTCCCTAGCCGTCCAAATCTCAGTAATGGTAACTATATTCATTGAGTAGCTCAGACAGAAAACTTAGGTTTTCAGTGTCATCCCTGATACTTTGCTTTCCTTCACTCCCCATATCCAATCAGCAAAATCTATTGGCTCTACCTTTGCCTTATCTGACTGCTTCTCACCACCTCCCATGCCCTCTGGCTTCCTTTTGGGTTTGGCCAACAAGTGGCACCAGCAGAATGGCAGAGAATGGGACCAGAGAAAGGCCAGGGTATTTCTTTCCCACCCCTCTTTGCTTCAGGTCTGCATCTCTAGCAGCAGCTGTATCCCCACAACTCCAGAAGCCCCTCCTTCATGGCCCCACTGGCACTAGGCTTGCCTGTGACCCTGTTCCTTCCTTTCTTTGCTGCTTCAGACTTTGGAGTGGTATCACCATCCCTCTTTTCCCCTGCATGCCTGTCCACGCCTCTGTAAACAGCTCTTCTAGTTATGCTCCCGAGTCTTTAGTACTCTATTTTAGGAAACAATTATTCCTTCATCCATTGAGCTGGTTTCCAGTGCATGGATTGTATTCTGACTCTAAAAAATACTACTTAATAAAATAGTCTTATTTTTGGATACATCTTAGGTGGCTGCTTTCTTAAACATTCTTTATTAAAAAATCTCTGCATCCTAAGTTTATTTATTTTGGCAGTTTTAGGCCACAATATACAGATCTGAATTATTTTTGTAATAATTATTTTTTTTGTGTGTGTGTGTGTATTTTTAGGGCCACACCCACAGCATATGGAGGTTCCCAGGCTAGGGGTCGAATCAGAGCTATAGCTGCTGGCCTATGCCACAGCCACAGCAATGTGGGTTCCGAGCCCCATCTGTGACCTACACCACAGCTCATGGCATCACTGGATCCTTAACCCACTGAGCGAGGCCAGACATCGGACCTGCATCATCACAGATGCTAGTCAGATTTGTTTCCACTAAACCACAATGGGAAATCCTATTGTTTTCTTATATAAATTCAAGGCACATCTAAAAGTCTGTCATTACAATCCATATCATTTTTCCGCCCTAGCAAACAGATAAATAGAAGGGCTTTAGGATTAAGTACATGCTTAAACATTTAGTAACTTCCAAAAGAGTCACTGAAGTAGAACATCCAGAAATTATCCCTTTAGTAAACTAAAGCCAGCATTGAGAAATGTCCTTGGCTTTTTCAGGATGTAAGGAACACGATTTTTGGGCAATTCTTAGAAGACTTAAAAAAAAAAGGAACATCGTGCTATAAAACATGGGAAAGGAACTCAATACTTTTGTGAGAAGCAAGATTTCTCATAAAAATGGGAAAGAAATGTCATTTGATCTGCATGACTTTTTGCCAACTGGTTTATTTTGTTGCTTTTGTTTATTTATTTGCTTGGAAGGTTTCAGCTGTTGGGTCCTTGGACTGAGGCCTGAAAAACCCTGAGCTCCGTGCCCTTGACTTGCCAAGTAGTGTAGGGAAATTGCATCTTTTTTAGGTTTATGAATCTTAGGACTAAGGGGATTATACCACTTACTTTTTAGAAAGTTAAAGTTTTTATAAGGAATGCTGAACAATTCTTTGAACTCCATACAGTAGCTACAGAGAATCTGAAGAGGGCTGAGGAGGCAGCATGCTCTGTGGGTCATCTATGGGGCTCTGCAGAGCTTGCCCTGCAGTCCTGAGTTAAGAGCTGGCTCCACATGTGGCTTCTAGAGCATGACTTTTCCTTCACCCTCTCTCGCTGTTCCTTCTCAGTTCCCTCTGCTGACTGCCCTTCCTTGCCCTGGTCCTGAATGCAGGGGTTCTGAAAGTTCTACCTCCACCTTCCTCTTTTCTTACATTACCCATGTTTTTTCACTCTGGAGGTTCCAACCATATTTCCAAATATCAATTGGATATCTGTGCCTGGGTGCCCCATAGGTACCTAGGATGCTAAACCTCCAAAATTTAGCATGTCTTCCAACCCTCCATTAAAATGCCTTCCTTCCCAGAAACCTGATGATAAACAGTGTCTGTCACCTTTTCATAGCTTATGAAACTCAAAATGTTTTCACCTCCTTTGCCTCCCACCTCCAATCAACTCACAGGTCTTATTAATGCGATCTCAGATAACTTCATCTCCTTCATTTCTCCTAAGTAGCCATATTCTGTCTTTAACATCTCTAAAATGTCCCCAGGGAGTTCCCTTTGTGGCTCAGCAGTTAAAGAACCTGACTAGGATCCATGAGGATGTGGGTTTGATCCCTGGGCCCACTCAGTGCGTTAAAGATCTGGCAGTTCCATGAGCTGTGGTATAGGCTGCAGATGAGGCTCAGATGCTGTACTGCTGTGGTTGTGACGTGTGCCAGCAGCTATAGCTCCAATTCAACCCTTAGCCTGGGAACCTACATATGCCATGGGTGTGGCCCTAAAAAGCAAAAACTAAAAAATAAGTAAATAAATAAAGTGTCCCCAGTCCCCTCTCCCATCTCCATTCTAGCTTCTAATGCCTTTGTTCTGATCTCATCACCTAGTGCATCAAGCAACTAACTGGTCTCCTTGTCTCCTTTCCTCTTCATTCCATACTGCACATGGATGCCAGAATTATTTTTCTAAAAGCACAAGTCTAAAATACTGCAAAAGCAATGGCTTCTGCAGCATGGTCTGGTTGCATCCTTATTCTCTGGCTTCACTGCTTCTTCCATCTACACACTGTAATTCACATGTTCTGTTTTTAGCTCATTAAACCACCATAAACTTCCATGGCTCCATGTTTGTTTGTCCTAAATGCCTTTCCTGCCTATTCTGCTTTGTTAAATTATACCAATTCCTTAAAGTCCAGCTCCATTAGAGAGACATTTATAACGCACTTACCACATAGCAGGACTCAAATATTTTGGGGCTGAATTAAGTGAAAAAAAAGATACAAAAACTTCATGGTACAAATAAAGGATGAAGGATTATTTCATTAGCTGAGAAATATAAGTGAATTTAACTTCAATGTGGATCAAGTTGATCGTCCATGAACCCCGTTCATCACAGGCTCCTGCCATGGGTGTGGCCTGCCTTGAACAATCCTTCCCTAATCCCAATTTAAAGAGAACTTCCATATTTTCCTACTAGAAACAATGCTGCCATAAATGGAAAATGTTTTCAAGTATGTCTGTACTGTAAATTCCAATCACTGAAATTGCTGAATAAACAGAACATGGATTAAAACATTTGATACATGTTACCATATTGTAGCAACTATCAAAGGTATACGAAGATGTCTGTTTTCCATGCCCTCACCAAAAGTATTAGATTTTTGCCAATTTTAGAGATTTTTTTTTAAAAGTTGTTTTGGTTTATAGCTCATTAATTACTAATGAAGTTGAGCATCTTTTTATATATGTACTGATCATTTGTTTCTCTTTTTCTGCCTTCCCTGTTCTTATCCTTTGTTTAGCGTTCTATTTGGTTGGTCATCTTTTTTTTAGTCATCTTACTTGTCCCTTGTAAATTTAGGAAACTAGATCTTTGTTTCTAGTATGGGCTGTAAATAGTATTCTAAATTTACTAACTGTCTTTGGATTTTGTTCATTACTATTTTTAATTATATATAAATTAAAAAAATTGTGTTGACAAACTTATGTCTTATTGATGATTCTACGTTTTGTGTCTTCCTTAGAAAAGTATTCTCAGTGTTCCTATTGTGACTCAGCGGTTACAAACCCAACTAGTATCCATGAGGATGCAGGTTCGATTCCTGGCCCTGCTCAATGGGTTAAGGATCTGACATTGCCATGAACTGCAGTGTAGCTTGCAGATATGGCTTTGATCTGGTATTGCTGTGCTGTGGTATAGCCTGAGAGCTGCAGCTCCTATTCGACCCCTAGCCTGGAAACTTCCAAATGCCACTGGTGCTGCCCTAAAAAGAAAAGGAAAGTATTCTCCATTTTAAGGTTATAAACAAATAAACCCAATTTTCTTCAAGTGTTATTACAGCTTCCTTTTTAGAATTTAAATATTTGATCTATAAGAAATGTACTTACTTATTTTGTCTTTTTAGGGCCGCACCCACAGCACCTAGAAGTTGCCAGGCTAGGGGTCTAATTGGAGTTGTTGCTGCTGGCCTATGCCACAGCCACAGCAACGCCGGATCCTTAACCTACTGAGCAAGGCCAGGGATCAAACCTGTGTCCTCATGGATGTAGTAAGATTTGTTTCCCCTGAGCCACAACGGGAACTCCCCAAGAAATTTATTTTTAAATAAGAAATAAGATGGAGCTCCGTCTTAATTTTTTTTCCCCAAATGGTTCCTAATTATACCAATCCCACTTATTGAAGTGTAGCTTTTATACTAAATCCTGGTATAGAGTTAGGTGTGTATCTGAACTCTGGAGAATTTAATTAGAGAAAATTTATGGTGCCCTAAACCACTAGTTTAGGAGATCATTGTTACTGTGGATCCAGATCTGTGCAAACATGTATCTTTATTTCTCTACAACTAATTAAACTGGCCCTTGATCACCATGTCCATTATGTGGCAGAACCCTTAATTCAGCCAATTCAAGGTATCTCCATGTCCCACAGATGATCTAAGCTCTAGGGGTTTGAGACAATGACAGCGTCTCTCTCATACAGGCTTTGGGAAAGGGGGTGAATCTGTCTGATAGCTAACTTTATCTTTTCTGTCATCTGTATGTGGCATCTGGTAACTCAATTTGTCTGGTTCTTATCATTGTTGTGCACAGGTATCTGATCATGTCCCAGCATCTGTGCCCTCCTTCCTCATCCCGGGACCTCTCTCAGCTCATCTGAGTCCTTTTCAGTAGGAGGCCTGGGAGCCCCTGGCTGCTTTTCCTGTACCAGAGCGAAGTGCTCAGTGTCTATGGAGCTGTGCTCAGGCCCAGCCACATTGGCATCTCTCAGCTTTTGTCACTTCTCAGCTCTAGCCTAATATTGGATATGGGCTTCTCTAACAGGCTTTCAGTGTCTCTGGATTGCACACTGAATTAAGAGGCAGAAGTCTCCTATGCTCTCAGGTCCCCCTAAAAATGCGACTGGGATTTCTTAGAGATTCTCACTCTAGCACCATGGCCCCTTTCTCAGGAATTCATATCAATTACTCATTGTCCTGCTATCTTTTCCCAATTATCTTCTTTCCTCCCATCTGTGACATTTTCCTTTGATTTTGGGGAGAGGGCAGTGGCTGTGGGAGAAGGAGAAAAAATGGCTTAATCATCACCCTGAACTTTCCAACTCCCTTGTTTATAGTACAAACTTTGACTATACTATAAACTTTTTGTTCAGTCCATTGGATTCTGATATTCAAAGCCAAGCTTTGGTTCCAAAGAACCAAAACAACTTTTTGTCTCTCAAAAGCCCAATTCATACAAATCAAAATATTTTGACTCTTAATAAGTTCATTTCTGTTATGAATTTTAAGAGCTTGTTTTGGAGCTGGTGGCTAAGAATATGATTCTTTGTTCTTGCTGAATCAGGAAGAGTAATGGGCACAAAGAAGTGAAGGATGCATGGGAGGAGTTTTTTTTTTTTTAATATCTTAGAAAATTATCTGCCATACCAAGTCCTTGACCTGGCTGGTAGACTCCTACCTCCATCCCTGTGATCACTCCACTGACTGTGGGATCTGTTTCAATGAACTGCTCTCTGGTACTCCTGGTTCCTTTCCTCTGCTCTTGCTCAGTTCCTACAGCCTTCTGAACTGGAGTCCTGCCTGGTTTCCCTTACCACCAACGCTCCCAGGGACCAGAGTCTCAGAATCTACTCCCTTTGCTTGGGCCATCATTTTAGTCACAGAGCTAACTACCTCCCAGACTTTCACCTATGATCTGCTCTGGGAACCTTCTGGTACAGATTTCCATTTGCCTCATGCTGTAGCTGCTGGATCTTCCAAGATCGCCTCTCTGCATCAGCCAGGCCCTCTGCTTAACAGGAGAGTTATAGAGTATTCTAGTGTGGAAGCCAGGGGTGGGGGTGTGTGTGGAGAAGGCAGAATGTGAAGAGGGTACTGAAGAGAATTACTGCAAGAAAGGCTGCATGGACAGAAGGTGGAGTGCCAAGAACAAAGCATCATAATGTTGCTTAAAAGGATGAGTTTGTGGGGCTCTACGGATTACCGCTTTGGTGTATTTCTGCAGTTAATAATTCCTTTTCATGACATTACCCTCTTCCCTCCCACTTCATCTCCTACCCATGAATATTCTTCAGGTCTGAGTATTTAGTCATCATAGAGATCTTACTTCCTTCACATAGGAGGTAATCACTGTCATGTGTGTGTATGTATAGTGTGTGTGTGTGTGTGTGTGTGTGCCATCAGTAGCTCAATATTGTTCTCTGGAACAATGTAAATGGCTGGGTTTTTAAAATAGCTTTCTTCTCTAAAGGCAGTCCTTGTACATTGTGGATGGGAATGTAAAATGGTGTAGGAACAGAATATTACTCAGCTATAAAAAAGGATGAAAATTTGCCATCTACAACAACATGGCTGGACCTGGATGGTACTATGCTTGGTGAAATAAGTCAGACAAAAACAAAATTGTATGTTATAACTCATATGTGGAAATTTTAAAACAAAACAAACAAACACAACAAAACAGAAGCAGACTCACAGATATAGAGAAAAAACTAGTGGTTACCAGTGGGGAGAGGGAATAGGGGAGGGACAAGATAAGGGCAAGGAATTAAGAGGTACAAACTACTATGTATAAAATAAGTAAGCTACATCACATGGAATGTATCCAATTTTTATAATAACTTTAAATGGAGTAATATTTATAAAAATTTTGAATCACTATTTTGTACACCTAAAACCAATACAACATTGTAAATCACAACTATATCTCAATTAAAAAAATAATTCTTCTCTGACCATTTGCTTATGTTGTTCTCTTTGCCATTCAGTAAAAAGCCTTTAACACAGAAGTTCTGGTTTTGAAACAATAATTAGGAAAGAAAACACTTCATGTGGGGGGTGGGGATTACCGGGAAATGGCACAGTCTTCTTCCTCAGACCTACAAAATGTTGCCGAACAAGCAAGTTCAAGTTGCAATTTCTCCAAACTAATAATATTCTCTTTCCCAAATTCTGACTCAAGAGATTCGCTAAGCAAAAAAAATTTTTTTTGCCAAGTCTAAGATTGAATTATTTTGGACTCAACTGCTTTTTTTGATTGAAAAACAAAACAAAAGGAAACAAATATGGAGTAGAATCTTTAAGTGAGCCTGTTCTTAAGCGAGTGTAAGATCATGAAACTGCTCAAGATCCCTGGATCACTTCAAATGCCTCCATACTCCTGTTCCCAATTAAACTTTCTGGAATGATCCTACAGGAAGCGCTCCCTATTCATCAACTTTTTGAGTAATCCAGGAACTCTTAGAGCCTGATAAAGGGCTTAAGCAGGAACTTTTTAGATAAGAGAAAGATGTTTCTGTATTTGTTTGTTAATTGGATAATATCCCTTTTCTAAGCACTAAGCATTTGATCTCTGACTTGGAAAATAACAGAATAGTGGCTATTACTCAATGAAGACTTTGGTGGGAGAAAACAAGAGCTTGTAAACTCATTTTTGTTGTCATAACAGGCTAGATATCCTGAAAAACCTCTCAGTACAAAACACCTAAAAATGAAGGATCGAGGAGTTCCACTGTGGCACAGTGGAAATGAATCCAACTAGGAACCATGAAGTTGCACGTTCGAACCCTGACCTCGCTCAGTGGGTTAAGAATCTGGCATTGCCATGAGCTGTGGTGTAGGCCGGCAGCTGTAGCTCCAATTCGACCCCTAGCCTGAGAACTTCCATATGCCACGGGTGTGGCCCTAAAAAGAAAAAAAAATAAAACAAAATAAAAATGAAGGATCAAGTATAACAGATAGTCTTTCAGGTATCAAGCTCTTGAGAAAACAGGAGAAACTTCCAGACACCAACAGTGGTGAGGTGGTACTGATACCAGGCCCAATCTATGGAACATTCAGTGAGCTTGGTAATTAAGAGGGTTGTGTTTCTGACATGTGGTGATGGAGGTAAGGCCTTGAGCCATGCAAGGTGGGTACACAGAACCAAGGCTCTGCAAAAATCTTAAGACTCAAAAGTCTAAGCCACCAGAAAAAAGATGTCCAGGCAAAGGGAAATGACTAAAGAAACTGTCTGCTACTGAGCTCTGAGTAGAAAAAAAGAATTCAGATCTGTCCATACTAATTACCCACCTATATATCTATCTATCCAAAATAGTCCCATTGCACAAATCCCATAGATAAACTTCACCAACATGAACTCAAATCAAAATTATAAACACATGAATAAATAAGTTACTAAGAGGGAGAGCCAGCAGAAACAAGAAGCAATGTGGTTAGAAGTCTCCAAAAGGTAAAAGGTAAAAACACTGCATGCAATTTATTTTACTTAAAATAACTAAGGCTGTTCAATACCCATTTATGATAAAAATTCTTCAGAAAATGGGTATGGAGGGAAGCTACCTCAACATAATAAAGGCCATATATGACAAACCCACAGCTAATATCATACTCAACAGTGAAAAGCTGAAAGCATTTTCTTTAAGATCAGGAAAAAGACAAGGATGTCCAATCTTGCCACTTTTATTCAACATAATTTTGGAAGCCCTGGTATTCCCATTGTGGCTCAGTGGTAACAAACATGACTAGTATCCATGAGTATGCAGGTTCGATCCCTGTCCTCACTCAGTGGGTTAAAGATTTGGTGTTGCCATGAGCTGTGGTATAGGTTGAAGATGCAACTTGGATCTGGCATTGCTGTGGCTGTGGTGTAGGCCGGCAGCTGCAACTTTGACTGGGCCCCAGCCTGGGAACTTCCATATGCCACAGGTGTGGTCCTAAAAAGACCAAAAAAAAAAGGCAAAAAAATTGTTTTGGAAGTCCTAGCTATGGCAATCAGAGAAGAAAAATAAAAGAAAAGAAGTAAAACTGTCACTGTTTACATATGACATGACAGTACATACAGAATATCCTCAAGATGTTATCAGAAAACTGCTAGGGCTCATCAATGAATTAAGTAAAATTGCAGGATAAAAAATTAATACACAGAAATCTCTTGCATTAATATACACTACAATAAACATCAGAAGAGAAGTTAAGGAAACAATTCATTTACCATTGGATCAAAAAGAATAAAATACTTGGAATAAACCTACCTAAGGAGACAAATGACTTGTACTCCCAAACTGTAAGACACTGATGAAAGAAATTGAAGATGACACAAACATATGAAAAGAGATCCTATGTCTGTGGATCTAAAGAATCAATATTTTTCTTTTTTTTTTGGCCATACCCATGGTATATGGAAGTTCCTGGGCCAGGGATCAAATCTGAGCCACAGCTGTGGCAATGCCAGATCCTTAACCCACTATACAACTCTAGAGACTGAACTTATGCCGCTGCAGAGACAAAGATGGATCCTTAACCTGCTGTGCTACAGAGGAAACTCTGGGAAGAACCAATATTATCAAAATGACTATACCACCCAAGGCAATCTACAGATTTTCTGTCCCTATGAAATCACCAATGGCATTTTCCAACAGACGCAGAACAAAAAATTTTAAAATATGTATGGAAACTCAAGAGACCCTGAATAGTCAAAGCAATCCTGGGAAAGAAAAACAGAGTTGGAGGAATCAGGCTCCTTGACTTCAGGCTATACTACAAAGCTACAGTCAGGAAAATTGTATGGTACTGGCACAAAATCAGAAATATAGATCAATGGAACAGGATAGAAAGCCAAGAAATAAGGCCACACATCTATGGTCAACTAATTTACAACAAAGTAAGTGAGAATATACAATGGAGAAAAGAAAGTCTCTTCATTAAGTGGTGCTGGGAACACTGGACAGCTACATGTAGAAAAAAGAAAATAAAATTAGAGCACTCTCTAACACCATACACAAAAATAAACTCAAAATGGTTAAAGACCTAAATGTAAGACTGAATGCTATAAAACTCTTAGGGAAAAACATACGCAGACCACTGTTTCACATAAATCACAAAAATATGTTTTTGGATCCAACTCTTATAGTAATAAAAATAAAAACAAGAAGTTTACAACCAACAAATGCCAGAGAGGGTGTGGAGAAAAGGGAACCTTCTTACACTGTTGGTGGAAATGTAAATTGGTACAACTGCTATGGAGATCAGTATGGAAGTTCCTTAAAAAACTAAAAATAAAACTACCATATGATCTAGCAATCCTATACTGGGCATCTATATGGAGAAAACCATAATTCAAAAAGATACATGCACCCAATGTTCATCACAGCACTATGCACAATAACAAATACATAGAAGAAACCTAAATGTCCATCAATATTAGAGGAATGGATAAAGAATATGTAGTATATATATACAATGGACTATTACTCAGCCATAAAAATGAATGAAATAATGCTGTTTGCAGCAACATGGATGGACCTAGAAATTATTATACTAAGTGAAGTAAATCTGACAGAGAAAGACAAATATAGGATATAACTTATATGTGGTATCTAAAAAATGATACAAATGAACTTTTTGTTGTTGTTTTGTTTTCATTTTTAGCTACCCCTTGGCCCATGGAGATCCTGGGCCAGGAATCAGATCCAAGTTGCAGTCAAGATCCAAGCCAAAGCTGCAGCAATGCCAGATCTTTAACCACTGTGCCATGCTGGGGATTTTTAAAAAATCATTCAATGAATTTTATTGCATTTATAATTGTACAATGATCATCACAACCCAACTTTATAGTATTTCCATCCCAAACCCCCAGCCCAACCTCCACCCCCAACCTGTCTTATTTAGAAACCATAAGTTTTTCAAAGTGTGAGTCAGTATCTGTTCTGTAAAGAAGTCTATTGTGTCCCTTTTTTTTTTAATTTCACATATAATTGATAGCATATGATGCTGGTGTCTCACTGTCTAACTTCACTTGTGATAATATCTAGGTCCATCCATGTTGCTGCAAATGCCATTACTTCTTTCCTTTTAATGGCTGAGTAATATTCCATTGTATATACGTACCACTTCTTCTTAATTCACTCCTCTGTCGATGGACATTTAGGTTGCTTCCATGACGTGGCTATTGTATATAGTGCTGCAATGAACACTGGAGTACATGTATCTATTTGAGTCACGATTTTCTCTGGATCGATGCCCACGAGTGGGATTGCTGGATCAAATGGTAATTCTATTTTTACTTTTCTAAGGAATCTCCATACTGTTTTCCACAGTGGTTGCACCAATTTACATTCCCATCGACAGTGCAATAGGGTTCGCTTTTCTCCACACCCTCTCCAGCTTGTTGTTTGTAGACTTTTTGATGATATCCATTCTGGCTGGTGTAAGGTGGTACTTCACAGTGGTTTTGATTTGCATTTCTCTAGTAATGAGTGATGTTGAACATCTTTTCATGTGTTTTTTGGCCATCCATATGTTTTCTTTGGAGAATTGTCTGTTTAGATCTGCTGCCCATTTTTTGATGCAGTTGTTTGTTTTTTTGGCATTGAGCTGCAGGAGGTATTTATAAATTTTGGAGATTACACTCTTGTCAGTTGCTTCATTTGCAAATATTTTCTCCCATTCTGTGCGTTGTCTTTTCATTTTGTTTAGTGTTTCCTTTGCTGTGCAAAAACTTTGAAGTTTAATTAAGTCCCATTTGTTTATTTTTGTTTTTACTGTGTCATTAACCTAGGAGGTGGATCTGAGAAGATATTGCTGTGGTTTATGTTGGAGACTGTTTGGTCTCTGTTTTCCTCTAAGAGTTTTATAGTGTCCAGTCTTATATTTAGGTCTTTAATCCATTTTGAGTTTATTATTGTGTATGGTGTTAGGAAGTGTTCTAATTTCATTCTTTTACATGTGGCTATTCAGTTTTCCCAGTGCCATTTACTAAAGGGACTGTCTTTTATCCATTGTATATTCTTTCCTCCTTTGCCATAGATTAGCTGAGTATAGGTACGTGGGTTTAATTTTGGGCTTCCTATCCTGCTCTACTGATCTACATTTTTGTCTTTGTGCCAGTACTACACAGTTTTGATAAATGTAGTATAGTCTGAAGTCAGGGAGCTTGATTGCTCTAACTCTATTTTTCTTTCTCAGGGTGGCTTTGGCTATTCTGGGTCTTTGGTGCTTCCAAACAAGCTTTCGGATATTTTGTTCTAGTTCTTTGAAAAATGTCCTTGGTACTTTGATAGGGACTGCACTGAATTTGTAGATTGCCTTGGGTAGTATAGTCATTTTGATAATATCAATTCTTCCAATACAAGAGTATGGTATATCTTTCCATATGTTTGTGTCATCTTTGATTTCTTTCATAAGCATCTTATAGTTTTCAAAGTACAGATCTTTTGTCTCTTTAGGTAGGTTTATTCCTAAGTATTTTATTCTTTTTGATGCGATGGTAAATGGGACTGTTTCCTTAATTTCTGATCTTTCGTTGTTAGTATATAGAAATGCAGTTGATTTCTGTGGATTAATTTTGTATCCTGCTACTCTGCAAAATTCATTGATGAGCTCTAACAGTTTTCTGGTAGTGTCTTTCGGATTTTCCAGTTCATCTTCAAATAGTGATAGTTTTACTTCCTTTCCAATTTGGATTCCTTTTATTTCTTTTTCTTCTCTGACTGCCATGGCTAGGACTTTCAAAACTATGTTGAATAGTAGTGGTGAGAAGGGATATCCTTGTCTTGTTCCTGATCTCAGTGGGACTTCTTTCAGCTTTTCACCATTGAGAATGATGTGAGCTCTGGGATTGTCATAGATGGCCTTTATTATATGGAGGTAGGTTTCTTCTATGCCCACTTTCTGAAGGGTTTTTATCAGACACGGGTGTTGGATTTTGTCAAAGGCTTTTTCTGCATCAATTGAGAGGATCATATGGTTTTTATTCTTTAGTTTGTTAATCACACTGACTGATTGATGGATATTGAAGATCTGCATCCCTGGGATAAATCCCACTTGATCATGATGTACAATCCTTTCAATGTATTGTTGGAAATGGTTTGTGAGTATTTTGTTAGGATTTTTGTATCTATGTTCATCAGTGAAATTGGCCTGTAGTTTCCTTTTTTTTGTGGTATCTTTGTCAGATTTTGGTATCAGGGTGATGGTGGCTTCATAGAATGAGTTTGGGAGTGTTCCTTCCTTTGCAATTTTTTGGAGTAGTTTCAGAAGGATAGGTGTTAGCTCTTCTCTAAATGTTTGATATAATTCACCTGTGAAGCCATCTGGTCCTTAACTTTTGTTTGTTGGAAGCTTTTTAATCACAGTTTCAATTTCAGTACTTGCGAATGGTCCGTTCATCTTTTCTGTTTCATTTTGGTCTAGTCTTGGAAGATTGTACTTTTCTAAGAATTTGTCCATTTCTTCTAGGTCATCTGTTTTACTGGCATATAGTTGCATGTAGTAGTCTCTTATGATCCTTTGTATTTCTGCGATGTCTGTTGTAACTTCTCCTTTTTCATTTCTAATTTTATTGATTTGAGTACTCTCTCTTTTTTTCTTGATAGGTCTAGCTAAGGGTTTATCAATTTTGTTGATCTTTTCAAAGAACCAAGTTTTAGTTTCATTGACCTTTTCTATGGTTTTCTTCATTTCTATTAAATTGATTTCTGCTCTGATCTTTATGATTTCTTTCCTTCTGCTAACTTTAGGTCTTGTCTGTTCTGTCTGTAGCTGCTTTAGATGTAAAGTTAGGTTGTTTATTTGAGCTTTTTCTTGTTTCCTGAGGGAGGCTTGTATTGCGCTAAACTTCCCTCTTAGAACTGCTTTTGCTGCATCCCAGAGGTTTTGGAGTGTCATATCTTTGTTGTCATTTGCTTCTAGGTATTTTTTAATTTCCTCTTTGATTTCTTCAGTGATCCACTGGTTGTTTAGTAGTATGTTGTTTAGTCTCCACGTTTGTGGTTTTTGCAGTTTTTTTATTGTTGATTTCCAGTCATATAGCATTGTGGTTGGAAAAAATGCTTGATGTGATTTCAATTTTCTTAAAGTTACTGAGGCTTGATTTGTGGCCCAGAATGTGATTAATCCTGGAGAATGTTCCATTTGCTCTTGAGAAGAATGTGTATTCTGCTGCTTTTGGATGGTATGTCCTGTAAATATCTATAAAGGCCATCTGGTCTAATGCTTCATTTATGGCCTGTGTTTCCTTGTTGATTTTTCTGTCTGGATGATCTGTCCATTGCTGTAAGTGGGGTGTTAAAGTCCCCCCGCTATTATTGTGTTAATTGTCAATTTATCCTTTTAAGGTTATTAGCAGTTGCCTTATATATTGTGGTGATCCTATGTTGAGTGCATATATATTTACAACTATTATATCTTCTTCTTGGATTGATCGTTTGATCATTATGTAATGTCCTCCTTTGTCTCTTATAATATTCTCATTTTAAGGTCTATTTTGTCCGATAAGAGTATCACTACTCCAGCTTTCTTTTGATTCTCATGTGCATGGAGTATTTTCTTCCATCCTCTCATTTTCATTTTGTATGTGTCCCTAGAAGTGAAGTGAGTCTCTTGAAGACAGCATATATATGGATCCATTCAGCCAGTCTATGTCTTCTGGTTGGGTATTTAGTCCATTTATGTTTAAGGTAATTATTGATATGTATGTTCTTATTGCCATTTTACTAATTGTTTTGGATTTGTTTTTGTTGCTCTATTTTTCTTCCCTTCTTCTCTTGTTCTCTTTTGGTTTGATGACTATCTTCAGTGTTGTATTTGAGTTCATTTTTCTTATTTGTGTATGTATCTATTATAGATTTTTGGCTTGGAGCTACACTGAAGTTTTGATATAAGGGTCTATATGTGTACATGCACAAGATTGTTTTAAGTTGTTGGTCTCAATTTAAAGTGCATCTCTAGTGTCCTGCATTTGTACCCTCCTCTTGTCTCAATTTCTGATTTTGATAGCACATTTATGCGTGGATGATTTCCTACATTTACTGTGTATATTGCTTTACTGGTGATCCTTGTCATTTGCAGTATTTTTGTTTCTAGTTGTTTTTCTGCCTAAGGAAATTCCTTTAGTATTTGTTGTTAAGCTGGTTTAGTGGTGCTGAATTCTCTTAGCTCTTGCTTGTTTGTAAAGCTTTTGATTTCTCCTTCAAATATGAATGAAAGCCTTCCTGGGTAAAGTAATCCTGGTTGGAGGCTTTTTCATCACGTTAAGTATATCATGCCACTCCCTTCTGGCCTGCAGAATTTCTGATGAAAAATCTGTTGATAACCTTCTCAGGGCTCCCTTTTATGTTATTTGTTTCTTTTCCCTAGCTGCTTTCAGTATTTGTTCTGTCTTTAATTTTGGTCAGTTTGATTAATATGTGTCTGGGGGTGTTCCTCCTTGGGTTTATTTTATGTGGTACTTGTTGTGCTTCCTGGATTTGAGTGAGTGGTTCCTTTCCCATGTTAGGGAGGTTTTCAGCTATTATCTTTTTGAATATTTTTTCTGTCCCTTTCTCTCTCTCTTTTCCTTCTAGCACCCTTATAATACAGATGGTGATGCGTTTAACATTGTCCCAGAGTTCTCTGAGACTCTCTTCATTTCTTTTCAATCTTTTACCTCTTTTCTGCTGTGCATCAGAGATTTTCTGCCTTCCACCTTACTTATTCGTTCTTCTTCCTCCTGTACTCTGCTGTTGGTTACTTCTAATGAATTTTTATTTCATTTATTGTATTTTGCATCTCTGATTGCTTAAGTTTTAAATCTTGTATTTCTTTACTCAGTGTTTGCTATAAATTGTCAATCCTTGCCTCCAGTCTGTTTCCAATCTCCTGAATCGCCCTCACTATCATCAGTCTGAAGTCTTTTTCCTGGAGGCTGACAATCTCCAGATCACTCAGCTTTTTTTCTGTTTTTTTTTCATTCTCCCTTGTCTGAGTTATAGTTCTCTGCCTTTTCATTTTTATAGGCTTCTGGTGTGGTGTCCTTTTTGCAAACAATAGAGTTGTAGCCTCTCTTCTGGTGTTTGCCTCCCCTTTGGCTGAAGTTGGTATGGGGGGGCTTGCTGTAGGCTTCCTCATGGGAGGGACTGGTGTCTGCCCACTGGTAGGTGGAGCTGATTCTAATCCCTCTGGTGGGTGGGGCTTTGTCTCTGGGTGAGATTAGAGGAGGCTGTGTGCCTGGGGGATCTTTTGGTAGCCTGTTTTACTGATGGGTAGGGCTGTGATCCCACCTGGATTATTGTTTGGCCTGGGGCTTCTCAGTGTTGATGGATGGGGCCAGATTTTCTCAAAATGGCCATCTCTAGAGTAACACATGCTGATGACACCCCTGAGAGCCTTGCCTCTGATGTCCTTCCCTCACAATGAACCACAGTCTCCCCATGTTTTCCCAGGATACACCCCAAGAACTGCAGTCAAGTCTGACCCAGATTCCTATGAAGTCTCTGCTTTTCTCTGGGACCCAGTGCACATGAAAGCCTATGTATGCCTTTCAAGAATGGCGTCTCCATTCCTGGGGAGCTTCTGCGCACAAGTCCCACTGGCCCTGAATGCCAGATGCTCCGGGGGCTCTTTCTTCCAATGCCAGATCCCCAGGCATGGGGACCCGATGTGGGGCTCAGAACTCTTACTCCTAGAGGTGAGTCTCTGTGATAACAGTTACTTTCCAGTCTGTGGGCTGCCCAGCCGGTGGATATGGGTTTGCTTATATTGTGTAATCACCCCTCCTACCATCTTGATGTGGCCTCCTCTTTGTCTTCAGGAGTAGGATATCTTTTTTGAAAGTTTCCAGTCCATTTGGTTGAAGGTTGTTCAGCATTTGATTGCAATTGTGTTGTTTTAATGAGAGAAATTGAGCTCCAGCCCTTCTATTCTGCCATCTTAATCCTGTTTCCCAGGCTGGGGATTGAACCTTCATCTGAGGGCTTCCAAGTTCCATTGTGCAACAGCAGGAGCTCTGAAACAAACTTTTGAAAAAAGTTTTATTGGGAGTTCCTGTTGTGGCACAGTGGAAATGAAAATGACTAGTATCTGTGAAGATGCAGGTTTAATCCCCATCCTTGCTCAATAGTTCAGGGACCTGGCATTGTCCTGAACTCTGGTGTAGGTCACAGATGCAGCTCAGATCCCATGTTGCTGTGGCTGTGGCATGGGCTGGCAGCTGCAGCTCCAACTACTAGCCTGGGAACTTCCATATGCTGTGGGTGTGCCCACCCCCACCAAAAAAAGCAAAAAAAAGTTTTATTGAAGTATAGTTGATTTACAAGGTTGTGATAATTTCTGCTATACAACAAAGTGATTCATTCATACATATACACATATCCATTCTTTTTCAGATTCTTTTCCCACATAGTTTATCACAGAATGCTGGGTAGAGTTATCTGACAAATGAACTTATTTACAAAGCAGAATCAGACTCACAAAAAACAAGCTTATGGTTACCAAAGGAGATAAGTGGGGGGGTGGTAAATTAGAAGTTTGGGACTAACATATACATATTACTATGCGCAAAATAGGTAATTAGCAAGGACCTGCTATAGCACAGGGAATTCTACTCACTGTTCTGTAATAACCTATATGGGAAAAGAATCTGAAAAAGAATGTGTGTGTGTGTGTGTATGTATGTATATATATACACACACATATAGCTTATATACACACATATATTCAGTTAAATATATAATTGAATCACTTCACTGCATACCTGAAACTAACACAACAGTGTAAAACAACTATACTCCAAAATAAAACCAAAATTAAATTAAAAAATAAAATTATTAAGGATGTAAAATATGGACTAAACATTGAATTAAGATACTACTTAAAAATACCTAGAAGACTTAAAAAGAGTAAAACTGAAATCCCAGAAATGAAAATAAAACCACTGAACTTGGTGTATAGGATAAACATTTGGGTAGGCACAGTCAGGGAAGAATGAGTGAACTGGCAGATAAATCTAAAGAGCTTATAATACGG
Source organism: Catagonus wagneri (assembly GCA_004024745.2). Lineage (NCBI taxonomy): Eukaryota > Metazoa > Chordata > Mammalia > Artiodactyla > Tayassuidae > Catagonus > Catagonus wagneri. The sequence continues at coordinate 14,909,745 of PVHT021183693.1, forward strand.
GATAAAGAGACAAAAAATGTGAGATATAAATTAAAATGTATGGAAGAGAACACGTGTAGGTCAAACAAACATACAGTTAGAAAGTGTTTCTTTCCATTCTTAGATGTTGTACCCAAAAGGTATTAAAACATATGTCACACACACACAAATTTGATAAGAATGTTCATAGCAGCCTTACTCGCAATAGCTAAAAACTGGAAACAACCCAAATGTCCATCTGCTGGAGAGTGGATAAACAAATGTTGGTTTATTTATATAGCGGAATTGTACTCAGTAATAAAAAGGAATGAACTATTTACTGATACACATATTCACATGGATGAATCTTAAAAATGTGGCGAGACAAAGAAGCTAGACCAAAGCAATACAAACTATATGATTCCATTTACATGATGTTATGAATAGACTAATCTATCTATGGTGGTTGCTGCTATGGAGGAACATGAGGAATTTTCTGGGGTGACAGCAATATTTTATAGCTTATTTTGGATGTTGATAATGTGGGCTTATACAATTGTCAAAACTCATGAACCGAACCATTATGACATGTAAATTTTATTGTATATATATTTTACCTCAATACTAGAATTAAAATGTGAAAAAAAGGAGAAACCAACTAGGATACATGTCTGGAACCTGTAAAGAGCAACTGAAATTTCATTTGAAAGACAATAGAGGAATGTACAAAATATGTAAACAGGAATTTCAAAGGGGAAATCTACAGAGCTAGTAAATGCATGGAAAGTGCATAATCTCCCCAATTACCACTTTGGTACCTGTTTGATACAATTTTTAAAAGTCTGAAACAATTCCAAAATGCTGAGAAGGATGTGAGTAGTGGACATTCTGATATACTGCAAGTAAGAGTTTAAATTGATACAATCATTTTTGAGAATAACTTGGAATTATTTAGCAAAGATAAAATACGATATAGAAATTATACTCTTGGGTATATCTTAGAGCAGCAGTTCTTTTTTTTTTT
>PVHT021183693.1:14911726-14926944 GCA_004024745.2 Catagonus wagneri
ATACAATTTTTAAAAGTCTGAAACAATTCCAAAATGCTGAGAAGGATGTGAGTAGTGGACATTCTGATATACTGCAAGTAAGAGTTTAAATTGATACAATCATTTTTGAGAATAACTTGGAATTATTTAGCAAAGATAAAATACGATATAGAAATTATACTCTTGGGTATATCTTAGAGCAGCAGTTCTTTTTTTTTTTGCCTTTTGTCATTTTATGGCCGCGGGTTTATGGCCGCACCCGCGGCATGTGGAGGTTCCCAGGCTAGGGGTCTAATCGGAGCTGTGGCCACTGGCCTGCGCCGCAGCCACAGCAACGCAGGATCCGAGCCCGCGTCTGCAACCTACACCACAGCTCACAGCAACGCCGGATCGTTAACCCACTGAGCAAGGGCAGGGATCGAACCCGCAACCTCATGGTTCCTAGTCGGATTCGTTAACCACTGCGCCACGACGGGAACTCCTAGAGCAGCAGTTCTTAAAAATTTCTGGCCCCAAGACCTTTTTAAACTTTTAAAAATCACTGAGTATACCAAAGACCTTTTGTTTATGTGAGTGATGTCTATCAGTATTTACTGTATTAGAAAATAAAATTGAGAATTTAAATAATACATTTATCAAGTCATTTATTTATTTTTATTTATTTATTTATTTATTTATTTATTTTGTCTTTTTGCCTTTATCTAGGGCCGCACCCGAGGCATATGGAGGTTCCCAGGCTAGGGGTCTAACAGGAGCTGTAGCTGCCGGCCTTCGCCACAGCCACAGCAACGCGGGATCCAAGCCGCGTCTGCAACCTTCACCACAGCTCACGGCAACGCTGGATCCTTAACCCACTGAGCAAGGCCAGGGATCGAACCCACATCCTCATGGTTCTTAGTCGGATTCGTTAACCACTAAGCCACGAAGGGAACTCCTATCAAGTCATTTAAAAAGCAATAATAAGCCCATTACATGAATAACACATTTTTGCGAAATAATTATATTTTGCAAAACAAAAATTTTAGTGAGAAGAGAGGCATTATTTTACATTTTGGCAAATACCTTTATATATCGATTAATAGAAGACTGCCAGAGTTGTATTCAGTCTATAGTGGTATATTGTTTTGATTGAAGTACATGAAGAAAATAGACTCATACACAGACAGAATCTATTTATCTATTTATTTACCTAATCTATTTCTGAGATGGAATCAGAAAAGGGAGGAGTATTTTAATAGCCTTTGCAGATAATTGTGGCTGTCCTTCTTTGATACTATACTCCAAACTTAACAAGTGGTAGTTTTTTAAAGGCCAGTTGAAATTAGGAATTTCAAACTTTACCAAATCTATGGTCTATGTCATACTTTAAAAGGATTATTTTTTACCCATGAGTTATTTTGTAACATTTTTTGTTGGTTATTTACATTCATTTTTTATTTGGCTGCCCCTGCTGCACAGGGAAGTTCGTGGGCCAGGGATCGAACATGGGCCAGGGATCGAACCCACACCACAGCAGTGATTAGAGACTTTGCAGTGACAATGCTAAATCCTTAACCTGCTGTACCACAAGGGAACTCCTGTATTGGTTATTTAGTGCTATACTGCTTTAAAGAGTTATACAGATTTTCCAGATATTGGTATATTTAATTACATTATACAATATCAAAAAATCACCACTCATTTCATCAGAGAAATCTTGAAATACGGAGAAGTTGTCAAGGATTCCCTTGGATTCAAGTTTTCAAAAATTCTAATTTTTGCTTGAAAGCTCATACCATTTTTTGGGAAAATGTCTGCCAAATACCCAAGACTGAAATAATCACAGTTTGCCTGCTGTTCTTTCAAATAAAAAATATTTCACAAAGAAAAATGATGGCTCATATTGCAACTCAATTGCACAAGCGCTCTTCCTTGAGACACTCTCACCCTTGGGCATGCAACAGAAGTACTTTGTGCTGCTTCCCGCTGTGACATACAGAACATTAAATAGATCAGGGCAGAAGAGCTGAAATTTAATAAATTAACCTTCTTAAGGGATTTTTTTAAATGCCCTGTGTACAGTGGTAAAGAATACAGTGAATGCTAGCATGGTGCCAATGTCTTGATTTGTGTTTTGGATACCACTGTTTTTAGACCAGCAGGGTCCATAACACAACGCAAAGGTTAAATATGTCTTTGTATTATTATGAGAATGGTTTTGGCCTCCTGGATTGCCTGAAAGAGTCTGAGGCCCATTCAGGGGTCTATGGACCACCCTTTGAGCACTACCAGCCAAAGTCAAATAATATGCAAGAGAATAATATACAGCACTGACAGTCAACTAGAGATAAATGTATCAGTATAGATAAGTATCACAAACTAGAGACATAAAAATAGAGATTCATGCAGTATCACACCATTTATGTAAAGCTTAAATATACACAGTATACAACAATATGATGGTTTTCTAGAGATGTATATATATATGTAGGAAAACTTGGGTAGGAATGCTTTGTAATGATAACTATCAAATTCAGGACAGTAGTTACCTGTGTAAGATAGGGAATAAGTTACATTTGGAGAGGAGCTATATAGAGAGCTTCAAATCCATTTGTAATGCTCTTTTCCTTTCTTTCTTTCTTCTTTTTTTTTTTTCTTTTAGGGCCACTCCTGCAGCATATTGAGGTTCTCAGGCTAGGGGTCCAATCAGAGCAGTAGCTGCCGGCCTACGCCACAGCCACAGCAACGCAGGATGTAATGGTCTTTTCTTAAGATAACTCGTGGTTGTAAGAGGTTCATTTTATTATGCTTTATAGTTTTTCCAATATGAAGAATTTAATAATAAGTAACAGCCTACCTACAATCATATTCTTTCAAATATTTGCTGTGGAGTTATGCAGTAAAATATAGGTGAGATATTACTATTGAAACTTCAGCATGCAGATATATAGGCATAGCTCAGAGATACTGCAGGTTTGATTCCAGACCATCACAGCAAATTGAATACTGCTATGAAGTGAGTCTCAAGAATTCTTTGGTTTCCAAGCTTCTGATAAAAAGTTATGTTTACACTATACTATAATCTATTGAGTCTGCAATAGAATTATGTCTTAGAAAACAGTGTACACACCTTAATGAAAAGATACTTTATTGCTAAAAAGTGCTAGCCATCATCTAAGTCTGAAGCAAATTTAAAATCTTTTTAAAACTGGAGGAGAGTCTTGCCTCAATGTGGATGGCTGCTGATTGATCATGATAGTGGTTACTTAACGCTGGGGTGGCTGTGACAATTTCTTAAAATAAAGTGATGGTATTTGCTGCAGCAATTGACTCTTCCTTTCATGAATGATTTCTCTGTATCATGCAGTGCTGTTGGGTAGCGTTTTTACCTACGGTTGAGCTTCTTTAAAAATTGGAGTCAATCCTCTCAAACTCTGCTGCTGCTTTATCAACTAAGTTTATGTAATATTCTAAATCCTTTGTTGTCATTTCAACAATCTACATACAGCATCTTCACTAGGAGGAGATTTTATCTCAAGAAACCACTTTTTTTGGACTCATCATAAGAAGTAATTCTTCATTCATTGAAGTTTTATCATGAGATTATAGCAAGTCAGTCACATCTTCAGGCTTCACTTCCAATTTTAGTTCTCTTGCTATTTCCATCACATCTGCAGTTACTCCCTCCCCTGAAGTCTTAAACCCTTCAAGGTCATCCAAGAGGGTTGGAATCAACTTCTTCCAAACTCCTATTAATGTTGATATTTTGACCTCTTCCCATGAATCACGAATGTTCCTAATGGTATGTAAAATGATGAACCCTTTCCAGAAGGTTTTCAAATAGCTTTGCTCAGATCCATCAGAGGAATTACTATCTATGGCAGCTACAGCCTTACAAAATGTATTTTTTAACTTATAAGACTTGAAAATCGAAATTATCCTTGATTCATGGCTTGCAGAATGGACACTGTTTGGAGGTATGAATTAATATCATTGTACATCTCCATCAGGGCTTTTGGGTGACCAGGTGCATTGTCAGTGAGCAGTAATATTTTAAAAGGCTTTATTGTTCCACTTATAGAGTACAGGCAGAGAAGTTTTAGCATAATTCTTAAGGGTCCCAGGATTTTCAGAATGGACTTCTCCTCTCAAGCTATGAAAGTCCTAGATGGCATCTTTTCCCTATATAAGGCTGTTTTGTCTGCACTGAAGACAGGTTGTTTAGTGGAGTCATCTCCATTCATCATCTTAGCTAGATCTGGATAACTTGCTGCAGCTTATACATTGGCACTTGTTGCTTCACCTTGTACTTTTATGTTGTGGAGAGGGCTTCTTTCCCTAACCCTCATTAACCAAGCTCTGCGAGCTTTTCTTTTGCATCTTCTTCACCTCTCTCAGCCTTCAGAGAACTGAAGAGAGATAGGATCTTGCTCTGAATTAGGTGTGGGTTTAAGGGAATGTTGTGTCTGGTTTGATCTTCTATCCAGATCCCTACTACTTTCCCCATATCAACAATGAGGCTATTTTGCTTTTTTAACATTCATGTGTTCACTGGAGTAGCACCTTTTTTTTTTTGTTTGTTTTGACCATGCCAGTGGCATATGGAAGTTCCCAGACCAGGGATGGAACCCATGCAACAGCAGTGACCCAAGCTGCTGCAATGACAATGCCAGATCATTAACCTGCTGTACCACAAGGGAACTCCTAGAGTAGCACTTTTATTTCCTTCAAGAAGTTTTCCTTTGCAGTTACAATTTGGTTAACTGATGCAGGAGAACTAGCTTTTGGCCTATCTCAGCTTTTGGCATGCCTTCCTCAGTAAGCTTAATCATTTCTAGTTCTTGATTTAAAGTAAGACATGTGTGACTCTTCCACTTGAACACTTAGAGGCCACTGCATGGCTTTTATTAATTGGCCTAATTTCAATATTATTGTGTTTCAGGAAATAGGAAGGCTCTAGGAGAGGGAGAGATACAGGAGAACCTACTGGTAATACAGCAATCAGAACACATACGACATTTATCAGTTAAGCTTGTAGGCATATATAGATGTAGTTCATGGCATCCCAAACAAAAATCACCAATCACAAATCACCATAACATAACAATAATGAAAAAAGTTTGAAATATTGCAAGAATTACCAAATGTGATACAGAGTCAGGAAGCGAGCAAGTACTGTTGGAAAAATGACTTGCTCCATGTAGGATTGCCACGATCCTTTAATTTGTAAAATTGTGAAACACAGTAAAGTGCAATAAAACAAAGTATGCCTTGGAGTTCCCTCATGGCTCAGTGGGTTAAGGATCTGGTGTTTTCACTGTTGTGGCTCAGGTCGTCACTGTGGTATGGGTTCAGTTCCTGGGCCAGGAACTTCTGCATGCTGTGAGCATGGCCAAGAAAACCCAAACAAACAAACAAACAAAACAAAACCCAAGGTATGCCTTTATCGCCAGTGACTAACTTCACAGTAACAATGTAATTCTCCTTAATTACACTAAAAAGATATTTAGCTATATGAGTCTGCTTGTTTTCCTTAGGGATAATGATGACCCAAACTCCCTTTTTAAATAGTTGCCTTCAAGTCACTTATTCTCATTTCCAGAAAGCATCTATCTCTCTTGGTTGCAGGTATAAACCAAAACTGTCTGCTCCCACAGTGATCCAGATCATCAACTTAGTCACTTCATGTTTTCAGCATTCTTAGCAGATAGAACTCTCCGGCATCTGATATTTTAATTCAAACTTCAGAGGGCTCCTTGCCCTCTTGAACTTTGTAGATAAAGTGGAGGTACTTTGCCCTTCTACCGTCACTGTAACCCCAGCAGCCTTTGAACTTTCACTACCCACTCCCACCCAAGTGCAGCCTTTCCAGCTGTTTGAAATGTAAAACAAATTGCCTGGCCTTGGTTAGTGATGACAGACACCAACATAAACATAATTTCCATAATGTTTTTTTTTTCATTTTTGGGGACAACCTCATATTTTTCTCAGGAGCTTTTATTTAAAACAAACGATAAAGACAAAACCTTCACAACTCTCTGCTGTTTGGAAGCAGATATCTCAAATATGTAAATATTATATAAATAAATAATACAGAATCCTAATTCCAGTTGGAAGATCCTTGTGAAAGGTTACTTGAAAGTTATACAGTCTATCCGTTCCTCTGCTCTAAAATGCATCCCTCACTTAATTATGTCTTACCACATGCTGTCCGTCTGGACCACATAGTTTAAGCCCCCACCCAAATTACTTCTATTTGTTCTATAAACTAGTGTGTGCCATTGGTTTTCACTGCAGAATGCTATTTTAGAAAACAAACAAAATGATAAAAATCAATTAACTGAAAATAGCTCTTTTGACCCTTTTCTGTTCGTTCATTTCTTTTCCTTTCTAACCTTAAAAGAACCTAATTACAGGAATGAGATCGCTAGGCAATTTGACCAAACTCCTGACTTATGCTCCCCTGAGTGCACATCATGCTTTGTCCAGCCTTCTTTTCCTACATAAAAAGAAGCAAGAATGAAGAATTAAGGAGTCAAAAACGATTAGCTCTCTATCCTTAACAGCTCCTTTAGGAATCATGCAAGCAGATCAGTCAGGCAAGATAACTGAGTTGCTCAGTCTGTACTCAATGGAGAATGAAGCAGAACCCAACCTCTTGCCTCAGTGATTCTCTGAGATTCTTCTGCCTCTTTTCTCCTTTAAGAGCAGGATCTTCAGAGTTAGTCTCCTGACAGGAGTCCACCTTCTCTCTAGATTGCCAGCATTCCTGATTAAAGCAACTTTCCTTTCTACTGACATTGCCTTTCAAATTATTGGCTTTTGAGTGGCAAGCAGTTGAACCTGAGTTTGGCAACATAACCATAAGCTTAAAAAAAAGAAACCCTCTTGTTATTCATTTGATTTCCTGTAGACCAGTTTTTGCCCTCCCTTGCCGCCCCTACCTTCTCATTCAGACTTCATTTGATTTCAATTTTTTAAAATTTATTGGGGCTTGATTTTTGGCCCAGCATGTGCTCTATCCTGGAGAATGTTCCATGTGCACCTAAGAATGGGCATTCTGCTGCTCTGGGATGCAATAGCCTATAAATATCAATTAAGCCCATCTAGTCTAATGTGTCATATAAGGCCTGTGTTCCCTTATTGATTTTCTGTCTGGATGTAAGTGGGGTATTCAAATCCCCTAGTATTATTGTGTTACTGCCAATTTCTCCTTTTATGGCTCTTAGTATTTGCCTTATATATTGAGGTGCTCCTATGTTAGGTGCATATACATTTACAATTGTTCTACCTTCTTCTTGAATTGGTATTTTGATTCTTATATATGGTTCTTCTTTGTCTCTTATAACCTCCTTTATTTTAAAATCTATTTTGTCTGATATGAGTATTGCTACTCCAGCTGCCTTTTGATTTCCGTTTGTGTGGAAAACCTTTTTCCATGCCCTCACTTTCAGTCTGTATGTGTCCCTAGATCTGAACTGGGTCTCTTGTAGGGTCTTGTTTTTGTATGCCTTAGGCCAGTCCATGCCTTTTGTCTCGAGCATTTAATCCATTTACATAAGGTAATCATTGATATGCTCTTATTACCATTTTTTAAACTGTTTTAGATTTATTGTTGCAGGTCTTTTTCTTCCTTTCCTCTTTTGTTCTCTTCTCTTGTGATTTGATGATTATCTATAGTTTTGCGTTTGGATTGCTTTTTTTTTGTGTATGTATATCTACTGTTGGTTTTTTGTTTATGGTTTCCATTAGATTTTTCTTTATTTTTATTAAAAAAATTTTTTTTAGGGTTGCACCTGTAGCATATGGAAGTTCATAGGCCAGGGGTCAAATTGGAACTGCAGCCACCAGTCTACTCCACAGCCACAGCAACACAGGATCCAAGCCTCATCTATGACCTGCAGCACAGCTCACAGCAATGCCAGATCCTTAACCCACCAAATGAGGCTTGGGATCAAACTTGCATCCTCGTGGATCCTAGTCAGGTTCATTACTGCTGAGTCATGACAAGAAATCCAGGTTCCCATTAGATTCTGATGTAGCAGTCTTTATATATACAAGATTGTATTAAGTTGCTGATCTTTTAATTTTAAATGTGATTCCAGTATCCTGCGTTTGTACTCTCCTCACAATTGCTAGTTTTGATATATTTGTGTATGGATGATTTCCTATCCTTATTATATGTTTGCCTTTACTGGTGAGTTGTTCCATTTCTTGTTTCTAGTTAGGGCCTTTTCTTTTCTGCCTAGAGAAATTCCTTTAGGATTTGTTGTAAAGCTGGGTTGGTGGAGCTGAGTTCTCTTACCTTTTGCCTGTCTGTAAAGCTTTTGATTTTTCTGTTGAGTCTGAATGAGAGACTTGCTCACTAGAGTACTCTCGGTTAGAAGTTTTTCCCTGTCATCACTTTATTTATTTTATTGGCTATACCCATGACATGCAGAAGTTCCCTGGCCAGGGACTGAACCATGCCACAGCAGTAACCAGAGCCACAGCTGTGGCAACATTGTATCCTTAACCAGCTGAGCCACCAGGGAACTCCTCTATTTCATCATTTTAAATATATTGTGCCATTCCCTTCTGGCCTGCAGAGTTTCTACTGACAAAAATCAGCTGATACCCTTATAGAGAGTCCGTTGTATGTTATTGGTTGCTTTTCTCTTGTTGCTTTTAATATTTTCTCTTTGTCTTTAATTTTGGTCACTTTGATTAATATGCATCTTGGCATGCTACTCCTTAGGTTTATCCTGTATAGGATTCTCTGCGCCTCCCAGACTTGAGTGACTCCTAGACTCTTTTCCACATTAGGGAAGCTTTTGGCTATTATCTCTTCAAATATTTTTTCCAGCCCTCCCTCTCTCTTCTCCTTTGGGCCCCCTATATGTGAATGTTGGGGCATTTAATTTTGTCCCAGAGGTCTCTGAGACTGTGCTCATTTAATTTCCTTTTCTTTTTACCTTTTAGGGAAGTTCCTGGGCATGGGAGCTAATTGGAGCTGCAGCTGCAGGCTTACGCTACAGCCATGGCAACACTGGATCCAAGCCACATCTACAACCTATGCTGCAGCTTGAGGCAACACTGCATCCTTAACCCACTGAGCGAGGCCTGGGATTGACCTCACAACCTCACAGACACTATGTTAGGTTCTTAACCTGCTGAGCCACAATGGGAACACCTTCGTTCTTTTTTCTTTATTCAGTTCTGTGGCTGTGACTGCCACCAATTTGTCTTCCAGCTCATTTATTCGTTCTTCTGTCTCAAGTAGTCTGCTATTGATTCCATCAAGTGTATTTTTCATTATGTATTGTATTATTCATCTCTGTTTATTTAATATTCTAGTTCTTTGTTAAACTTTCTTGTAATTTCCTGTTCTTTGCCTCCATTTTTCTCCTGAGATCTTGTATCATCTTTACTATCATTACTCTGAATACTTTTTTAGGTAGGTTGCCTATCTACACTTCCCTTACTTGTTCTTCTGAGGTTTTGTCTTGTTCCTTTGTCTGGAACATATTTCTTTGCTGTCTCATTTTTTCCAGCTTTCTGTGTTTTTGGTCTCCTTTCTGAAGGCTGCAGGACTTTAATTCCTCTTGTTTTAGGGGTCTGCCCCCTGGTGGGTGAAGCTGATCCCAGGGCTTGTGTAGGCTTCCTGGTGGAAGAGACTGGTGCTTGTCCACTGGTGGGTAGAGCTGGTTCTTGTCCCTCTGAAGGGCAGTGCCATGTCAAGGGATGTGTTCAGAGGTGGCTGTGTGCCAAGGATTACTTTAGGCAGCCTGTCTGCTGACGTGGGGCTCTTTTCCCACCCTGTTGGTTATTTGACCTGAGGCATTCCAGCTCTAGAGCATGCAGGCATTTGGTGGGGCCAGATCCCATTCCCCAAATGGCAACCTCCAGGGGAGCTCATGCCAATGATAATTCCCTGGGGCTTCTGCCTCCAGTGTCCTGCTCCCACACTGAGCCACAGCTGACCCTTGCCTCCTCAGGACACCCCCCAAGATCCACAGGTAGGCCTGGCTCAGATTCCTATGGAATTACTGCTTTGCCTTGGGACCCACTGCAAGTGAAACCTCATGTGTACCCTCCAAGAGTGGGGTCTCCATCTCTCCCAGTCCTGTGAAGCTCCCATACTCAAGTCCCTTGGCCTTCAAAGCCAAATGCTCTGCAGGTTCCTCCTCTCAATGCCAGACCCCCAGGTGGGGAACCTGACCTGGAGTTCAGAACCCGCGCTCCTGTGGAAGAACCTCTGTGATACAGTTATTTTTCAGTTTGTGAGTTGCCCAGCTGGCAGGTAGAGCATTCACTTATGTCATGAAAGTGCCCCTCCTACCATCTCTTTGTGGTTTGGGTACAGAATTTTTTTTTTGCAGTTTCCAGTCTTTTTTGTCAATGGTTGTTCATCAGTTAGTTGTGATTTTGGTGTTTTCATGAGAGGAGGTGAGCTTGACTTCTATTCTGCCATCTTGTCTCCTTCTCTCAGTGGCCATGTTCTTATGCTCTTGCTATGAAATTCCTGAGAAGGGCCACATATTCTCAGATGCTGTGTAGGAGGCAGAGGTGAAAATAAAGCCAATGTTGGGCTCTGCGTAACTTCTCGGTGGTGACCCTAAAAACAGCACCAATGTGCTGGATGGAGAATGGGCACATGCATAGTTTTGCATAGTGTTTGCCTGTATAGTAGCTCCTGTGCTTGTGCAAAAGTGCACATACAATATCATAAAGATGAGCATGCTGGGAATGCTGGAAAAATCTTGGAGATTCACCCTCTGAGATTCTGTTCTGTTGGGTTTTTACTGGAAACGTCATTCAGACTTCAGGAGGCATCCATTGCCTCCAAAAAGTATTGTGAAAAGAAGTTCGAGAGACGTAATAGTGAATTAGCCTTTACATTTCATAATAAACTTCTGAAACTCACATAAGAAATAATACTTTGAGAAAACAGGGTCTTAAGTCTCCCAAGTCAGGATTTAGGTTAAAAATTTCAGGACCATGAAGAACCAGGATATGAACCTTGTCAAATAAATAAAATATTTGGGAATACTGTGGAGAAGGGAGACTAGGAAAAACCTAAATAAATGGAGAATACTCCTAATTGACCAAGTTTCCCTCAGAATGCCTCACTTGACATTTTTTTCCCACCAGTGAGATGGGATTCAGGGCTCGAGACATAAATTAAGTCAAATACAAAATAATAAGGAAAATTACATTATTTACATGCTTGAAGTGATGAAGCTATTTGTATGCTTACACATCCTTGTGAAATATGCTCTTGCTTTCCTGAGGAGCTATGAAGGTTGTTGTTGCTATATTAGAGTTTTCTTTGTGAGACCACACAGGAAAAAATTCTTGGGTCTCAGTACTGGGAGTATTTTCTTCCTCTGGGCAACTGGTTTATTTTTAGTTTGGGAAAGTGTGACTCATGGATTTGATTGAATGTTGCTCCTGATTTTTGACTGCATGAAAGCACAGAGTCAGCTCTGAACCCTACCTGTGTTTTACAGTGGGTAGAACCTCATAGCATGCATTTCATCTGCTACATCCTAGTGACTATTCTTTCTGCTTTGATTTTCTTCTACCCTATACCTTTGCTTTCTCTCAATCTGGCTGGACTTTCTGGAAAGCAGGCCCTGAGACATAATGTTATGTGCAGGATGTTTAATAAGGAGTACCCTTGGGAAAGTTGAACAGCTGCATAAAAATCAATGAAGTTAAAACACATCCTCTCACCATACAAAAAGATAAATGTAAAATGGCTTAAAGACTTAAATATAAGATAGAAAACAATACAACTCCTAGAAGAAAGCATAGGCAAAACATTCTCTGACATAAATCATACAAATGTTTTCTTAGGTCAGTCTACCAAGGCAATAAAAGCAAAAATAAACAAATGGGACCTAGTCAAACTTATAAGCTTTTGCACAGCAAAGGAAACCAACCATGAGCAAAACAAACAAACAAACAAACAAACAACCTATGGATTGGGAGAAAATATTTGCAAATGATGCTACACACAAGGGCTTAATTTCCAAAATATTCAAACAGCTCATACAACTTAACAATAACAGAAACAAAACAACCCAATCAAAAAAAGGGCAGAAGACCTAAATATACATTTTTCCAAAGAAGACATACAGATGGCCAATAGGCACATGAAAAGATGCTCATAATTGCTATTTATTAGAGAAATGAAAATCAAAACTGTAATGAGGTACCACCTCATACCAGTTAGAATGGCCTTCATTAATAAGTCTACAAATAACAAACGCTGGAGAGGGTGTGGAGAAAAGGGAACCCTCTTTCACTGTTGGTGGGAATGTAAATTGGTGAAAACACTATGGAGGATAGTATGTAGGTTCCTTAAAAAACTAAAAATACAGTTACCATATGATCTAGCAATCTTACTTCTGGGCATATACCCAGACAAAACTATAATTTGAAAAGATCCATGCACTCCTATATTCAGAGCAGCATTATTCACAATAGCCAAGGCATGGAAACAACCTAAAAGTTCATTAACAGATGAATGGATCAAGAAGATAAGGTATATACATGTGATGTTAGCCATAAAAAAGAATGAAATAATGCCATTTGCAGCAACATGGATGGACCTTGAGATTATCATAGTAAGAAAAATAAGTCAAAAAGAGAAAGCCAAAGACCATATGATATCACCTATACGTGGAATCTAAAATATGACACAAATGAACTTATCTATGAAACATAGACTCACAGACATAGAGAACAGACTTGTGGCTGACAAGGGGGAGGGGGTTGAGGAGGGTTGGACTGGGAATTTGGAACTAGTAGATGAAAACTATTATATATAGAATGAGTAAAGAACAAGGTTCTATTGCATAGTATAGGAAACTATATTCAATATCCTATAATAAATCATTATGGAAAAGAATATGAAAAAGGATATATACATATATACATATGTGTGTGTTTGTGTGCGTGTCTGTGTATGTATAACTGAATCACTCTGTTATATACTAAAACTGACACAACAATGTAAATCAATTATACTTCAATTTTTTTTGAAAAAGGAGTATGCCTGGAATCAACACTTATGGGAGGGAGTAGAGAAGACTCAAGATTGGGGAGGGGGAGAAGCTGAGTTTTGATGCAGCCCCAGTGACAGTCTCAGCTAACCCCACGGAGAGCTCTGCATGTAGAATGGCTCTATGGAGTTGTTCTTAAGTTGGACCTAAGTGGCAGGTCTGTATATTCCTCCAAGCAACCATTCATTCAATGTCAGCTACCCTAGGAAGAAAAGTGACATTGGCCAGGTGGCTCTCTCTAGCTGAGGCAATCCTTGAAGGGAATGAAAACTGAAGGGTGTTGCCAAGAGCATTCTCAGCAGCTGGGGCACCAAGTTCTTCACTGGAGTGCAGGCTGTGGTAATGCATCAATGAATAGGGACTGAATGTTTGTGTCCCCTAGAATTCATGTGTTGAAACCTAATCTCTGATGTGATGGTATTTGGAGGTGGGAATTTTGAGAGGTATTAGGTGGTGAGGGAAGAACCCTTAAGAATGGGATCAGTGCCTTTATAAAAGAGATCCAAGAGAGCTCTCTTAACCCTTCTGCCATGGGAAGACACAGCAAGAAGATGGCCATCTATGAACCAGAGAGCAGGACTTTGCCAGACACTGAATCTGCTGGTGCCTTGTTCTTGGTCTCCATACCTGTGAGAAATAAATGGCTCTCAGTGATAACACCACCCAGACTAGGGTAATCTGTTAAACTAGCCTGAATGGACTAAGACAATCAGTGTCTACCACACTTGTTTTTAAAAGATAGGATACATATTTTTAAAATCATAAATAATTTTAGAACAAGAGCACAAATAAAATAAGTAGTTAAAAATAAGGACCCTGTTCTGACCCTCGACTGCTTACATGACCTCTTACCTTAATGTTGATCCTGAATCTTTGCATATGTTCTTCCCTAAGATTAGAATGCCCTCTCTCTTCTTTGACTATGAGACTGTGAAGGACAGGTCTACTCTGAAGAAAACTGGATTCCTTCTTTGAGGCCCAGAATAGTCAAGGGTTTACAAACCTGTCCAGCAGAATCAGCTGCCTCCTTCTCTCTCTGCCAAGTACCCCCCACCCCCACATGACACTCTCATAATCCCTTCTCTACAGACGAGACTTGCCCTCAAACTTGAACTACTTTGAGTGTTCTCTTTATAGAATGGTGCCACCACCAATAAACTGGTGCCAGAATTCTGAGAGTAGGTTTCTATCCATCAAGTCCTACAATTTTTATTTCTAAAACTGCCCTCCATTTCTATTTCAAGTGCCACTCCCTTCCAGGTTCTTGTTACATCTCTTGCCTATACTATCTTAATAGCCTCTTATCTTTCTCCCAGTTTCTATTCTTGCTTCTCCAACAATCCATTTTCCACACAGCAGCTGGAGGACTTAAAAACCTGCTGATCTAATCATATGACCCTGTTTAAGCTGGTCAGGAGCTCTCCCTGCTGAGCCTGCAGGATGAACCCATGTCCCCTGTCTCACCAGCCTCATCAGTTTTTATTTTCTCCCTGCTCTTTTCTGGACACATTGGCCTCGACTGATTCCTCCAATAGACTCTGAAATATTTTTCTCCCCAGGCTCTTGTCTCATTCTGACCTTTCTGGTCTGCTTTTCTTCCACCTCTCCTGCAGACTAATAATTCTTATTTGTCCTTCAGATTTCAGGTCCAATCTGATAACCTGTCCTCCAGGAAGCTCTCCCTAACTTCCTGACTAGGTCAGTTCTCTCTCTTCATGATCTCTATCCATTGTGCTTCCTCATAGCACTGGTCACATGGCAATTTCATAATAAATTAAGAAAATACTTTAATATCCTTCTCTCCTACTAGAACATTAATTCCACAAAAGTTGGAATATATTGATGACCTAAGCATTCCCAATGCCAGCAGAAGACCTGCAGAGAAGAAATGCTTTCTGTTTTTTTTTACTTACTGGGTAAATATGTACTTATTTACTGAGTTTCTTAAAGGCAGGGACAATTTCCTAGTCAATGCCCTAGGATAGTATCTGGCATGTGCTGACTCTTCAATATGTGCTGCTGGATGAGTGTCTCGAATCATCTATTTGAAAGGTTGTCTTAGGGAAGAGGGAGCAGATATTTTATGTGTCTGAAGGAGAAAGAAATAAGAACAAAGGTTAGAAATTACTGAAAGGTAGAATTTCCAAAAAAAACAATACAAAGATGAGTAATTCACTAGGGATCACATCCAGACATTTCTTTTTTTTT
>PVHT021183693.1:14927944-14959494 GCA_004024745.2 Catagonus wagneri
GAACTATGGCAACGCAGGATCCTTAAGCTGCTGAGTGAGGCCAAGTATCAATCCTGCATCTTCATGGATACTAGCTGAGTTCTTAACCTGCTGAGCCACAATAGGAACTCCCCATCTAAACATTTCTATTGAATGTTTTTAGGTTTGGTAATTATGGGTAATTTTTACTATATCTTTTTTTTCCTTTTGTCTTTTTAGGGCCACACCTGTGGCATATGGAGGTTCCCAGGCTAGGGATCTAATCAGAGCTACAGCTGCTGGCCTATGCCACAGCCACAGCAATGCCAGATCAGAGCTGTGTCTGCAACCTACACTACAGCTTATGGAAACGGTGGATCCTTAAACTACTCAGTGAGGCCAGGGATCGAACCCGCATCTCATGGTTCCTTGTCGGATTTTGTTCCCACTGTGCCACAACGGGAACTCTCATATTTTATCTTAATAGTGTTTGTTTCCTAAATTTTCTACAATAAATACTATTTCCATAATCAGAAAATATTCATTTAAAAAAACATGTGGACTGGTGATAAAGCAACGAATTCTTCCATCCCTAGAAGTATTTGAGCAGCTGGGAATAATACCTGCCAATGATGACAAGGAAGGGACTTCTCCATGGTGGGGGAGGTTGGACCCTACATGCACTAAGGTTCTTCTAACTCCAACACCCCGGGTTACTATTAACTTAATGATAAATGCTGAGACCCTTTCTTGGAAGAATTTGGCCTAGTTTATTTAGCTGTCTTACATTCCATTGGTGACTTCTTTATACTGGAATCTCACAATGACAGTACTGGCTGCAGTGTAATTTGATTTGTATTCACCTGAGGCTGATATAACAAGAGGATTTCAGGAGCTGACACTATTAAATGCCTAATCTTTCAAGACAGACATTTCAAACTGTAGTTTTGGTTAAATTAAAAAGGTGCGCCCCAGATAAATATCACATGATGTCACTTATATGAGGAATATTAAAAAATGATACAAATGAACCTGTTTACAAAATGGAAACAGATTCACAGACTTAGAAAATAAACTTCTGATTACCAAAGGGGAAAGGTGGTGGGAGGAATAAATCAGGGGTTTGAGATTAATATATACATACTACTATAAATAAAATAGGCAATCAACAAGAACCTACTATATAGCACAGAGATCTACTCAATATTCTGCAATAACCCATATGGAGAAATAATCTGAAAAAGAATAGATATATGAATACGTATAACTGAATCACTTTGCTGTAAACCTGAAGTTAATACAACATTATAAATCAACTATACTCTAATATGAAATAAGAATTAATAAAAATAAAATGAAAAAGATAGGGCCTACTCTGAGTTTTGTGTTTATGAGCAAGTTTGAGCAAACACGAACATTTTTTTCTCTTAAAAAAATGTTTAGGTACCCTCTTTCACTGTTGGTGGGAATGCAAATTGGTACAGCCACTATGGAAGACAGTATGGAGGTACCTTAGGAAACTAAATATAGAACTACCATATGACCCAGCAATCCCACTCCTGGGCATATATCCGGACAAAGCTTTCACTGAAAAAGATACAGGCACCACTATATACATTACAGAATTAATCACAATAGCCAAGGCATGGAAACAACCTAAATGTCCAATGACAGATGAATGGATTAAGAAGATGTGGTATATATATACAATGGAATACTACTCATCCACCAAAAAGAACAAAATAATGCCATTTGCAGCAACATGGGTGTAATTAGAGACTACCATACTACGTGAAGTAAGTCAGAGAGAGAAAGACAAATACCATATGCTATCACTTATATCTGGAATCTAATATATGGCACAAATGAACCTTTCCACAGAAAAGAAACTCATGGAGAACAGATCTGTGATTGCCAAGGCAGAGGGGGAGGGACTGGGATGGACTGGGAATCTAGGGTTAATAGATGCAAACTATTACCTTTGGAATGGATATGTAATGAGATCTTGCTGTATAGCACAGGGAACTATATCCAGTCACTTGTGATGGAACACGATGGAGGATAATGTAAGAAAAAGAATATATGTATATAGTATGACTGGGTCACTTTGATGTACAGTAGAAATTGACAGAACACTGTAAAACAGCTGTAACAGAAAAATAAAAAACAAAAAATAAAAAAGCAGTAATAAGCTAAAAATAAGAAGATACAGTATATATACACAATGGAAATACCACTCAGCTATAAAAAAGAACAAAATAATGCCATTTGCAGCAACATGGATGGAACAAGAGACTCTCATACTAAGTGAAGTAAGTCAAAAAGAGAAAGACAAATACTCTATGATTTCACTTATATCTGGAATCTAATACACAGAACAAAGGAAACTTTCCACAGAAAAGAAAATCATGGACATGGAGAACAGACTCATGGTTGCCAAGGGAGAGGGGGAGGGAGTGGGATGGATTGGGAATTTGGGGTTAATAGATGCAAACTACTGCCTTTGGAATGGATAAGCAATGAGATCCTGCTGTACAGCAGTGGGAACCATATCTAGTCACTTATGATGGAGCATGATAATGTGAGAAAAAGAATGTATATATGTATGTGTGACTGGGTCACCTTGCTGTATAGCAGAAATTAACAGAACAATGTAAATCAACTGTAACAGAAAAAATAACCTAAAAAAATCAAATAAAATAAAAATTTTTAGAAACAACAAAAATGTTTAGACCATTTCCCCCATATTACAACAGCTCTGAATTAAGAGTAACAGAATACTGCCAGAGGTTATGTGGGGTGTAAGAGTGAATCTCTGTTAAGAACAGTGTAACATGCAAAGTTTTTCTGATTACATGAAATCCCAGCTTAGACAGGTAAACAGACAGAGACAGGCGGGGGGCTGGGGGGGGGGAGATTTAAGAAATGACATAATAAGATTAATTTGTACAAAGTGCATGTGAAAATTTTTTTGTTGTTATAACTCCTGTACAAAAAAATATGTGTATGTACATGTGTATAAATGTGTACTATACTGACAAACATTTATTATCCTATCATAAGAGGACTGGTGGTTAAACAAGGCCAAAAAGAATTCCGTTTGTTTTTTTTTTTTGTCTTATCTAGGGCCGCACCCACGGCATATGGAGGTTCCCAGACTAGGGGTCTAACAGGAGCTGTAGTTGCCGGCCTTCGCCACAGCCACAGCAACGCAGGATCTGAGCTGCGTCTGCAGCCTACACCACAGTTCACGGCAATGCCGGATCCTTAACCTACTGAGCAAGGCCAGGGATCGAACCCGCAAACTCACGGTTTCTAGTTGGATTCGTTAACCACTGAGTCACGACGCGAACTCCCAAAATGAATTCTAAAAGAATTCATAAAGGAAAACTTAGAATTTATTATTATCTCCCTCTGACCCTAATGCACTAATGACCTAATAATATGGTACACTATTATTCCACTGAACAAATAAGTTTGTCATTTGTTTGAGTATTTCACATTTTTGCATTATTTGAATATTTTGTAACTCTTCTAGGTTCTCAGTACCAAAGTGAATTCTAATCATTTTATTGATTGAAAGACAAAGGGAATGTATTTTATTTCTATTCGACGAAAGCTTTAAAAAAGGCTTGTTCACAAGGGCATAAGGAACTATGTAAACACTATGTTTCTGATTATCATCTGATAGAATACACAAGAAATTCTAGGATTTCTGGTTCCCCTCCCCATATCCCCAGAAAGTTTTTCTTTGAAGTAGACAAGTTCAATATGTGCGGGGTTGGGGGTGTAGAATGAGAAGAATGTCAATATGGAAACTGCTTTGAAAGGCTGGAGTTCTCATGGCAGCGCCCAGGAGCTCAGGCTGGGCTCAGGTACAAGACTGTAGGATCTTGTGTAACTTGGTAATAGAAGGAGGACATGAGGAGGTGGAAACCTGTCTCTTCAAAGCACATTGAATAGAACCCTTCTCTTTGAGGCAAGTACCTGGAAAAGCCCAGCCTTGGGGTCTGTCCTGAACCTCTACAGTTCCTACAGCCCAGCACCCATTCCACCCACTCTGTTGCACACCTCCCTCGGCTCTTCCCTGGGTCCCCAGCTTCCAGCTCGGCTCCAGGCCTTGCTTTCCAACTCTCGTGTCTGGTAGGGTTGACCTCTAGCGCTTTTCTGGAGATGCTTCTCCTACTTGATCTGAATTCCTTTTTAGACACTATCCCAATTTTACCCCCTCACTCCCCAATCTGTGATATCAGGTGCCCCTTCCTTCACCCCTGCCGTCTTGGTCCATTCATTCCCTATCCAGCTTCCTTGCCAGGCAAGGGGACTTGGATAAAGGAGAGCACCGGAAGGGGGACCTAGAGGCACCAGAGACATGGCTTATAGATGGACATTAGCCATTTTTATTTCCATCAAAACAGAGGGTGTGATGGTTAATTTTATGTCAGCTTGACTGGCCTAAAGATGCCCAGATAAAACATTATTTATGGGTGTGTCTGTGAGGGTGTATCTGGAAGAGATTAGCACTTTGAATCAACAGACTGAAAAAAGAAATCTAGCCTTATCAATACGGGTGGGTCTCCTCCAATCCATTGGGGGCCTTAATGGAACAAAAGGAGAACTCTGACCAATACAGAGGGTAAGCACACACAGGAGTGGCCAATCTTATACCTTTGAGAATGGATGCACTGGGACCATTTTAACCATTTTAAAAGATTTTAAAATTTCTTACATTTGCCATATGCTTTACTGTTCACAAAATTTTTACATACAGTTTTGAATACTGTGGTACCCTTAAATTAATATACTTTTGGGCATTTATTTGCAATTTCTCCTATTATTTAACAGTTCTGAAATTGGGATATATCTTATAACCAGTGGTGTTTTGCAATCATCATCTACCAGGAATGACTCGAACTTAGCCCCAGCTCTTTGTGTTATAACTTCAACTGAATTATGTACATGGTTGACTCTACATGTGCTAACTGCTGTTTACAGTATGTTTTAAAAATTGTAGAATAACATGACATTGAAAGAAAAAGTTATATACACAGAAAAGCATAGAAATAGAGGACTGGGATGAAATGTGACATAGTGAACCAAAGAACCATCATTGGAGGAATGACCACAGTTCCATATGCTCTTCCAAAGCAACCATTAAGTGTCTTATCTAAGAAAGGAAGACAACAACATGAAATAAAGCCATGTTTCATTTTGCTGCTGAAACAGATACCAATCTGGAGAATTACCTATTACATATCAAAGTTCCTACAGTTAGAAGAAATTGCTAAATCCCTCAGAATAGATAAAAGACAATTTGAAGTAAATCACTACTGACTGGACTACTACTAAGGCATCGCATCACAATTTCATTGGTAGCATTTCTTCCTTTCTTAGTGGTACATGAAAAGAGGAGTGTCATTATCAAGCACCCGTTAAGTTAAAGATTCTCTACTCGCGGCTTTCACATGATATTTAAGCCTCATAACAATTCTGCTCCACAGATATTATTATCCCCAATCCAGAGATGAGAGATGAGCGATTTGCTCAGGTTAGTCATTCAGTCTGGGCAGAGCTAGGATTTGAATCCTCACGTGTCCTTGCCCAGATCCTGCACTACTTTCTCCAGACTTCATCCTTTGGGGAAAAATCCCCCTGATTTTTTCATCCCTTTGTCCTTCAGAAGCATCTTTGGAGAGGAATAGCCCCAAGAGGTCAATGCACTGGTGCTATTCTGGGTTAAGACTACATCTTGGGTTTTCTTTTGTTTTTCATCTAAAAACTTAGTTTTTGGGGACTAGGAATCCTAACTAGGGCATTTGTGATATTTACTTCTCTGCACTTTGAATTCAGCTCACATATTCTCTTGCCTCATCTTGCAATTGTTTCCTTAAGTGGGGAAAAAATTCAGCCAGGTAATCTATATTTATGTCTGAGAGTAAGTCATAAAAAATAAGCCCAAAAGTGCCTACAGAAAGTAGGAAAATCGAAGAGGGCCCAGCAAATGTCCCTCAGCATCACCGGTCAAAGATTTTCCTGAAAGCCTAGTGTTAGAAAAGTATTGAACATTTATTTTTTACCAAATTCCAGATTCTCAAGAAATAACCAGATGAGGGTCTCACACATAAACATTTATGCTTCCACAGCTATCTAGGAGGGAAAAAAAGAGTCAAAATGAAAACCACTTGAATTTCCATCCATGATTATAATTGTATTCATATGAACATATTTAACAGTTTAAACATGTTTAGAAAGTGGTTTCTTCGTAGATCAGGAACAGCAGCCCTCTTGGGAAAGGCCAGTCTGTGGTAAACCAGACAGCAACAGGGGTGAAAGTGTCATAAATATCAGTAGAAAAAACAATTTTGAAATGCCTAGTGTGAGTGTGAACCCAGCAAAGTTTGCTTGCATTTGGAATTACCACATCATGGAATGAAACCAGAAAGTTCATTATTTATACCTCACATTCCTACTTCTTTTTAGATCTGGTTCAAAGGCTCTGAGAGTAGCTCTCTAAACTAGAGGCATCTAATTAATTAGGCCACAAGCACTTTGTAACAAGTAGCAAAAATAATTCTTTTCTTCTAAATTAAGCTGGAAGGGCCCTTCTCTTTCTTAGGATAAGCACTCAGTGAAAACAGAATCAGGACATTACTGTTTTTTTACTATAATCCTTCTACTATGAAAGGTTTGAGTACATTCTTTTCTTTCTTTCCTTTTTTTAAAGGACCACACTCCTAGCATATGGAAGTTCCCAGGCTAGGGGTTAAAACAGAGCTGTAGCCGCTGGCTTACACCACAGCCACAGCAACGTGGTATCCAAGCCACGTCTGCGACCTTCACCACAGCTCACGGCAAAGCTGGATCCTTAACCCACTGAGCAAGGCCAGGGATCCAGCGTGTATCCTCATGGATACTAGCAGGTTCTTTACCACTGTGCCACTGTGGGAACTCCTTGACTACATTCTTGGTGTTTAAATTATTAATAACTAATGTGATGTCACTTACTATTCTATTTCCGTATCTGTTACCAATTTTTCCTAATTGATTAAACCAGGTAGGGATACTCACCGAATCTTAAGAATGAGCTGGTAGATTTAAAAATAATACTTAGAGAACTACTTACAACTACACTTATTCTCACTCTTTTTTTGCCCAACTTCATAGAAGGATATATCCCTCTAGTGTAAAGTGAATCACTTACCTAGATTTTGGATGTATATATTAAAATTAAATTTGCCATCTGCCTCACCTCTCAAACTGTTGCTATGCAATTTTCTATCTCAGTGAATGCTATCATCATGAATCAAGTTTCCCCAAAGCACCTAGGAATCACCAGACTCATTCATTCCCATTTCTATACCCCAGCTCCATCCAATCCATCAGTGTCCTGGCCATTTTACTGATTCAGTATTTTCTCTGCATTTCCATTTTCCTCTATCCCCTCTGCCACTTACATTAGTCCAGGCAGTTGCCACCTTCTAAGACTCTCCCAAATCATCTCCCTGCTACAATTCATTCTGTGTACCACGATCGAAATTATTTCTCTAAATGCAAATCTTAAAAATCTTTTAATCATGTTTCATCATCTTAAGGAAAAAGTTCAAGATGCTCAGCATGGAACCAAGCCCTTCATGCTACGCTGCAGGCTTTTCTAGCATCATTCTACACCATCCCCCAAAAGGACCCTTATGTCCCAATCCCAGGTAAGGACTTGCTTGTTTTTGTGCATGGACCATGTTCCCTCCCCCTGCTTTGCTACTGCAAGGTGGTTCCCTCTACTGGCTATTTGCTCCTTGTCTGCCCACAACATTCCTACTGGTTCTCGAAGAGGAGCTCATTCTTTAACACCTCTGGGAAACAATGAAGGAGCCCAAGTTTACTTCAAAGTCATTTATAGCAGTATCTCCTCCTTTGTTTCCACAGAACCCTGTGCCTACCTCCATGAAGGCACTTGCCACAGAGCATTTCAATTTTTATAGTACATAAATTTTTGTCTGCTCTACTACTCTTGAAGGGATGAGATGGATCTTTTATTTTTGTATCTTCAGACCAATGAGGTACCTGCTGCTCAGTAGCTGCTCCATAAACTGCTGTGGAATAAAGGAGTTTTAATCTTTTTTCTTCATTTCTGAAAGCTATATTCAAGCAAAGTTGTTCTTCTTCTTTACGTATTTTAAACCTCCTTCCCTTAAGTCTAACACATCTTTAAAACAAACAACAAAAATACTTTATCCATCTTAGCTCCATGTTGTTGAAAGGATAGTCCAAATATTGCTTTAAATTCTTAATCTCCTATTGATTCTTCAAATCCACTGAAATTTGACTTTCACTCCAGTGAAACTGTTCTTGCCAGTGACACCAACTGCTTCTTAGCTGAAAAAGTCATACTTTATAGAAAATGATTACTCTTTAGGATTTCACATGGCTGATCTCCTTCTTTTCCTTAAAAACTTCAGCTTTTGTGACATTATTTACCCTGGTTTATAACATTTCTGAATGATAATCAGCCAATCCAGCCTCCCTTTACTTAAATGCTGGGTGTACCAAGGAAGCCCTTATAAATTCTTTTGTCTGATTCTCCCATATAATTCCACATCTTCAGGGGTCATCTCTATATATGATAAGCCCAAACTGTGACCTCCCAAACTCTATTTCCAACTTGTAAGAACTTCCATGACTCACAATAGTCTCAAATTTTACATTAAAAGTTAAAATTGACTTGTTTCCCTCCTCAAACTTGGACTTCTAAAAATATTCCTAACATAGTGAGTTAGCAGTAGAGTAAGAGTAGAATTCAAGATATTAATTACTTATAGTCATTGTTCACATTTCTATACTAGACTTAATAAATTTAATACATCTCAAGGGAAGAATTAACCTTTATGTGTATTACCAGTTAGTTTTTATAGTTATCTATTGTTACATAATAAATTACCACACACTTACTAGCTTAAAAGAGCACATATTTATTATCTCAAAGTTTCCATGGTCAGGAGATCAGGCATTGCTTAGCTAGGTCCTCTGCTCAGGGTTTCAAAAAGTTGTGATTAAGGTGCTTGCTGGGGCTGGGCTCTTATCTGATGCTCAGGATCCTCTTCCAAGCTCACTGCTTATGACAAAATTCATTTCCTTGAAGCTGTAGAACTCATGATGGTGTAAGGCCACTGGGAGAGAGAATCTCTGACTTGTACACCCTCTTTCAAAGAGTTCATCTGATTAGGTCAGGCCCACCCAAGATCAAATCTTCCATTAACTCAAAGTCAGCTGATTAAAGATCTTAACTTTATCTGCAAAATTTCACCTCTTCATCACTTTTGCCATATACTGTAACATAATCATCGATGAGACTATCCTGTCACTTTTACCACACTCTGTTAGAAGCAAGTTATAGGTCCCACCACACTCATGGGGAGCAGGTTACACCAGGGTATGTGTCACTGGGAGTCATTCTAGAATTCTGTCTACCACAGTTGCATTTTTTAAAATTATGGGTAATGGCAAAACCAATAGATGTCTGTAATTTTGTGATACAAAGTACAGAACTGTAAAATCTCAAAGTTTAGTAGAATTGGCATATATTTTGAAGAAGGAAAAACTGGTTTTCTGTACTTATCCTAACTTACACTTACTGCCTTGGGCAGGAGATATATCCACATTTCTAAACTTTAGATCATATTAGACAAACCTAAAAGGAATAATTAAATAAGGAGTTCTGGAGGACTGACATTTAATTATATAATTGGCTTAACTTGAGAACCATTTTACCAAATATTACCTCATGTCCATTAGGAGAGGATAAATGTGATGATATGTCTATAAGTAAGTTATAGAGTTTTCCTCAGGGTCCGTTAATTTGACTTTTCCTTGTAAGGTTTTAAACTTTAAATAATTCTGACAGTCTATTTTTCATCAGAGGTGCCTAGTCTTTCCTCAGGATAGGTAGTTAAGGTATCTTTTAAAGTCATTTTCTTACAATGTACAGTGACATATCTGCAGAAGTTTCTACATCTCTACTCTCCCCTTTCTGGCTCCATACTGTCCAAAGCTCCTTGTCCTGTATGCAGTACACAGATGTTCTGGAATTAATGCCAATGCCACATGGATATGAAATGTACTCAGGATCTTTCTTTCCACTTCTAGGTCCTGTTTCTTGGGTAAAACTGTTCCAATGGTATTTAGTCAAAACAGCATGACTTGGGGGAATTTATTTTTCTTGACATCTGGCAATGATACTGCAATGCCCATTTTATACAATTGGTGTGTGAGGCTGGCTTGCAGATCCCTAGAGATATGTGGTTACTTCTCTACTTTCCCTCTCTTTTGCTTGGGCAACTGCCACATTGATGCACTGGAGCCATTCTTCTGCATTCTTCTCGTCCTTGGCCTTGAAAACATAGGTTTTATTGTCTGTGAAGATTTCGAAAGCCCGAGGGAGAGAGCGATCCCTGCGTTTCTTGGCCACAACTTTCACACTCTGTACTTTGCTGAGTTCTATTGGGGAGTCATCAGGATCGTCTTTCTGAAATGCATGGGAAGGAAAGAACATGAGCTGGATCCCAGATTATGGAAAGATCACTGGCTCCTGGAGAATCTTCCAAAAGGATCAGAATCCTTTCACTTCATGTGACTTAAGACCTTTGTTATTTTGGGTGCTAAGGGCTCAAAGAGCCATTAGAACAATTGAAGGAGTGAGGAACTGGCTTTTTGTTAAGTTGAAGCAAAATAGCCAATGTATAGAAAATCACTATACAGTGGGACTGGGAAAAATGCTTAATCTATCTTTCCTTGACATTATGTCATTTTCTATCAATATTAACACTGTATTAATAGAGTAAAATGCAGCAGGACAATTTGAGGTACTATGAACTCAGAATCTGAGATAATTTGAGAGGCTTGAAATTAAAATTTCCTTTGTGTTACCTCTGAGAAAGAAGTATTAATTGAATAAACAGGGTTCTAATGTTTAAGCAGATCAAACTATTTCTGAAACTCTCTGGAGTTATAGAAGCCTGATTTACCTACAAATATTAAGGAAAGGAATATTTAATGATGTTACATTCTCTTCGCATAAAGAAGATGCTTCAGGATCTCTATAACACCAGGGTCATCACAGTGGGCTAATATGAATATTTTTAAGGAATCAGATACTTCTTTAAAGCAATTTCAGGTTTTTTATTTGTTTGTTTCTGCTTTTTTAGGGCTGCACCAGTGGCATATGGAGGTTCTCAGGCTAGGGGTCCAATCAGAGCTATAGCTGCTGGCCTATACCACAGCCACAACAACGTGAGATCTAAGCCGTGTCTGTGACCTACACCACAGCTCATAGCAATGCTGGATCCTTAACATACTGAGTGAGGCTAGGGATTGAACCCACAATCTCATGATTCCGAGTTGGATTCATTTTCCCTGCACCATGACAGTAACTATCAATTTCAGCTTTTTTTTTTTTTTGGCTTTTTGCCTTTTATGTAGAGCCGCACCCGTGGCATATGGAGGTTCCTAGGCTAGGGGTCTAACAGGAGCTGTAGCTGCCAGCCTTCGCCATAGCCACAGCAATGCGGGATCCGAGCCGCGTCTGCAACCTTCACCACAGCTTACGGCAACGCCGGATCCTTAACACATTGAGCAAGGCCAGGGATCGAACCCGCAACCTCATGGTTCTTAGTCAGATTCATTAACCACTGGGCCACGAAGGGAACTCTGCAATTTCAGCTTTTTAACATCCCTGAATTACGGTGTCTAAGGGAGAACGTACTTGTGGTTGAGAATCTTGCCAACTTTTCTTTCTTAGCTCCCCCTACTTTTTTTTTTTTGTCTTTTTAGGGCCACACCAGTGGCAATATGGAAGTTCCTAGGCTAGGGGTCGAATTGAAGCTGTAGCCACTGGCCTACGCCACAGCCCCAGCAATGCCAGATCTTAGCCGCATCTGTGACCTACGCCACAGCTTGAAGCAATAACGAATCCTTTAACCCACTGAGTGAGGCCAGGTATCGAACCTGTATCCTCATGGATACTAGTCTGATTCTTAACCCGCTAAACCAAACGGGAACTCCTCACTTCTCCTTTCACAACCATCCTTCTCCCACACTGCAATGGAAAGGCAACCTTTTCACTCATCTCAAACTTTCAATGGTATATTATCTAACTTGGAAAAATCTCAGGGGCACCAAAAAGAGCAGTTCAAAATACTGATACCATGGAAGCATCCTTCAACCAAGGCATTTCCAATAGCATTTCACTTTTAAACGTTTAATTACTAATTATTACACTGGTATTATGACTTTTCACAGGTGATTTTTTTTTTTGCGTAGCCATTTTGAAAAACAGTATGGATATTCCTCAAAAAACTACAGTTGCCATTATAGTCCTGGGCATATATCCTGACAAAATTATGATTCAAAAGATACATGCACCCCTATGTTTGTAACAGCAGTATTTACAATCGCCAGGACATGGAAACAACCTAAATGTATATCGACAGATGAACAGATTAAGATGTGGTATATATATATATATATATATATACACACACACACATATATATATATACATATATATACACACACACAATGGAATACTACTCAGCATTAAAAAAATGAAATAATGCCATTTGCAGCAACATATCTGGAACCAGAGATTATCACACTAAGCAAAGTAAATCAGAAAGAAAAACACAATACAATACCACTTCTATGTGGACTCTAAACTATGACACAAATGGAAACTGTCTACAAAACAGAAATAGACTCATTCATAGAGAACAGACCTGTGGTTTCCAAGGGTAATGTGGGTGGAGGAGGGATGGATTGGGGGTTTGGAATTAGCAGATGCAAAAAAAAAATATATATATATATATATATAGGATGGATAAACAACAAGGTCCTCCTATTGTATAGGATAGGAAACTATATTCAGTATCCTGTGATAAACCATAATAAAAAAATATGAAAAAGAATATATATGTAACCGAATAACTTTGTTGTATAGCAGAAATTAACACAAATTATAAATCAACTATACTTCAATAAAATCGAATTTAAAGACAGGTCATGTATTTTTTTAAAAGTTAATAATTAAAAAATCTTAATAAAGACTGATGGCCACAAGAAATTAAAATAATTAAATTTCAATATGTATACACATAGTTTTATTTCAGTAAAAAACAATAGGGTGACTGGGATAAAATGCTATGGGAATGGTAGAATAAAAATGTGATTTCAAAGAAAAAACAATATAAACACTTTTCTCAAAGAAGAGCTAATTTATGCATCTTTAAAAAATGGATGGTGTTAGGTATCAAATTGCTATGGTGTTTTACTCTGTTGGTTACATTTAAAGGAGAGATGTGACTTAAACATTTTTTTTCTCTCTTCTTTTTAGGGCCTCACCCACAGCATATGGAAGTTTCCAGGTTAGGTGTCGAATCAGAGCTGCCAGTCTATGCTACAGCCATAGCAATGTGGCATCTGAGCCATATCTGCAACCTACACCACAGCTCATGGCAATGCCAGATCCTTAACCCACTGAGCAAGGCTAGGGATGGAACCAGCATCCTCATGGATACTAGTTGGGTTCATAACCCACTGAGCCACAACAGGGAATCCCAAATGTGACTTTAAAATTTTAAAATGACAATATTTATAAGTCAATGGATAGTAAAGTTTGTGAAACTGTTTAAACTTACAACAACAGTATTTATGCAACTTAAAATGCTGCAAGGTATTACAGAGATTTTTCAAAATTATTTCAGGGTAAAACTTGAGGATATCTGTACTAGATAATACTTTGTTAGCTCACTTTGTTTTATCATAAGTATCTGACAGTAATAAAATTGTATTTTTGAATTAGTTTAGAGTACAGAAATTGATACATGTAGGAACCGTATAAAGAAAAACAAAGTGACTAGTGCATAGTGAATCGACTAAGAGACAGAGAGGAAGCCAAAGGATACTGTTGCTTAGCTGTTTGGTGGAGGTAAAGACCTTAAGAACACTAAAGTGAAAGATAACACTACTATCTTTCAGTTTTTATTTTAAAATGCATACTTTCCTCATTTACAAGACAGGCCCTCTGTGATGTGGTGAAGCATCAGCTGGACTGCTGACCATTGCAAGGTTACTGTGTCCCTGGGGATGAAAGGAGTTTTGCTGTGGTCTTCATGCTATATTATATTATTTGTCAATACCTGAGCCAAATGTTCTCTCAGATTTTTGGAATGTCAGCATGATTTCCTGACAAAGATGTCAAACAGGTTAGCAAACTATACAAAAGCTTATTCTCTAAACTTTATTTAAAAGTGCTGAGGAGGTCCCTTGGTGGCTCAGTGGTTAATGAACATGACTAGGATCCATGAGGATGCAGGTTCAATCCCTGGCCTTCCTCATTGGGTTAAGGATCTGGCATTCCTGTGAGCTGTGGTGTAGTAGCAGATTCAGCTGGGATCCAGCATTGCTGTGGCTGTGGCACAGACCAGCAGATGTAGCTCTGATTTGACCCCTAGCCTGGGAACTTCCATACGCCGTGGGTGCACTAACTCTGTTTTGTCTCCAGGGATCTGAAAAACCACTACATCTTAACTTCTATTCTGATTTCTTTAATAAAAACAAGAAATTCAAATGGTCATTTTGAATACTTTAAAAATACTTCATTGTGAAACTATGCTAAAAAAACTTCCAGGGAGATTGGATTAAGATGGCAGAATAGAAGGACTGGAGCTCAGCTTCTCTCCCAAAAAACAACAAAACTACAACCAAATGCCGAGCAACCTTCAACCAAATGGACTGTAAACTTCCAAAAAAGATATTCTACTCCAGAAGACAAAGAGGAGACCACATCAGGAGGTGGAAAAGGGGCCATTATGTGATAGCAGCAACCCCATAGCTCCTGGCTGGGAAGCCCCACAGGCTGGAGGGTAACATTATCACAGAGACTCAGCTACAGGACTGAGAGTTCTGAGCCACACGTCAAATCCCCATGTCTGGGGATCTGGCACTGGAAGAAAGAGCCCCCGGAGCATCTGGCATTGAAGGCCAGTGGGGCTGGTGTGTAGGGGCACCACAGGACTGGGGGAAAGAGGAGACCCCATTCTTGAAAAGCACACACAGACTTTCACATGCACTGGGGACCAGGACAAAGCAAAGTCTCCATAGGAACCTGGGTGGAACCTGCAATTCTGGGAGGATCTCCTGGGAAAACAGGGGTGACTGTGGCTTGTTGTGGGGGAAGGGCATTGGAGGTGAAGCTCTTGGGAACATTCGTCAACCTGCGTTTCTCTGGAGGTGGCCATTTCTGGGAAAATCTGGTCCCTCCCATCAGCGCTGAGAAGCCCCAGGCCAAACAATAATTGAGGTGGGACCACAGCCCCACCCATCAGTGAACAGGCTGCCTAAAGACCCCTCAGGCACACAGACAGCCTTTAAGCTCACCCAGAGACAAAACCCCACACGTCAGAGGGAGAGGAATCAACCCCATCTACCAGTGGGCAGGCACCAGTCCCTCCCATTGTGAAGCCTACAGCAAGCCCCCCCCACCCCCCGCCATACCAACTTTAGCCACAGGGGAGGCAAACACCTGAACTAAGAGAGCCTATAACTCTATTGTTTGCAAAAAGGTCACCACACCAAAAACCTATAAAAATGAAAAGACAGAAAACTGTAACTCAGACAAGGGAGAAAGAAAAAAGCCCAGAAAAACAGCTCAGTGATGAGGAGATTATCAGCCTCCCAGAAAGAGACCTTAGACTGTTGATGCTGAAGATGATGCAAGGCACTGGAAATACACTGGAGGCAAAGATTGATAATTCACAGGAAACAATGAGCAGAGAAATACAAGCTGTAAAAATTAAACAAGAAGAGATGCAAAATACAATAACTGAAATAAAAAATTCATTAAAAGCAGCCAACAGTAGAATACAGGAAGAATGAACCAGCGAGGTGGAGGACAGATTAGTGGAAATCACTAATGCGGAAGAGAAAAGAGAAAAGATTGAAACAAACTGAGAAGAGTCTTGGAGAACTCTGGGATAATGTTAAACACACTAACATCCATATTATAGGGATGCCAGAGGGAGAAGAGAGAGAAGGGGACAGAAAAAATATTCGAAGAGATAATAGCCAAAAACTTCCCTAATATGGAAAACGAACCACTCACTCAAATCCAGGAAGTGCAACGAGTACCATAAAAAATAAACCCAAGGAGGAACACCCTGAGACACATATTAATCAAAATGACCAAAATTAAAGACAAAGAGAACATATTGAAAGCAGCTAGGGAAAAGAAACACATGACATACAAGGGAACCCCGATACGGTTATCAGCAGATTTTTCAGCTAAAACTCTGCAGGTCAGAAGGGAGTGGCATGATATACTTAATGTGATGAAAGGAAAAAACTTCCAACCAAGATTACTTTACCCAGCAAGGCTCTCATTCAGATTTGAAGGAGAGATCAAAATCTTCACAGATAAGCAAAAGCCAAGAGGTTTTTGCAACACTAAACCAACTTTACAACAAATCCTAAAGGAACTTCTCTAGGCAGAAAAGAAAAGGCCACAACCAGAAACAAAAACACCACAAATTACAAGGCTCACCAGGTAAAGGCATATATACAGTAAAGATAATAAATCATCCATGCACAATTGTACTAGCATAATCAGAATTCGTGAGAAGAGAACACAAATTCAGGATACTGGAGACACACTTGCAATTAAGAAACCAACAACTTAATACAATCTCATTTATATATAGACTCCTATATCAAAACTTCAAGGTAACTGCAAACCAAAAATCTACAATTGATACACAAATAAGAAAAATCAACTCAAATACAACATTAAAGATAGTTATCTTGTGAGAGGAGACATCAACACAATAAGGGAAGAAAAAAGAGCAACAAAAACCCCAAACAGTTAATACAATGGCAATAAGGACATATATATTAATAATTACCTTAAATGTTAATGGACTGAATGCCCCAACCAAAAGACATAGACTCGCTTAATGGATACAAAAACAAGACCCATATATATGCTGTTTTCAAGAGACCCGCTTCAATTCTAGAGACACATACAAATTGAAAGTGAGAGGATGGAAGAAAATATTCCATGGAAACGGGCATCAAAAGAAAGCTGGAGTAGCAATACTCATATCAGACAAAATAGATTTTAAAATGATGAACATTTTAAGAGACAAGGAAGGGCACTACATAGTGATCAAAGGATCAATCCAATAAGAAGATACAACCATTTTAAATGTCTATGCACCCAAAATAGGATCATCACAATATATAAGGCAACTGCTGGCAACCTTAAAAGGAGAAATCAACAATAACACCATCATAGTGGGGGACTTTAACACCCCACTTACAGCAATGGATAGATCATCCTGACAGAAAATCAATAAGGGAACACAGGCCCTGAATGGAGCATTAGATCAGATGGACTTCATAGATAGTTACAGGACATTCCATCCAAAAGCAACAGAATACACATTCTTCTCAAGTGCTCACAATACATTCTCTAAGATTGATGACATCCTGGGCTACAAATCAAGCCTCAGTAACTTTAAGAAAATTGAAATCATTTCAAGCATCTTCTCTGACCACAATGCTATACGACTGGAAATCAACAACAAAAGAATGGCCAAAAATACAAACACATGGAGACTAAACAACACGCTACTAAATAACCAATGGATCACTGAAGAAATCAAAGAGGAAATTAAAAAATACCTAGAAGAAAATGACAACAAAGATACGACACTCCAGAACCTCTGGGATGCAGCAAAAGCAGTTCTAAGAGGAAAGTTTATAGCAATACAAGCCTACCTCAGGAAACAAGAAAAAGCTCAAAATCAACAACCTAACTTTACATCTAAAGCAGCAGGAGAGGGAAAAACAGAAAAGACCTAAAGTTAGTAGAAGAAAAGAAATCATAAAGATCAGAGCAGAAATCAATGAAATAGAAACAAAGAAAACCATAGAAAAGATCAAGGAAACTAACCAAACCCTAACCCTAACCCTAAACCTAATCCTAAACCTAACCCAAACCCAAAAAATAAGACTAACTCAAATCCTAACACAAACCCTAAACCAAAACCTAACGCATACCATAACCCTAACCAAACCCTAAATCGGAAACTCACCCTAAGCCTAAGCCTAAGCCTAAGCCTAAGCCTAAGCCTAAGCCTAAGCCTAACCCTAACAATTATCCTATCCCAAACTCTAACACAAAACCTAACCCTAAACCTAACCCAAACTGTAACCCTAACCCTAACCCTAACCCAAACCCTAAACGGTAGGCTAAAAATAACACTAACCCTAACGTGGTGTATCACACTGATTGATTTGTGGATATTGAAGAATCCTTGCACCCCTGAGATAAATCCCACTTGATCGTGATGTACAATCCTTTTAATGTATTGCTGGATTTGGTTGGCTAGTATTTTGTTGAGGATTTTTGCATCTGTGTTCATCAGTGAGACTGGCCTGTAATTTTCTTTTTCTGTGGTATCTTTGTCTGGTTTTGGTATCAGGGTGATGGTTGCCTCAGAGGATGAGTTTGGGAGTGTCCCTTCCTCTGCAAGTTTTTGGAAGAGTTTCAGAAGGATAGGCCAGGGATTAAACCCACATCCTCATGGATACTAGTCAGATTCTTAACACACTGGGCCACAATGGGAACTCCCTAAAAATTATATTAAATAGATATTTAATATATTCTGTCAGAATCCTGTTCTATTTATTAACTGAATATTAAGTAAATGAAAGATAATAATATTTTTCCCTCATCAGAATTAAATTTTATTGATTATAAAAAGTACTTAAAATAAACCGGCCTTTGTTTCTTCCTTCCTGCCTATTGTCCCCCTTCCTCAGGTCCCCACCTCCAAATATAACCCCTGGTTATAAAAGAAGTTGGAGTCAGTATTATAAGCCACACCTTCATGTAGGTGACCCACAAGGAAACAGAAGGCACAGTGTTCAAGCTGAGATCCCTGCCTGGGTAGATCTTCATTTTCTAAAATTTAAGTAAACCATAAAAACCTCCCATAATAAACTGCAGAAGGAGAGTTAAACAACTAAGGTAGGAATGCAAAGAATAGACCATCAAAGGGACATATGTAATAAAATGACACTGCATAACTGTAAAACAGAGAAGGAAAAGATGATTGGCATTTTAACTCAAGACAAAATGCCTAGCTGGCTGGCAGAGATCAAGACTTTAAAAATCCAAGTGTAAAAATGGCAGAAGGACTTACAGACTTTCCTTTTTGAAAAAGAAGTTGGTTTCCAGCCAGTGTAAAATAACGAGTTTTCCATCTTTTGATGAACTTCCATCTGACTTGCTTCTCTTTAAGTTTTCCTTCGATGAGAGGCTGGCCATCTTGATTTACAACTGTTGAAGGTAACAGAATAATCAAGCCATTTATTTTCCATTATTTATTTGGCAAGTGATCAAAAGTCAGAATTATATAGTGAGTTAGAACCCAGTAAGTATATTTGGAAAGTGGGCTAATAAATTTTGAATTTGGTTAACCTTTACCCCTTTTTCCCTAAAAGAATGCACAATTTTGATAATGGGAAAGTGTTGAACACTCTCATAGAGATTTGCAAAAGGACTATAGTTCATGAAAAGAGCATTTGGTTAGTAGTTTTTTTAAGGTTCATCCAGATATTCAGCTTTCTGTGCTTTCTAACTACTTTGTGTCATGGTATTCTGTTCACATGAACTGCTCAGAAATACAGCTTTATATGTAATCACAAATCAAGTACATTCAGTTATTTGGCAGTAGAAGTTAATATAGTGCTCCAAAATACATATTTTTCTGAATCCTTAACAGCTGAAAAGGCAAAATTAACCTAACTCTTTTGAACATGATTTTTCCACTCTCTGGAACACACACACTCTATATCTCCACTCTCCATATTCAAATCTTCCTCTAGTTAAAAACTAATCATTTCACATTTCGACTCAAATGTTACTTTTTCTGGGAGACCATTCTCAAACTCAGACCTGAGTGACTATGTCTGCCATATGTACTCAAAGTATTTGGTGTGTTTCTTTTCTATAGGGTAACATCATCTGCAGATGGCTATTGGTATTTACCTGATTAAAGTCTTTCTTTCCCATTCAATGAAAGCTCCATGAAGGAAGGGTCTTTGCTTTGTTCACTATTGTTACAACAGGCATGTAACCCAGTATGGAGTCTATAAATTTTTGTTGAATGAATAGATTCATTTTACACTGAAGTAGAGTGTGTATGATTACACATAACCATAGATTTAGAAGATCTGTTATGATGTCAGAAGTTCAGATGTTAAAGAATTTAATTTTTTACGAGTTACATAATTTTCTCTATTCAAATTCACGTGAAAAACATCTGATTTCTGGGGAGTATGACAACAGTTACTTATATACATTTATGTTCAATTTTCATAGGCACCTTCAAAGTAATGAAATTTGTTCCATCACTGTGAAATTTGTTTACCTGCAGCACATGGAAGTAGCCAGGTTAGGTGTTAAATCAGAGCTGCAGCTGCCAGCTTATGCCACAGCTACAGTAATGCTGGATCTGAGCCGCATCTCCAACTTACACCACAGCTTACATCAGATTCTTAACCCACTGGGTAAGGCCAGGGATCAAACTCGTATCCTCACGGATACTACATTGGGTTCTTAACCTGCTGAGCCACAACAGGAACTCCCCACTGTGAAATCTGGACAATATCTCTTTGACCATACGAATAATTACCTCAGACAGGGGATTTTTTTCACCTTGACAGCATTGTTAGGGTAAGAATAAATGTATACTTTTTAAAATATTTAAACAAGTTTCTTTTTAAGTTAACTTGGCTTTTTTTCCTTCTTGTCTGATTACTAGTCAATTGGACATTCTATTGTCAATCCCAAATTAAAGCTAATAACTGAAACAACATATGAAATATACTGTTAAAGAATGATAGGATTATGATGAAGACAAAATAGGGAGTGAATGACTTAGGTTGGTGTACATGCATTTAAATGGTCAGGAAAGAGCTTGCACATTTGAGATAGCATTTGATCTGAGAAGTGTCTGCTATTTTCTGGGATGCTCCATGGTGGCTAGTACTATGCATAGTAGAAGGGAGGGAACATGATAACTCAAGACTTACTGACAATCAACATCAAGAAAATAGGAGTTCCTGTCGTGGTGCAGTGGAAAAGAAATCTGACTAGGAATGATGAGGTTGCGGGTCTGATCCCTGCCCTCACTCAGTGGGTTAAGGATCCAGCGTTGCCGTGAGCTGTGGCATATAGGTTGCAGACGCGGCTCGGATCCCACATTGCTGTGGCTGTAGCTTAGGCCGACAACTGTAGCTTCTATTAGACCCCTAGCCTGGGAACTTCCACATGCAACAGGTACGGCCCTAAAATGATGAAAGAAAAAAAAAAGGAAAATTATCTCAGTGTTCTCCTTTGCTTTACTAGGAATCATCTGATTTTTGAGCTTTCTTAAAGCTACTAAGCTCTTTGTAAATTTAAATTTTCCATAAGCGTGGTGCTTTGCAGAAGCAGGTAAAGCACTTAGGACACCATGTCTTCCCCAAATGCTATTGGTCCCGGGGGCAGGGACAGCACTCTGTGCTCACAGTGTCTACTAACATATGCTGTTGGGTCATGAAGGGCACAGCAGCCTGCCTGAGAGGAGGAAAGGGAGGTATAAGAGGAGATCCAAGAGGGAAAAAAGAGGAGTTCCCTTCGTGGCTCAGTGGTTAACGAATCCGACTAAGAACCATGAGGTTGTGGGTTCGATCCCTGGCCTTGCTCAGTGGGTTAAGGATCCGGCGTTGCCGTGAACTGTGGTGAAGGTTGCAGACGTGGCTTGGATCCCGCGTTGCTGTGGCTGTGGCGAAGGCTGACAGCTACAGCTCCTATTAGACCCCTAGCCTGGGAACCTCCATATGCCACGGGTGCGGCTCTACATAAAAACGCAAAAAGACAAGAGGGAAAAAAGAAAACTGACAAGGGAAAACCCAAGTCAAAAATTGGATTAAATTTTTTTTCTAAAACACCCATTTCCCATGCTTTCAAATTAGAAAAAAATGCTAATTTAATTGTTCAAAGATTTTGAATAACAATTCAGAAGAGTTAGATCTGAGTTCTTTTATGACTGGAATTGGAGCTGCAGCTGAGGCCTATGCCATGGCCACAGCAACACTGTATCTGAGATGCATTTGCAACCTGTGCCACAGTTTGCAGCAATGCTGGATCCTTAATCCACTGAGTGAGGCCAGGGATCAAACCTGCATCCTCACAGAGACAATGTCAGGTCCTTAACGGGCTGAGCCACAACATGAACTCCTTAACTACC
Source organism: Catagonus wagneri (assembly GCA_004024745.2). Classification (NCBI taxonomy): domain Eukaryota; kingdom Metazoa; phylum Chordata; class Mammalia; order Artiodactyla; family Tayassuidae; genus Catagonus; species Catagonus wagneri. The sequence continues at coordinate 14,950,249 of PVHT021183693.1, forward strand.
ATTTTCTGATCAGCAGAGAGGGAACAATAATAGCTCCCCTATCTACCTGCTTTTTTCTTCTTTTTTGAGATAATTTTTTTTTTTTTTTTGCCGTACCTAGGGCCGCACCCGCAGCATGTGGAGGTTCCCAGGCTAGGGGTCTAATAGGAGTTGTAGCCGCCGGCCTACGCCACAGCCACAGCAACGTGGGATCCGAGCCGTGTCTGCAACCTACACCACAGCTCACGGCAACACTGGATCCTTAACCCACTGAGCAAGGCCAGGGATCGAACCCACAACCTCATGGTTCTTAGTCGGATTCATTAACCATTGAGTCACAATGGGAACTCTGAGATAATTTTTTTTAAGGATTAAAATAAAGAATTTAATGTGAGGACACCAAGTGAGCAGTGAGAATTATTTCCTCTACACCTACTTTTATTAAGGAATTTACTTCACTGTTTATAACCACATTGCTTTCTTATTGTGGTTTTAATGGTAAGATGATTTAATATAATACAATGTCATTTACTAACAAGTCACTTTTCCAGTCTTACTATCCCATGTTTACTTAAAGAATAGTTGAAATAGTCATGATATCTGAACTGATTCGAAATCACCTTTGAAATAGGCAATGTTTGAGCATGTGGATCCTTGTGGATTTGACATAGGGGATTAGCTACAAGTACTTCTCCTTAACGTAGACACAAATCTCAAGGGTTGTCTAGATGTTTCACTTCAAGTGTATGTGACAAAAGTTGTACTTGGAAAAACAGTTGAAGGGACTGTTTGAGACAGGGAAGTGGCTGGGATATCATCACCACAGACCCGCTTGCCCTTAGTAACTTTGAGAGACTCCAGAGAAAATGATAGGCTTACTCAAGGAACAAAGGATTAAGGATGATGAATAAATACTGCTAACCAAAGATTTTTCATCGTAGCCCAGTGGAAATGGATCTCAGGGGCAAAGTCCATTGAAAGGATTTTTTAGGAAGGAAATGTTAGCAGCACTTTAAACTAGCTGTATGTTAGGGTCCTAATATAGGCATCAGAGTCAGCTTCAGATAATTCATAAAAGCCAGGCTATTTGTAGCTATAGGACTAATTTAAAAGTAGTTTCAAAAGGCAAAATAAGAAAGACAATTTTTTTCCCAGTGCCTATCTCATGTCCTAATTTTTTTTAATTCTGTATAGCTCATGCCTGGCCATGTGTCCTTTTCATAGGTCTATTACCCTAACATGTCCTTGTAAGCAATAATTCTCACATGATACCGCAGTCTCTTCATGGTCAAAACAGGGAGTTAATTCTTTCTGAGGATAATCATATCCCACTTGAAAAATAACACGTGGAATGAGACTATGCAGGAATGAGCATGTGCTTAAGACTATGTTGTCTGCATGTAATGCATACAGGATATTTAAATATTTCTCCCTTGCCAGTTAACACATTATTTCATTCAAAGCACAGCAATTTGATTAAGACATTCTCTATCAACCTGAACTGGTTCCTTTTTAAAATCATCAGTTGCTGAAAAGAGCGATGGACCATTAAACTGAATTCTCTAGTGCAACTGGAACCTAAACTATCACCATGTTTACCAAAAAAATCTTTTAGAATGCTAATGCAAATATTTACACATTAAATGTATTTCTTTTGTGTACCAAGAGTTGAAAATATTTATGCTGATAAAAGATGAAATTTAAAGGTGTTAAGTCTTATTCAGCATGAATTTGGTGAATAAGAGTGATATAATAGCAGACACCTTAAAGCAATGAAGAATATTAGAAGAATATTACTCTGTTCATCTATCTACCGTATCCAGTCATCTCACACATACTTTTGAGCACAGATAAGCTGTAAGGCACTGTGTTTGGATCTGAGGGGTTACAGAGTCCAGCTCAGAGGGAGCCTGAATTTATTATCTTGTAGATGGTGATACCCCACCCCCATTAACTGTTATTCACATTGTACTGACTTCTATCCACATGTAGAAGTTCCTTATACTGTGTGTTTTTTCTCTTTTCAAATTTTGTCTTGGGTATTGCATTATTCACAAATAATTAAGACTCTTGTGAATTTAATTTTTTTTTTTTTGGCTGCACTTGAGGCATATGGAGTTCTGGGGCCAGGGGTCAAATCTGAGCTGCAGCTACAACCTATACTGGATTCTTAACCCACTGCCCTGGGCCAGGGATCAAACCTGCACTGCCCAGAGACAATGCTGGATCCTTAACCTGCTGTACTATAGCAGGAACTCCATGAATTTAACTTGTGATATTTGAATTCTTAGATATTTTTTTCTGACTGTTAAAGACAAATACCTTCTAAAGAAGGCATATTCTGAATACTGAGGAAAGAGAACAAAGCAGGAGACATAACCTTCCCAAACTTCAGACAATACTACAAAGCCACAGTAATCAAAATGGCATAGTACTGGCACACAAACAGACATATGGATCAAAGGAACAGAGTAGAGAGCCCAGAAATAAACCTACATACCTATGGCCAATTAATCTTTGATAAAGGAGGAAAAATAATATCAAATGGGAAAATGACAGTTTCTTCAGCAAGTGGTGTTGGGAAAGTTGGACAGCTGCATTCATGTAAATCAATGAAGTTAGAACACACCCTCATACCATACACAAAAATAAACTGAAAATGGCTTAAAGACTTAAATATAAGACATGACACCATAAAACTCCTAGAAGAGAACATAGGCAAAACATTCTCTAACATAATAAATTGTATCAATGTTTCTCAGGTCAATTTCTCAAGGCAATAGAAATAAAAGCAAAAATAAACAAATCAAACTTACAAGCTTTTGCATAGCAAAGGAAACCATAATCAAAACAAAAACACAACCTACGGACTGGAAGAAAATATTTTCAAATGATGCAGTCAGCAAGAGGCCAATCTCCAAAATATACAAACAGCTCTTACAACTCAACGACAACAAAAAAACAAACAACCCAATCAAAAAATGGGCAGAAGAACTAAATATACATTTCTCCAGAGAAGACATACAGGTGGCCAACAAGCATATGAAAATATGCTCATCATTGCTAACTATTAGAGAAATGCTAATTATTAGCGGTACAATGAGGTACCACTTTACAATGGTCAGCTGATGGTAGATAATATAAGAAAAGGAATGTATATATATGTATGACTGGGTCACTTTGGGTTACAGCAGAAATTGACACAACATTGTAAATCAACCATAGTTTAAAGAAAATAATAAAAATGTTTTTAAATGTCTACAAACAACAAATGCGGGAGAGGGTGTGGAGAACAGGGAATCTTCTACACTGTTGATGGTAATATAAGTTGGTACAGCTACTATGAGAATGATGCACTACCAACTGTGCTAGTGAGGCACCTTGGTGCAGCTACTATGGAAAACAGTATGGAAGTTCCTCAAAACACCAAAAATACAGCTGCCATACAATCCAACAATCCTATTCCCAGACATATATCCAGATAAAATTATAATTCAAAAAGATAAAACTATAATTCAAAAACATACATGCTTGTATATTCATAGAAGCACTATTCACAATAGCTGAGACATAGAAACAACCTAAATGTTCAACGACAGATAAATGGATAAAGAAAATACGGTATATACATGCAATGGAATATCACTCGGCCATAAAAGAATGAAATAACGTCATTTGCAGCAACATGGCTGGAACTAGAGATTATCAAACTAAGTGAAGTAAGTCAAAGACAAATATCATATGATATCACTTATACGTAGAATCTAAAATATAACATAAATGAAATTATCTATGAAACAGAAACAGACTCAGACATAGAGAACAGTCTTGTGGTTGACAAGGGGGAGAGGAAGTGGAGGAGGGAAGGACTGGGAGTTTGGCATTAGAAGATGTATGCTATTATATATAGAATGGATCACGACGATGTCCTAATGTATAACACAGGGAACTACATTCAATATCCTGTGATAAGCCATAATGGAAAAGAACATAAAAAACAGAATGTATAGGGAGTTCCCATGGTGGCACAGTGGTAACAAACATGACTAGTATCCATGAGGATGTGGGTTCCATCCCTGGCCTCACTCGGTGAGTTAAGGATCCAGCTTTGCTGTGAGCTATGTTGTAGGTCACAGATTTGGCTCAGATCCCGCATTGCTGTGGCTGTGGTGTAGGCCAGCAGCTATAGCTCCGATTTGACCCCTAGGCTAGGAACTTGCATATGCCATGGGTGCAGCTCTAAAAATACAAAAAAAAAAAAAAATAGAATGTATATATATGTACAACTAAGTCATTTTGTTGTACAGCATAAATTAAAATTGTAAGAGATTATGGCTTCTTTAAAAATAGAAGGCAGGGAGTTCCTTTTGTGGCTCAGTGATTAATGAACCCAACTAGGATTCATGAGGATGTGGGTTCAATCCTCATCCTTATGAGGGGGTTAAGGATCTGGCAATGCTGGAGCTGTGGTGTAGGCTGCAGACTTGGCTTGGATCTTGTGTTACTGTGGCTGTGGTATAGGCCAGCAGCTGTAGCTCCTATCTGACCCCTAGCCTAACTTCCGTATGTTGAGGGTGCAGCCCTAAGAAGACAAATAAATAAATAAATAAATAATAAAAGAAGGCATATTCTACAAGAGAAATGTAAATCTCAAATACTTAGTTTTAAATAAAAACTGAGAAAAAGTATACCTTAAAAAATTTCCCTTGAAATGACTACATCTGGGAATTACAATTCCTAAAGAGTACGTGGGAAATTTCTTTGTACGTATGGAGAATTTCAAATTTACTTAAATTCCCTTCCACGGTTTTACTGATTTTTCTTGAGTCTGTGCCAGTTCTAATAACGCCAACTCTGATTACAGAGGATATGCTTAAAGAGGGACAGAAATATTAAATGAAGAGGTCACAGGAGCCACATTTAGTAGACTGAGCGTCTGTGGTTTCTGAAATCACTAAGAATGGAAACAAATGGCATGTTTCATATGAATATTCAGACAGCATTTTAGAGGGCCATATTTCCTTACCAACAGTGAATAAACAAGCATAATCCAGCATCAATTTTGTAACATCCTACAAAATGCGTGTGGTCCAAAAAAGGACAGACAAACTGAATTTGACAGCAGCCCTTTGAGGGTACTTTCACATGTGATCAAATGGCTTCCTTTCTCAGTAATTTCATACTCATCAGAACACAGTTTGCTTTCTAGGCTTCTGTAATTATTACTGAAATATTGATATAAAAAAAGCCTCAGAACTATGATTTTATAAGCTTGTAGAGCAATGTTTCCCAAACTGTATTCCAAGGGCCACCTATATCAGAATTGCCTACTGGCTTATTGAAATGCACACTCCAAGGCAGCAACCCATACCTACTGAATCATAATGTTGGGGTAGGGTGAGGGACCCTGCATTTATAACAGGCCCAGATGATTCTAATGTAGTTCACCCTCATGGCAGACAAGAGTGCTAAGTCACACAATACCCCAAATAGTAAAATTGCAAAACCAACAGTGAGAAGAAAATTGTTATGACCTTTCCATAAAATTAAAGAATAGGACAGCAGTATAAGATCATATGCATGTCCTTGGTTTAAGTTAATAGAATTACAGAAAAAGATACTCAGAATCAATGTTTGTGGGATTTGGCTCATTTATTATTTCATTAGTGAAACAAATATTCTAGGGCCACTTGCCTAGAAGGTAACCTGTTTAGCAGCACTGAGCAGTAAGTATGGTCATCTTTGTCCCTTTATGGAAAGCTATCAAAGAGGCCCAAACTTGCCCAGTAATGACTAACAGGGGCCAATGGGAAAAGATCAGGGTGGTGGAAATGAATGGGGAAATGCTCAATCTTAGAACTGCCCTTTGAATAAGAAAGGATTCCATACACATTTCCCATGTTGGTTCCACACTGTCATCTCATTAATATGGGAACATCTGACCATCCAATTTTAGATAGTTTTGAATGTTCAGAGCTTTCCCACACAGCCTGAACATTGTATAGATTTCCTTGCACGGGGTGAAAAAAATCTGAAATACTTGTACCAGCACTGATTGATAAGAAGGGACACCAGCTTGGGCTGTTCAAGCTGAACACATGTTGGCCACTGTCCCATCTGCACGGAAATTCTTGGCTTTTTAAGAACATTCTAAGGTGTGTCTACCTTGCTTCTGTGGAATTATTTAACAGAAATTCTATCTGTTGTGGTGCAACACTTGACCACAAACCCTTTGACAATAAATAACTTTACAATGTCTGCCTTGGAAACTTTATAACATATTTACCACAACACTGTGTGTGTTTGACATAGATACACACACACACACACACACACACACACACATCTCACTCTCTGTTAAACAAAATGATTTTTCAAGGTACTTTTGAGAACCTATTTAAGAAAATACTGTTTATACAAAGAATACCTTTGGCACAAAAAGTACAGTGCAAATCCATCATATGAATATCCTTTTTCTCTTAAATGAATGAATCACTTTGAATGCATTAAGTTTTTTTTTGTCACTACAAAAATGCTTACTAAATTTTTTTCTGAGAAGATACAAAATTGATTGTTCACTTATTTGGTCACTATTGAGCATCTATTGTATGCTAGGGGCTGAAGACAGATGGATGAGGGGAGCTCCCTCCATAGAACTTGTTTTCTGGAGGAAAAAGACATTAATCAAATAATCATAGGCAAAAGCCAAACAAACAAAACAACATAACACAAACCAAGACACCTGATGTGACAAACATTATAAAGAGAAGTTTGAAGTTGCTAACCTTGAGGATCTTAGAATTATGAATCGGAAGGTTACAGAAAGCTTCCCCATGGCAATGAATTTGAGTTGTAATGGGAAAGCTATGAGCTACATTATCTAGGTGATGAGGGGAGCAAGAAACAGCAGATACAAAAGACTGGTGGCAGGAAGAAGCATGGAAAGTACAAAAAACTGAAAGGAGGTCCTTCTGGCCAGAGAGGAGAGGAGCAGGTGGCAAAGGGAAGAAGGTGGGGCTACAGAGGCTGGCACAGACCACTGCAGGTGAGGCTGTCAGGTGCATGATGTAGAATCTGGTCTTTAAGCTAAGAGCTGTGGGAAGCCACTGTAAGGTTTTTAGCAGGGGATGGTCCCATCAGATTTGTGTCTTGAAGAGGTCATTCTGGCTGTGGTGTGGGACGAAAATCTGAAGGTACCAGTAACTCTGTCATGAGCCTAATTGCCATTATTTTAGGTACAAGGTGATGGTGGCTTGCTCTAGGGCGGTGGAGAAAGGTGGACAGAGTTCAGACCAAATAAGAAGGTAAAAACGACAATCCTGAGTGACAGCTGGATAGGGGTTGGGGAGAGGGCACAGGGTCTCTGTCTGGTGCATTAGAATAAGTGATGTATTTACCGAAATGGGGAATGCTGGAAGAAAATCAGGTGTTTTTTAAGAGCAAGGGCAGGACATTTATGAGTTTTAATTTAAATGAACTGAGTTTGAGGTGCCTTTGGAGCACCAAGCATACGATGGGAGAAGTCAATCAAGAGTTCAGGGGAGGGGCCTGGACTATAGATATATATTTGGGATGTCTTATGGAATGGTTACTGAGGCCATAGAACCAGTGGAGGCTCTGACTGGGGAGACAGTTAGAATGAGCGGAAGTAGGTGCTTTGACAACAAAAAGCTGGAGAGAAGGAGGCTGGGAACCAATGTCTAGAGTAGGAGGGAGACCCAAGGAAGTTAAGGGGAGAAATGTTTGAAGAAGGAGGAACTGGCCAGCAGAACTGAATGCTGCTAAAAGGCAAGTGACATAATGAATAAAACACTGAGCTTACGTCTCATAGAGGCTCACAGGTTATTAGCAGTTTACTATAGATTCTATGTGTATATGTGTATTGAAACCTTTTAGTAATATATTAAAATTGAGTATCCATATGGTGTTGAGAGTTTGTACATGGCAACATTTTCTTTTCGTAAAAGTTTACTTTGTAAAAGTTGCTATTTCAAGGTTTGAGTTTAGTCTCTCTCTCTCTCTCTCTCTCTCTCTCTCTCTCTCTCTCTCTCTCTCTCTGTGTGTGTGTGTGTGTTTAATTTCAGAAAAGAATTAAATTTTAAAGTTGCATTTCAAAGCAAATCCTATTTCTCCCATCATCATCTTATCATTTTACATTATCCATGAATTACTCAACATCCATCTATATGCCAAAGACTTGTCAAATGCTACCATGTACTTGGAATGGGTAAGGCATACAAAGAAGAGTAATGCAGGGGATCTTCCTCCTTGTGTTTATTGTCTAGTAGGGGAGATGGATGGCAATATGCTGTGTACACTACCAAAGTGTGGGCAGAGAATGGAAAGGATAGAGAGGAGAGTCTACTCTGTTGCGGTGGTGTGTCCGTGCATGCCAGTGTGCATGCACATATGTGTGTTTGTGTATGTACATGAGGGAGAGGAAGAGGCAGAGGCAGAGAGACAGAGAGGGAATGTGAGTGTGTGGGAAGACTTAACAGAGAAGCACAGATCAGGGAGATAGGAAAAGGAAAAAGATTTCAGGAGAATAATGTATCTGAGTTGATGAGTGTGTATTTGTTTTGTCCTTAAGTAATTCAAAGTATCTTTGAACAAGTGGCTGGGGATCAGTTTTCATACTCAATCCATATTCAGCAGTCACTAGCAGTATATACTTGTGAAGCTGTGAAATGATCCCACCCAAGCACTGCACTGTTTTGGGCACTCCGACCACATTTAATACGGAAGACAACACTCTCACACATTGTGGTGGGAGGGAAGACATCATGAGACACACCTAGCCACTGCATAAATCCAAAGTGGATTTTTTTTTTGTCAGTCTTAAAGTTCTGTGAAGGTTGGCACTGAAATTAAATGGAAAGGTTTCATATTAACAGACCCGCAAGGCTATTCATGTCCTACGACCTGGGTACTTAGAGATCATTTAGCACATTTTCATGTTGGCATTTGCGGTGGAAAGCCACCTAGCAAAGGAGAGCCACACTGCTGTTATTAATTTCTTGTGTCTGATGAAAATCTCCTGACAGAGGCCTTTCTTATTCTGAGAGCATTTTCGAAACCATCTCTATTTGCCCATGTGATATAACAGATAACATCCTTTTATAGCACAAATATTTGAAATCCTCTAAAGAGGAATCATGCATGATAGAGGGTTGAAGGCTGTCTTTAAAAAAATCCTTTCATTTTCTTTTATAACTGAGGGAGACCTCCTATGGACAGTCACATTCACTATCTAAATATGTAGTGACT
>PVHT021183693.1:14970432-15070079 GCA_004024745.2 Catagonus wagneri
GGAAAAATGATTTTGAACAGCTGATTAAATGAGCATTTCTTTTAGAAAGAAAAGGTCATTAATGGGAGTAGGGATTTGGGAAACCATATAAAAAGTCTTGCAAAGCCTCCTAGAGGAAAAATATGCCAGGAAGTCTGGAAAGATGAGAGACCATTTACAACATTATTGTGATGACAATCACAGCATGAGTCAATGCTATCGATTCTGTAAAAGTGCAAAGCGGCCTCTGGATCTTATAACACAGTCTCTGCACTATGAGAAGATATTGAGAAACAATTTTCCAGAAATCAGTGAAAGCATACATCTGGAAGAACTTTGGGTTCTGGCACATTTAAATTCTGTTCTAATGCAATTTTTGCACAGATACAAAACATAGGATTGCCTCATGCCCTCTGTGTGCCTCTGGTTAGTACAATCAACTCTAGGCGCATCCTTCGAGCATATTTTAAGAAACATAATAAAAGCCGTTTTATTAAAAACAATCCCCAATGCTTTCACATTATAGTAAGTCTTTATGTCTTTATGATTATTTCTAGTGCACATATTCTAACTATATGGAGATCAGAGTGTGAAATAAACTTACTGAGGGAAGAAAAGGAATGATTCATTGTTATACTGTTCATCTTTGTGTTATTTATGTTGCCCTACATTGTGTAGGCATACTGTCTTGTAAGAAACACTGTATGTTGAATGAATAAACTAGCAAAAGAGAATCTAAAGAATATGCTGTAATTTAATTTTTAATTTATTTCAATTTCTAAAAAATATTGCTGTTCAGTTCAATTCACATCACTTAGCATTAAGAACACCTGGTATAAGGAACCAAGAATAAATAGATGAGGGAGACACAGCTCTGTATTCCAAGGACATGAGAAGGTAATACATTGCGTCCATAGTATTTCTCACAGGGGAAAAATGGAACACACCTTTATTTGTGTTCGGTTGTGATTATTATTAATCTTCTTTGGATATGACTTTACTGGCTATCAACTGGATTAAAGCTTCTTAATAAGAAGACTGATTTCTACATTACTTTGTAGCTTCTGAAAATACCTAGTAATGCATAGGTGCTGTTCAATGAATTTTGAGAAATTTTTGCTAGTTAAGACACAAGTACATCAACGGTAGCATTCAGGTTTTCGATTTTTTTTCTTTTTTTTTTGGCTTTTTGTCTTTTTAGGGCTGCACCTGCTGCATATGGAGGTTCCCAGGCTAGGTGTCTAATCGGAGCTGTTGCTGCTGGCTTACACCAGAGCCACAGCAACACCAGATCTGAGCTCTGTATAGTCTATGACCTATACCACAGCTCAGGGCAACATCGGATTGTTAACTCACTCAGAAATGCCAGGGATCGAACCCACAACCTCATCGTTCCTAGTTGGATTCGTTTCCACTGCACCACGATGGGAACTCCCCAGGTTTCCAATTTCCATGTCAATTAAATTATGACCATTAAGCCCTTCAGAACTTATTTAAAAATACCTGTCTCTCTATGCATATTACAGGAATATCATAAAACAAGGTTTATAGAATAAAATGTAGCATTGAAGAAGGTTTGCCCGAATCCATCAATATAGCATGTTGATTGCTTGTTTTTAAGACTCTCAACTTTTCCAGATCACCAATTCTCAGGAGGTATTGGCATCAGGAATCCTGGGAAAACTTGCTGTGAATATCAGATAGCTTCTGCCTCTAGAAGTCTAACCTGACAGATCTGTATTTGGGCCTGGGAATCTGCATTTCTAAACAAGCTCCCGAAGTTATTCTGACGTGCACCGACTGGGAAATTAATCCTACACCCTTGGGAACAGATGTGGGGATAGCTGATCTGTCTCCATTAATTGGTATTTGAGGAATTTGTCAATCCTCATGTGCATATGTTCATACTTTTCCTCAATAGTTTGGTTTCATGTGACAAGATACAAAATCTCATTGCAAGAATAAAAATTCCATTCTTGAAAATCAGAGATGTTTTTATTTCAAATTTTGCAACATGAAAAGAAGAGTTGAGGTGTGAATACTGAACTTGTTGGGACTTATTTAAAACTTGGCAGGAGGCTAGGATGTGTGAGGAGGGACATAAGCAACAAGTGGGAGGCAGACTCTAAGCAGAGACAGCAAGAACGTTGACCTGGAAGAACTCATATGTATTCCAGCATTCAGCAAGGATGTTATTTATACACGTGAGATGCTCCGTTGTCTCTCCTTTTTCTATCCCAGATTAGGAAAAGAACTCTAGGTACACATGAGGATTTGAGATCAAAGTGGCAAGCTCCTTACTATCACTATACTTAAAAACATTTTTTTTTTTTAGCTTTTAGGGCCAAACCCCGACATATGGAGGTTCCTGGGCTAGGGGTCAAATCCGAGCTGCCGGCCCACGCCACAGCCACAGCCACAGCGATGCTGGATCCAAGCCACGTCTGTGACCTACAGCACAGCTCACGGTAATGCCGGATCCTTAACTCATTAAGCGAGGCCAGGGATGGGACCCGCAACCTCATGGTTCCTAGTTGGATTCATTTCTGCTGTGCCATGACGGGAACTCCCTTACTATCACTACAGATCATGAAATTGACTTGACTTTCTTCCTGTCTTTTGAGCCTCAGTGTGTTGGGAAGAACTGAATTGCTTCCCAGCAAGTTGTGGTAATTCTGACTATGGGTCTGGCTCCACATGGCTGAAAGAAAGCACCCATGTTTGATTTCAGAGACATGTTCTTAAGAACTCTTTCATTAAAAGGCCAATAAATTTGATAGAATATTTGATTTGACTCGGAAAGTCAAATTTTCACACTAACCTAAGGATTGTGAAAAAATAGTGACCTTTTTGATTACAGAATGTTGGCATGACAAGAATAAATTAAAGAAGTTTATGGAAAGGCCAATATAAGCATATGGATTGAGTAGAAAATAAAGGTAGCAAGTTGGGTAAAGCTTCCCAAATATTTGATAAATCCATAATTTCTTTATGAACCCAATTTATTTTATTTTATTTATTTGTTTGTCTTTTTGCCTTATCTAGGGCCACAACCGCGGCATATGGAAGTTCCCAGGCTAGGGGTCTAACAGAAGCTGTAGCCGCCGACCTTCGTCACAGCCGCAGCAACGCGGGATCCGAGCCGCGTCTGCAACCTTCACCACAGCTCATGGCAATGCTGGATCCTTAACCCACTGAGCAAGGCCAGGGATCGAACCCGCAACCTCATGGTTCCTAGTCGGATTCGTTAACCACTGAGCCACGACGGGAACTCCAACCCAATTTCTTTTAAATTTTAGTCCATTAAAGGCAGCAAAACATTTTTTATCAGAGTGGAAGCAAGGGCAAAAGACCATTAATGTTCAAATGTCAAGAAAACTGTGACATTTCTGCAGTAAACATAATCACTAGAACTACTGGCAATGAGAGCCCACATTCCCATGGCATCTCCTTTCATATTGGAAACCAAAGAACTACAGTGATTTTTTTTTCTTCCTAATTAATGGTTGCCACCTACACTTAACAACTACATATTGGGCATCTAGCACTACTAAGTTTGACACTATTATGTATAGTACTATTATGATTCTATGTGGTTCTGACTGGAAAAAGCTCATTGGAGGGGCTTTTTCTTCCTTTGGGATCCGTCAGTGAGATAACCATACTCCCCAGCCATGTAGGTTATTTTGTTGGGGTTGAGGCCTTTTTCTCGTCTTATTTTTCCTCCTTTATCCCTGACTCTACTCTAATTTCCAGAATGTTCCCCCCACCTCCCCTTTACATATGCTCTCACTCTTTTGGGTTTGATACATGTCTTTGAACAAACACATATTCCTGAAAAATATGAAGCAATGTTTAGGGTATTTGTCACTTTGCTAAGTATGTTATACCACAGACCACATTCTATTTCTTGCTTGTTTCATTTAAGATTTCCACAATGGTGTTGTCCGTGTATTTAGTTTGTTGCCTTTACTGCTGCAATATGATTTAATAGGACATTTCCACCATCCACCAAATTTTATCTAACCATTCTCCTAGTGATGGGCACCAAAGGTGCCTCCACTTTTGCACCTCGGCAGACCATGCAGCAAAGAATATTTTCATTCATGTTCCCTTGTGGATATGAGCAAGAATTTTTCTGGCATAATCATTCAGGGGTAAAACTGCTGCATCACAGGGTATGTATAAGAATATACAGAAAATATTTTTTTTTGTTGGTGCACACTTTGGGCTTTCTGAGCAAATTTTACTGAAACTTGGGACCTGGGCTAAAAGCACATTTTTTAAAAGTTAATTCATAACTATTAGAAAGTGAGAGACCATCTAGAGAGATTTATCTTCCTAGAAGTATGTGTTCACATTTCAAGGTGGGGCAGAGATCCAGAATTTGGACACATCCCTGGGTTGTCAAGCTGGAGACACCAGTGTTATTCTCCTCCTGGAGTGGTTAGTCTATAGCTGAAAAGGTAGGAGTAAGAACCCAGAATGCTTCCCAAGGAGCAAAGATTTTTCTCCCATTCTTTCAGAAGAGGGGGAACACTTTCCTTCACCTACATAAATATCCAGATTCACAATTTCAGGATTTCTTTAGACGCTGGGTGACACCTGGTTCTCATGTTGTTTCCCAAGGGTTAAGAACTGAGGCAAAGGGGAACCAACTATTTTCTGTAAATAATAATAATATGCTCTGCTTCAGAAAACTTGTTTGCATCAGACATTAAAAACTTAATGTTATGCATATCTTCAACTTCACTAGGTTCTGATAAATTGCTTTTCGGAACGGCTGTCTGGTTTACATTCCCACCAGCACAGCATGGAGAATTTATTTTTTCCACCACAATGGAAGGCCTTTTATGACTGTAAAGTTTCTCAAGGAATTGCCATCCAATAATCCTTTTTCATGCCTGAAACAGGCTATGCTTTTGGTGATCAGAATCATTGTGGTTTTCTTACATCATGGGCTGGAACAGTCTCCAGTGACTTCTTAAACCATGGCGGCAAATCGGCTCCCCTTCTGTAAGAAACTTGGTATCTTTCTCCATATTTACTGCCTTTTGCTGTCATAAGAAGCCTTCAAGGTTCTGGGAATCAGACTACCCTTTTTAGGTACAATTATTATAATATACTAATATATATCAACATTTGTCCAGGGTCTAGTTTTACTTCAAGAATGATCATTTTGTTGACAGGTTTACTTCTTGGAGCAGCTGCAAAGGAGATGAAACTGACTCTATCATGGACTTCAAGAGAAGGCACTGTTTTCCATGGTTTGGGAATTTCAAATGTCTCCATTTAGTTGTTCAACAGAGCATGGCACTAAGCACTGGCGAAATAGCAGAGATCAAGGCAGACGATAAGTTGAACTATCTCTCAGCAGAGAAAGGATAAAGCAAATTCTGGTCTAATTACACAATGGAAAATTCCATAGATACTAAAATGAATGAGTTATATCTATATGTATGAACAGATAATATTTTAAAAGATAACATTACGAAGTATAGAAAGCAAATTGTAAAAGATATGTGCAATACTGCAATATATATGTAAAATTTTAAAACAATGGTACAGAACATTCATGGAAATAATGCACATTGACCTCAGGAAGATACCTTGCAAGAATTTCCATCTTTTTGTAAAGGGAACTATTTGAAGTAAACATGGAAGAAACGCAAACATCTCTTTTATCTTGTAGCAGGAATGGATATCACCTTTTCTGCACTTCTCTGAACTTGTGAGCTATTTCATAATTTAATAAAAAATACAAGTGAGGCAGAGAATACAGTTTAATGAAGCAAATAGACTGGCAGAGTTAAGAGTTTATGAGGAAGAAAGGCTCTGCATGTGGGGGGATTTCTTGATACCACTCAAACTTCTTGCAGAGAAATCTCCTTATTTTGCTTGTGTGTGAGGCTGGCCTTGGTGATGAAGGTTAAGGACCATTTCTCCTGGTTTTTACATTCATTCTATTAGGGTGTGCCACATGAAAGCTTCTTTTGATCTAGCTCTTCAAACTCAGAGACAAAGAGATGAACATGAAATGCAAAATGTTTGAAATATGTTCTACTGCTTTGTTTTAGAAAACAAACCAAACCTAAAGCATGATGACACCCAGTTCTATCATACAGAAGTGCCACAGAATGGGTTAAATGACACAAGTGATACTGAAAAGTAAGATTCTTTTCTGCACAGTGAGATGGTATAAAGAAGGTAGGGTCTGAAGCCAGAAGATCTGAGTTTGAGCCTTGCCACTGACATTCACTAGCAATTTGTAGGAAATATCTTTAATTTTCCAATGATTTCAATGCTTTTCTCAATCTGTACAATGACTATGATCCCTAAGCTGCCTCCTTCAGAAAACTGTTGCCACAATCAATTCATGGAAAATCATACTACTTTGTAAACTGTAGAGAAATAAGACAGACAAAGTAGTGACTAATGATATGAACAAAGTAAGATAAGAAGCTCCTTTTGTGTATATAAAATACGGTATTTTTTGCTAGAAAAATATATGTAAATCTTTCTGAAATGAATGACTTGCTTAAGAAACACTGATGCTAGGTGCCTGAGAAACATATTTCATTTTCTAAAAGCAAGCAACATACTTATCTGTTTTTGTTATTTTGTTGTCAAACCTAGGAATACTGGATGCAATGAGATACAAACATAGGATGTAATGCAATGCGGACATCTGAAAGGGGGGTAATGACATGCGCATGTTTGATGGGGCCATAACAAGATGTACAAATTGAAATGCACATAGAAATGTGCAAGGGGCAATGGTGTAATGAGATGCATAAATGGCGGAGTGTAATGATAAAGGCATTTTGAGGGATATAATGTGATTTATAAATGGAAGCATTAAATGGGGAGGGTGGGAAGGGCAGGCTGTGATAAGCAGAGAGAAAGAAGGCAGTGCTATATATGAATGGAAGAGCTAATAACATGTGCATGATGAAGGTATAATGAGATGAAGATGGAATGGCATAACGAGGTTCACAGATGGAAGGATGTAACGAGCTGTGCAGAAAGGAGGGAATAAATGACAAGCATGAAAGGAAGGATTTAATACCACGAATAAAGAAATGGGCATAAGAAGATGTGAAGCCTGAAAGGAGGAGCAGGTAAAAAGGGGGGGTCTTGGTGAAGAGATGGTAAATAACAAAGTAGCAAATAGAGCACTCTAATGAGGTTCAGAGATCTGGGGGTGCAGTGAGGTGTGGCTGTTTGGGGAATAATTAAACACACACATAGGGTTACAGTGAGGTTGCCAAAGCTCTGCTTAGACACAGACCATAGCACTCAGTTCTTACAAAAGAGGTGAAAATGGAAAAAACTCAAAGCAGAGCCGTATTTATATCTAAATTGTTACAAATCCAAAAAGAAAAAATCAAACAGGTGATTTAACCGCAGCCTGGACGTTAATTAAGTAGTAGTTTTATAGGTGCTGTTTATGGGGGCACTTACTCTGTTGCCAGTGCTCTGCTGGGTGCTTAACTAACTAAATGCATCACCTTATTTTCCCTTCTGAGCAACCCTATAAGGCAGGTGGGTTTCAGAGAAGTTAACCAATTTGAGCAGATTCCCAGAGAGTGTCAATGATTCAAGCCAAGTCAATTGAATTTCAGTTTCCTTTGCCTCTCTTGGTGTTTCTGTTAAGGGTAGACTGTGGGACTTCCCACCTCAGAATCTCCTGGATCGTTTGTCCAAGATGCAGAATCTTGTTTCCACCTAGTGAGTAACACTTGCAAGATCTGCTGAGTACCCAGGAACCTGGTATTAGGCAAGCTCTCTAGGAACTCCTAAAGTGCTAAGATCTGAGAATTATTCAGTGAAACCAACACGGGAGTGAGGGTGTTATAATGCTTCCCCATCAGTTCTGGGGAAAGATCATGAAGAAAGGGGCTTACATGCAGCATGAGCAGTGGGATTGGCGACAAGGGAGACTATACAAGGAATTACCAGACCCTGGAATGTGGCATCCAACGAACACTCTGGACTCTATGTAGCAGAGGTCATTTAAAAAGGGCTCCTTCCCCTTAGATTGGTCTTCAATAGGAACACGAAATTATACTGAAAATAGCTTAAAAATATAAAGATGTATTTAAAATAACTGGACTCTAGGAAATATTTGTTTACTAAATTCATAACCATGAAGATTACTCCACAGTCTGTGATCTCTACGGGGAAGGGGGTAATTTGTTCTTAGAACCAAAATTTGCCATTCTACATGTAACTTTCAGGGTCCTTAAGAAAAAAAAAAAGCCAAGAGTGCCACTGATTGTTCTCCTTGTTGATATGTCATTATCTAAGTTGCTATGGTTTTTTTAGATTAAAAAAATACGAATTTATATCTTGAAACAAGTCTTAAGTTTGGATGGCTACTCACATTTAGGGACAAAGACTCTGCTCAAAATATTTTCAGAAGTCTCTTTTGGAATTGTTTTTAGAGCATATTCATGAGCCACAGAAGAAAAAGTTTCATTGCTTTTGAGAAAGCCAATTTTTAACTTGGAAACTATTATTTGGTTTGAGTAGTCTCCTTTTATAATAGACCTGAGCCTGGATACCTTTCAGGCTATTGTGAAAATAAAGCTCATTCTCAAAAGATCAAAGTAGGTGGAGTAAAAGGACCTAAGCTCACCTTCTCTCATAAAAGCAACAAAATTACAACCGACTGCTGAACAACCTTCCATCAAACAGACTACAAACTATCAAAAAAGATATCCTACTCCAGAAGGCAAAGAGGAAGCCACATCAAGAAGGTAGGAGGGGCAATTACACAATATAAGCAACACTATCCCCACTGGGTGGATAGCTCACAGTCTGTAAAGTAACTGTATCGCAGAGACTCACCTATGGGAGTCAATTCCCTGGGGATGTGGTATTGGAAGGAGCCAAAGGAGCCCCCACAGCATCCGGCACCGAAGGCCAGTGGGGTTTGTGAGCAGGAGCTCCATCGGACTGGGGGGAAATGGAGACCCCATTCTTGAAAGGCTTTCATGTGCACTGGGTCCCAGGGCACAGCAGAGACTCCATAGGAATCTGGGTCAGACCTGACTGCAATTCTTGGAGGATCTCCTGGGAAAACAGGGGGTGACTGTGGTGGGGAAGGACAGTGGAGGCAAAGGTCTCTGGAATAATCATCAGAGTGTGTTCCTCTACAGGTGGTCATTTTGGAAAAATCTGGCCCCACCCATCAGTGCTGAGAAGCCCCAGGCCAAACAATAACCCAGGAGGGATCACAGCCCCACCCATCAGCAATTAGGCTGCCTAAAGACCCCACAGGCACATAACCATCTCAGATCTCACCCAGACACAAAGAACCACACACCAGAGGGATAATTATCAGCTCCACCTACCAGTGGACAGGTACCAGTCCCTCCCATTAGGAAGCCTACAGCAAGCCCGGGTACCAACTTCAGCCACAAGGGGAGTGGGCATCAGAAGCAAAAGAGGCTACATTCCACTGTATGCAAAAAGGAGACCACACCAAAAATCTATACAAAATGAAAAGGCAGAGAATTATGACACAGATAAGGGAGTAAGAAAAATATCCAGAAAAAGAGGTAAGTGATCTGAAGATTATCAACCTCCATGGAAAAGACTTTAGACTGATGATAATGAAGATGATTCAAGACATTGGAAATAAACTGGAGGCAAAGACTGATTAATTACAAGAAACACTGATCAAAGAAATACAAGATTTAAGGATTAAGCAAGCAGAGATGCAAAGTACAATGACTGAAATTAAAAAAAAAGTCACTAGAAGCAACCAACAGCAGCATACAGGAGGCAGAAAAATGAATAAGTGAGGTAGAGGACAGACTAGTGCAAATCACTGGCTCAGAAGAGAAAAGAGAAAAAAGACCAAATGAAGAGTCTCAGAGAACTCTGGGACAATGTTAAATGCACCAATATCCATATTATAGGGATGCCAGAAGAAGAGAGAGAGAAAAGGTCAGAAAAAATATTTGAAGAGATAATGCTGAAAACTTCCCTAAAATGGGAAACGGATCACTCACTCAAATCCAGGAAGCACAACGAGTACCATATAAAATAAATGCAAGGAGGAACACCCCTAGACACATATTAATCAAACTGACCAAAATTAAAGTGAAAAGATTAAAGCTTTGTCATTTGCTTTGTTGTGTAGGGTCTTGCAGAAGAAATGCAGTAAAATAATATTAGTTACTGTTTATTGAGCTTTTACTATGTCCCAGTCACTGTTCCAAGGCTTTTACATGTACTGGGTCTTCTAAATCTTATAATAATCCCAGCATGTACTAGAGTTTTTGGCACTTCGCAGGTAAATAAAATGAGGTACGGAGGACTCAGATAAAAGAACTGGTAGTAAGTGGTGAAGCCAGGATTCAAACACAAGTCCTGAGTTTAAACTGCCTCACTTCCACTTTGCTTGAAAAGAGGTGCTACTTGGGAGTTCCTGTCGTGGCGCAGTGGAAATGAATCCAGCTAGCATCCATGAGTATGCGGGTTCTATCCTTGATAAGTGGGCTAAGGATCCAGCATTGCCATGAGTTGTATAGGCCCCAGACATGGCTGGGATCCCACTTGCTGTGGCTCTGGCATAGGCCATCAGTTGCAGCTCCTATTTGACCCCTAGTCTAGGAACTTCCATATACCATGTGTGTGGCCCTAAAAAGCAATAAAATAAGATAAAATAAAATGAAAACAATGTAAAAAAAGAAAAGAGGTGCTGCTTGTTCTACCAGCTCAGTGCCCAGTGTTTGTAGGCATTCACACGATAGCCATGAGAGCGTCAAGGGAGAAGGAAAAAAAAAACTGTACTTGGGCACTGATTATTTAAGAAAAGAACCTAAATCACTGCTGAATTAGAAGAGAGATTTCAGAGGGACTGCATACATTTGTTCCCCTAGGAATAGAGTTATTTTGTTAACTATTTTCCTAAAGTTTTTTTTTTTTTTTAAATTTCCTTGACTGATGCAGAACATCTGGCTGACTGTGAAGGAATGTTCACTACAGTAGTAAAATTGACATGCTTCGTTATAGGTCAGCCTGGCTTGTGAAACACGAAGGAAACATAATACATGTGATCAGCCAGGATTTAAACAAAACCAAGAAAATATTTCTTAGGCCAATTTAAATTTTTTAAAAAATTTCTTAGGTACGAGGATAGTATATGTGTATGGTGGTTAGAGAGATATTAATAGTGAGTATTAATTAGCCAAATGTAAGGGTAACATTTTTCTAGTTTTTAAATAGTAAGTGGAATTGTCACTAAGGTTTAATGTGTTAACACAATCATGTGCAATCACTTAATTTATGTATTAAGCTATATGTATGGAATTGTTTAAATGAGGGCTCAATAAATTGTTATAATGTGTAGCTGTTAAGAAAAAAAAAAAAGTAAATCCAAATGAAGGTAGAGACAGTATTCAGGGAGGCTAAGTTGAGCATTTGGCTGGACTTCCAAACTCAGCGTTCCTAAGGCATCAATAAAAGTCATGATTGTAAAAGCTCCCAAGAACGTGTCAGTTCTCAAGGAGTCTGTTCACCTGCAAGTCTCTCCTCTCACATTCATCGAGTTAATCCCAGATGAACCATTATGTGGCTATGGTCCACTGATACTAGATAAATTGTGGTAAAAATCCATCTCATGCTTAAGCTAATACTCTCCCAGTACCTCCTAGCATCACAAGCCTAATGCAAGGAGCATGGTGTAAATGTGGCCATGGTCACGGTTAGCCTTATTTATTTATTTAAACACTGCATTAACACTGTAATTCAAAACACTAAATCTAAGTCTTAGGGGCCATCAGAAGGTCTCTTTTTGTTCCACCCAGAATTAGAGCTTTAGTTTTATTTATGCTTTAACACTATAACCAATTACCCTGGGAACTGTTCAAATGTGTTTGTAGCAATGTGGATTGAAAACAAATCTCCAAATGTTAGCCACATGGGGCACACTTTATTTCAGCAGTAAATTTACTTTTTTTGTTTTGTTTCCATAATGGGCATAGTTTTGAGAACTAATTTCTCTGGCACATGGGATTTCTCCATGCTTAAGAACTAGAACATGTGTGTCAATAAAAGATTCCTCTCTCACATTCTAGTTCTTTAGCAATCCCCTCATCAGCTTTGTCAACTGTCTGGTCCCCTGATAATCACAGCACTGATCTTTCTAAGGGCTCAATAAATTGGGCTGGGCATACATGCACTGGAATGGAATTATTATTAGCATCTCTTAATTACTCCACAGGGGCCATTTTATTAATTTCTCAAACAAATCAATGGATTTTCTGCCCATTTTCAAAAATCCTTATCTTACAATAAAAATTGGTTAGCTAAAATGGAATTTTCTTTTTTTTGATTATGTATTTTTTTATCCATTGCTCTATCTTCAGCATTAAGGACACTACCTGGCAATAGTAAATACTCTAGTTATTTACTGAAAACATAAATGTACATCTCTTGTTTCCTTAAGATGTCACAGGCCAATATCTTTAATATGGCCTATATGATGTTGTGTCACTCATTCCTGCCTAGTAAAATGGAAATTTCTTTAAGTAAACTACTCATTTACACTTACTTACATAAAGCAATGTAAGTAAAAATGGTACTTCTGTAATATTTTTTCCTTGGTTTTAAAGAAATAGAGACTTTTAGAAAAAATTTAGAAGATGCTAATGCCATCAACCAGAGCTAACCATTGCTAAAATTTTGATATATTTCCTTTTGGCTGTCTTCATGGGCAAATCTGCAAATAATCTTCTTTACATAAATAATTTTGTACCCTGCAATGTTGTATTTGACATAAGTAGAGTTTCATGTCATTGTACATTTCTCATAAACATATTTTTTCATGGTTTCTTCATATTCTTCGTCTCTTTTTTTTTTTTTTTTTGGTCTTTTTAGGGTCACACTCATGGCATATGGAAGTTCCCTGGCTAAAGGGTGAAGTGGAGCTGTAGCTGCTGGCCTACACCTCAGCCACAGTAACACAGGATCCGAGCTGCATCTGTGACTCACGGCAACACAGGATCCTTAACCCACTGAGTCAGTCCAGGAATCAAACCCGCGACCTCGTGGGTACCAGTCAGGTTCATTACCACTGAGTCATAATGGGAACTCCCAAAAATGTATTACTTTAACTTTCCCATCTTTAGATATATGTCTATATTATGTACATTATAATATATCACAGATTATAATTTATTACAGATTAATACTATAACATTATATATTAGAAAACATATATATTATAATATATGCTAATAGCATATATATAAAATAACACTTTTATTTTCCCATCTTTAGACATTTAGGCTATTTACAGATTACTCCACATACTTTTATGGTGTATCAAGTTTTGAACACATTTCAGGTTTATTTCTTTTTTTTAATTTTTTTTTGCCTTATCTAGGGCCGCACCCGTGGCATATGGAGGCTCCCTGGCTAGGGGTCTAACAGGAGCTGTAGCCGCCGGCCTTCACCACAGTCACAGCAACGCGGGATCCGAGCCTCGTCTGCAACCTACACCACAGCTCATGGCAATGCCGGATCCTTAACCCACTGAGCAAGGCCAGGGATCGAATCCACAATCTCATGGTTCCTAGTCGGATTTGTTAACCACTGAGCCACGACAGGAACTCCAGGTTTATTTCTTTAGAAAAGATTCTTAGAAATAAAATCACTGTGTTAAAGGATATGAATATTTTGAAGACTCTTGACCTGCATTGCTACATTGCTTTTTAGAAATGTTGAAATAATTTACACTCTGACTAGAAATGTGTGAAAGTGTCTAATTCCTCTACAGTAGTCAGCACTGATTATTGTCTTTTAAAAAAAAGGATTAAAAAGAGTATTGTTATTTCAATTTCATTTTTTTTTATTTTGACTACTAATGAGGCTGAATACTTTTTCCGTACTCAAAGTCTCCTTTGAGTTATTTGTTCATGTCTTTGGCCCATTTTATAGATTTGTATGAACTCATAGTATCTTAAGGACATTAAACTTGTTTTTCATACTTGTTACACATATTTTTGATTTATTATATAGACAGATTTTGTTTTTTAAACTTTACAATCTTATGTCATAGATATATCAATCCTCTACTCTTAAGGAATTATTTATAAGTTTAATTTTTTAAAAAAGGAAAGAAAAACATGTACAAAGGACAATGTAATAAACATCTATGACCTTGCAGGCCAAATTTAAAAAATACTAATACTTTTCTTCCTTTTTTTTTAAAACAAAATTACAGATGAAATTGAGATCTCCTTAATTCCCTTCCCAATAACATTTCCCTCCTTCCTTTCTCCACTTTCTCATTATCCAGAGGCAATCCCATTATGATTTGGGAGGCAATCCCACTACGAATTTCTAAATAAGCTGTTGTATTTTTATCGTAAGTATATGTACCCATAAATAATGCATAATATAGCCTAGGGTGTTTTAAAAATGTACGCAAGGTATCATACTATTCATAGCATACTTTTGCAACTTGCTTATTGATAATCAATATTACGTTTTCAAGATTTATTCCACGTTACTACATTGGTCTAATTAATTCACTTTCATAGCCTGTAGAGCATGACTATACCACAACATTTTTCTCCATTCTTCTACTGAGGAACATTTGCATCACTCCTGAATTTTTGGTGCAAACGATCCTCAGTTATTATCTGTACATGTCTCCTGCTGCAAGTAAGTGAGAGTTTTACCTAGAACTCGAGTTGTAGGATAACAGGGTACAAGAATTCACAATATAAGCAGATATTGCCAGAATGCCCCTTGAAGGAGGTTGTAAAGGACAACCTTTAACCTTGTCCATGACAACATTTTTATAAGTTACAATATAAAATATTCTTATGGAAAGAAATGGACGTTTCTTACTTACATGTTCTCCTAGAAGGAAGGAAAGGAAGGAAGGAAAATGAAACAGGTGAGGCAATGGATATGTTAATTAACCAAACAGGGGAAACCTTTATGTGTTACGGGGATACTTAAATGTTTTTTCTGATAAGCTCTAAATGTGTTAAGACTTCTGGCTGTCATTTTTGCATCTATATATTGACTACATATTTTTTCTTAAGTAGATAAGCCTGTTTTATTCCCATCTGTCATGTATGAACATTCTTATTTTTTACATCTTTGCTAATACTTGTATTGCCACAAATTTTTATTCTTGCCAGTCTGATCATTGTAAAATGGTATTTCATTTAAAAAATTTGAATCAACTATTTCAAGGATAATTTAGTGAGTTTAAACATTTTTTCTTAGGTGTTTTGGCCACCTGAGTTTTTTGTTCAGTGAATTTTCTGTTCGTGTTCTTTGCCCAGTCTTCTCTTGGGTTGTTTGTTGCTTCCTTGTTGATGTGTAGCAGAGTTTGGGGTCAGTTATATGTATTTTAAATACCTTCAAGAAGATTGTGCTTGCCTTTTAACTTTATGTGGTATTTTGTCATACAGAAACCTAAACTTTTTAAGTAAAATCTATTTATATTTCCTTCATGATTTCTGTTCACTTATGTCTCAAATTCTTTCTTACCCAGAGTCATAAAGACAACCTTTGATGTTTTCTTCTAACTGTTGTAAACCTTCATTGATTACATTTAGACCTTTAACTGGAGTTAATTTGTTACAGTATCTAGGAGGAATCTAATTTTTTCTTTTCAATCTGGAAAGTCACATGTCCCCACATTATTTTTAAAATATTTCATTTTCTCCTCACTAGTTGGTGACCTCCCTTCTGTCATCTACCAAGTGTCTATATATGCTTGGAACTATCTCTGGATCCTTTATTCCTTATTATTAATTTATTGTACGGCAATAATCACCTCCTCATTTTATCAAGATTTTGGACTATGTTTTCAGTTCCTTGCAGGAAGGTTTTCTGCTCTCTGTTCTTTTTCAGAATTGTTTTGGTTATTCTCAAATTTAGGATCAGTTCTTCAAATGCCATAAAGCAATTCTGTTGCTATTATATCTAGAAATAAAATTACATTCATAATTTGAGAGAAAATTTCCATTTATGTAATGTGTTCCCAGCCATGAGAAGGGCATATCTTTCCATTACTTCAGGTATTTAAAAAATATCTTTAACACTATTTAAAATTAAGGTAGGTAGTCAAGATAGGTATGTTATGCTTCCATAACTAACACCAAAACTTTTGTCTTAAACAAAACAGAAGATTGTTCCTTCCTCATGCAAAGTGTGTGGTAGGTATGGGTGGCTCTCTAGAGCAACAGTCTTCTATGTGGTAGTTTGGAGTTCCAGGCTGTGTCCATCTTCTGGCAACTCAAGATCAACATTTGCTTCTACACTCCCCACGGTAGGGGAAGAGAAGGAAGAAGGAGAACCACACACTGGCTTTTAAAAGCATCCATCTAGAGTGATGCATATCCCTTCTCATATATCATTGGCTGAAATAAGTCATGTGGGCAAGGCTTACTTCAAAAGGCAGGGAACTGTAATATAAACCCAGAGTACAGAAGACCCAGATATACTGGTGACATATCTGATGTTACCATGGTGTATGCTCGTGCTTTAGCTATGGCACTGAATAAGTATGTGACTTTCAACAGGTCTCTATGCATCCAATTTTAACATCTGGAAAATGACAGATTTTTTTTTTATTCAATTAGTACCCATTATTTATTGAGAGCCTACCATGTGCTAGGCACTGTGTGACCCTGGTAAACAAAGTGCAATCCTTGCCCTCAAGCAGTCTGCAATTTAATAGTTACCTTACTGTTGATTTTCAGGTCTAAAATTCTAAGATTCTATTAAAAAGAATTCTCCATAAGAAACTCTTGATAGCATTATATTCTACAGACCTAGGCATTTTCTCAGAAATTTCTTCTTTCTTTGTATACCTGGATTCAGTTGGCTATAATGTTAATTCTATCACAGCAACAGATAATCTCATGAACATCATTTTCAAATCACTAGTGTATATACATACTGGCACATATGATGAAAAGAGAGCAGACTTTGGACTGTTCTCATAGCTCTTTTGAATTTAATGGGCAAAACACTTCATAAAATAAAGATTAGAAAATCAATCTTATGGAGAAATACCCAAGCTGATAAACTCTGTCACATAATGTACATTCCAGACATTAAAGTTTTTTCTAACTTATGAATAAACCAAATGATAAAATTTTAAAAATTTCTAAAACATTTTGGCCTGCAGTTAATTTTTCCCTAGAGTAATATTTATTGATATGAAATAGAAGAAATATGAGTAAGTATGCTTAGGAACATGCACAAAATTGGTTTGCCAAGTTTTTTTTTTTTCAGTCTCTTAGGACTTGAAGTAGCCTGCCAAATTTTAATTTACTGGATCTCTCTAGTTAAAATACAGTTCACAATGAAACATTTATAAGAGTATGAGGCATTGTCTTTAAACATGATGCGATGGTTTAAAATTTGAATGAAATATACCAAGAATTCCATTCTACTTTGCATTTATGCAAGTATGGCATTTCCTTTATTCTTAATACTACATGTCTAATACTTAAACCAAAGCCAAGAAATAGTGATGCAATAGTTGGCTGTTGCTTCAGTGTCTTACCGGCCATTGTAACTAAACTTCTGACTAATCACACCCATTTTTCATGCTTTTACAATCTTTCAGCATCTGAGGTATTAAGTTTGTTTCACAATATAACAGTGTTTGAATAATTTGCTAGTTGTTTGTACCGTAAGTTTATTTAACATCTTTGTCCCCCTTCTCAATAGCAAAACAAGGACAAAGACCATGATCATATATTCTCAGAATTTCTGGTTTTCTCAGTAAGTATCCAATGCTTATTACTGGGCTTTCTTGAAGGCAAAGTAAGGATAATCAGGATCTCTGAGTATGGGAAAGGCTTAGAGAGAAGCTGGTAATATATTAAGGAGAGATTAATGACCATTCTCTATTCTCATTATACATATTCACCCTGAGTGATCCAATTTACTGCCATGACATCAGGTGCTACCTTTGACTCTCATATTCACATCTCTCATCAATGGCCTTCTTTCTGAGGTCCACACTGGCATTTCAGCCACTATCACCACCTAGTTATTGACACAAACAACTCACATTAAAACAGGTAAACCAGAAAAATTTATATTCCTCCTCCAAGTCAGCTTCATTTGTGGTCTTTTTCAAGGTGGTGCCATCATCCATTTGGCCACACAATGCACCTGCAATCATCCTTGGTTATTCCATTTTCCTTATCAGGTATCAAGTCCTGTTGATTCTGTTTCTTTAATCATTTTTGAATCCATACTCTTCCTATAAATTCCAACTTTAGTTCAGGCCTTCATTTCACAAGTGACTAGAATAATAGCTTCCCTGGTAGTTTCCCGTTTCCAGCCAGGCTTCCTCTAATCATTCACTCCATACCCAGGCCTGTGACTCTTCTCACATGCAGATTTTACCATGTCAGTGAACGTCCTATTCTAGTTTCACTCTATTGACTGGCTGAGTGTAGTTTCACATTCTGGTCCTTTCTCAGTTTGAAGGCCTGCTCAGGAGGGCTTGGCCAACTGTGTCCTGAGAGTAAAGCCACTGTTTACACACTCCTAAGATGTTCTGTCTCAAACCATCCTTGCCTGCCTCAGCAGAGCTCTTTCTCACCCTGACCACGCTTTCTCTCTTTCTGTTCACCTTATGTTCATTTTCTTGCTTTGTGGCAACTGTAGAGGACAAAGCAATGAGAGGAGGTGTGGAGAGAAGAAATGGAAAGCACAAAAGGCACTGGAGCCTAATTCCTTGATGCCTTTCCTTTTTAGTCCTAGAGCTGTCTGTCTTTTGTAAAATGCTTTTTGTTTCATACTATGTATGTAGTTTTTCTGTGGCTCTGAGTGGGCTGTATTATGTCAATCTGGGGGCCTCAAAGGGCAGTGATCTTATTTACTGATATCACTAGGTCCCGAGTACATGACATGAAAATCATTATTTTTTATGGCTGAGTAGTATTCCAGTGGGTATATATACTACATCTTCTTAATCCAAACATCTGTTGATGGACATTTAGGTTGTGTCCATGTCTTGGCTATTGTGAATAGTGCTGCAATGAACATGCAGGTGTGTCTTTTTCAAGGAAAGCTTTGTCTGGATATATGCTCAAGAGTGGGATTGCTGGGTCATATGGTAGTTCTATGTATAGTTTTATGAGGTACCTCCATACTGTTTTGTATACATGTATGTGTGACTGGGTCACCTTGCTCAATGGTAGAAAATCGACAGAACACTGTAAACCAGCTATAATGGAAAAAAATAAAAATAATAAAAAAAAGAAAATTGCTAATAAAAAACAAAATAATTACTTAACGTTTTTTGATAATAACAACAGAAAGAATATGAAATAAGGGGAAAAGTTGAACTATTAAGAATAGGTAAGTATTTTAAGATAACCTTGAATCTTGGTTTAAAATAACTTGTCCAAAGAAAGAAGAATTTACCTTCTGCTGCGGGAATGTGGACTCCATCATGGCTGTTTCAAAGCTGTGAGCACCTTCAGCCTGGGTCTTCTCCCACAGAGCTCTGAGGAATTGCACAGAATGACTCTGTATGGACAGGGGCTCAGGAAACAGGCTCTGAAAGGGGATAAATGAGAGAAATGTAACATGCTATCTCTTGTCCCAACAATACTGTTTGAATGGCTGCAAAGCACTATTAGGCTTGGTTTGAACTATAACATGGATTAAATTTAACTAAACCAACAGAGAAATCTATCTTGAAGATCAAATATATGATACATTTCATGCTTTTCATTTTTAACAGAAAATTTAACTTATTAAATAGAATTTTCAAGATGGTTGATATTGAATTCTATAAATATAAATAAATGTTTACTTCACTTTTCAAGTATGCTACTTAATTGAAAAATGGTTAATATAAATATTCATATTTATTATTCAAAGATCTGAGAATTAAGGTATACAATTAAAACAGGAGTACAAATATCAAGTTTGTTTATACAGAGTAAATCATGAAGAATAGATGTTAAATAACCAAAAGTCCATTATTCAACTCCATGGATATAAACATCCTAAAATGTGCAATGGATGAATATTCTTTGAGTGTTAAGATATTCTAAGGTTTGGACAATAAGATTGCTAATGTATGAAAAAAGTGGCATTTACATATATTTCATTCAAGTCAACGACAATAAAATTTTCAAAGGAAGATTTAAACTGCAGTCACTTACATATTGTGATGTTATACCTATGAATGTGACAAATATTTCAATTCAAGGGAATGATTTTATAAAAACATACAGAACATAAAGGGCACAAAATTATATATATATATATATATATATATATATATATATATATATATACACACACACACATATATATATATTACCATATATATTATCCTTTGTGTGGGGGCAATAAAATAATGATATTGGCCTATAAAATCCACTTTCCAGAGTTCCCGTGGTGGCTCAGCAAGTTAAGAACCTGACACAGTGTCTGTGAGGATGTGGGTTCAATCCCTGGCCTCACTCAGTGTGTTAAGGATCCAGCATTGCCACAAATTGTGGTGCAGATCACAGATGTGGCTCAGATCTGTTCTTGTCATGGCTGTGCTGTAGCCCTCAGCTGAAGTTCCTGAAGCTCCAATTTGACCCCTAACCTGGGAACTTCCATATACCACAGGTGTGGTGGTAAAAAGAAAAAAAACAGTCCAATTTCCATGTCAATAACTATCCAAATAGACTTATGAGAATCTCTAGGTGGTCTATG
Source organism: Catagonus wagneri (assembly GCA_004024745.2). NCBI lineage: Eukaryota > Metazoa > Chordata > Mammalia > Artiodactyla > Tayassuidae > Catagonus > Catagonus wagneri. The sequence continues at coordinate 14,991,142 of PVHT021183693.1, forward strand.
TGTACAAAGTTTCTATTTAGTAAGTGAAAATTAACAATTTTTTGTTTGTTTCTTCTTTAAATTCTTTTTTTTTAATTTTTCCATTATAGCTGGTTTACAGTTTTTAATCAATTTTTCAACTGTACAGCGTGGTGACCCAGTTACACATACATATATAGATTCGTCACAAGTGATTATACATAGTTCCTGGTGCTATACAGCAGGATCTCCTTGCTTTTCCATCCAGAAGGCAATAGTCTACAACTATTAACACCAGACTCCCAGACCATCCCACTCCCTCCCCCACCCCCACAAGTCTGTTCTCCAAGTCCATGATTTTCTTATCTGTAGAAAGGTTCATTTGTGCAGTATATTAGATTCCAGATATAGGTGATATCATATGGTATTGTCTTTCTCCTTCTGACTTGAAAATTAACAATTTCTTTTCCAGAAAAACGTTACTGTTAATCTCAAGATGAGCTGTTCCTTGTACTAAGTGGGAAAAGGTGGGGGAATCTAATACCCTGAGTAAGTTGTCCACAGATTTTAAAAGGGTAAGAGACAGTAACAGATTATATATTAATATATAATTTATATATAATATATAATTTATATTTTTGTTTTTTAGGGCAAAAATATAAACTATATAGGGCCGCACCTGCAGCATATGGAAGTTCCCAGGCTAGGGGTCGAACTGGAGCTACAGCTGCTGGCCTACACCCCAGCCACAGCAAAGTGAGATCCGAGCCACATCTGTGACCTATACCACAGGTCACGGCAATGCCGGATCCCTAATCCACTGAGTGAGGCCAGGGATCAAACCCACAACTCTATGGATCCTAGTCAGGTTCATTAACCACTTAGCCATGAAGGGAACTCCAAGGCAGCAACAGATTGATTGTGAAATCAAAAATGTGAACACATCTGGGATTCTCTTGATTATTACTGGAAACATACAGCATATGATTTTTCACCTATGGAAGAGCAGTACCTGATTTAATTAATCATCATTCTAAAGAGGACCATTTAGACTGGAATCTGTCAATCTGAGAACTCCATGAGTGTGTAAATTGAGAGAGAAGAGAAAGAGTCTGGCCCAGCATACAAGGCTAGTTCTGCATTTGTAGCTATCAAGTTAAAGATTTTATTTTATTTTTTTAATCCCAAGGTCAGGCTTCACCCAGATAACACAGTATCAAAGGTGCTGAAAAAGAAAGGAAATACTATAGCAAAAAACAAAGAAGAAAAACATATAAACGGATGTTTTTTATTTTTCTCAAAGAGAAAGACAAAGAATCAAACTAAATCAGTAAAATCAGAGTGAAGGGGCAAAAATAAAATAAAGTTTTTCTTGGTTTGTTTTCAGAAAACTAACCAACTGATAAAGCAAGAGATGAAACCAACTACAAAATCACTGATGAAAACTATTTGAAAAATACTAGTAAACTAGAAGAAGAAAAATAAGGTCATTATTTCAAGAAAAGAAAGAAAATTAATGCTTTTTATATTCATCTACAATTTGATTCACATAAAAATGTGAGTTGTTCACTATGAGTTGTGACTGTTTTTGAGACTTAATATAGAAAAAGATGGCATCCCTGATGCATGTCTAAGTTGTCCCTTTTCTAATTACTATAGTTCCACTTTACAACTACGATACATTCAGCATTAAAATTCAGGTATTTTTTCTTAATAAGACTGCCTTATATTTCTAAGGAAAGGTAACTATCTGGTTTGTGACCTTTTTTTGAGGCCTTATAGAAATATTTTATTAGGAGAAGTAAATAAGCTGTATTATCACTTGGCCTAAATTTTAACCATCTTATAACATTTGCATTCTGCTTTTTCTGACTCCAGCTTCCCTGCTCCTAACAGAAGCCATATTTTGTTTTCTAATATATATGCCATATTTTGTTTTCTAATATATATGTAACAGCAAAAAGACCACTGGGTTAGGAGCCAGGTGGTCTGAACTCTGTCCTTCAATTTTCATTTTAAAAAAAATTTTTATTATAGTTGACGTACAATGTTGTCTCAATTTCTGCTGTACAGAAAAGTGACACAGTCATACATATATAAACACTCTTCTCACATTATCTTTCATCATGTTCTATTGTAAGTGATTGGATATAGTTCCCTGTGCTATACGTCAGGACCTCATTGCTTATCCATTCAAAATGTAATAGTTTGCATCTATTAACCCTAAACTCCCAGTTCATCACACTCCCTCTCCCTCCCCTTTGCAAACACAAGTCTGCTCTTCATGACTATGAGACTCTTTCTGTTCTGTAGAAAGGTTCATTGGTGCCATATTTTAGATTCCATATATAAATGAAATCATATTGTATGTCTTTCTCTTTCTGACTTACTTCACTTAGGAGAAGAGTCTCTGGTTCCATCCACGTTGCTGCAAATGGCATTATTTTGTTCTTTTTTACAGTTGAGTAGTATTCCATTGAGTGTATATACCACTTGCTCTTAATCCATTCATCTCTCAGTGGACATTTAGATTGTTTCCATGTCTTGGCTATTGTGAATAGTGCCGCAATAAACATAGGGATGCATGTATCTTTTTGAATGAAAGTTATGTCCGGATATACGCCCAAGAGTGGGATTGCTGGGTCATATGGCATTTCTATATTTAGTTTCCTGAGGTACCTCTAAACTGTTTTCCATAGTGGTCGCACCAATTTACATACCAACCAACAGCATAGGAGGGTTCCCTTTTCTCCACACCCTCTGCAACATTTGTTATTTGTAGTCTTATTAAAGATGACCATTCTGACAGGTGTGAGGTAGTACCTCACTGCAATTTTGATTTGTATTTCTGTAATAATTAGTGATGTGAGCAGTTTCTCATGTGCCTGTTGGCATCCATATGTCTTTTTCAGAGAAATGTCTATTCAGGTCTTCTGGCCACTTTTCAATTGGGTTGTTGGTTTTTTTTTTTTTTTTTTTTTTTTTTTTTTTTTTTTTTTTTTTTTTTTTTTTTTTTTTTTTTTTTTTTTTTTTTTTTTTTTTTTTTTTTTTTTTTTTTTTTTTTTTTTTTTTTTTTTTTTTTTTTTTTGCTGTTGAGTTGTATAAGTTTTTGTATATTTTGGAGATTAAGTCCTTGTCAGTTGCACCATTTGCAACTATTTTCTTCTATTCCCTAGGTTGTCTTTTTTTTTAATGGTTTCCTTTGCTGTTCAAAAACTTGTCAGTTTGATTAGGTCCCATCGGTTTATTTTTGCTATTATTCCTATTGCTTGGGAGACTGACCTTAGAAAATATTTGTATGGCTGATGTCAGAGAATATTTTGCCAATATTCTCTTCTTGGATCTTGATTGTGGTTTGTCTTATGTCTCAGTCTTTAAGTGATTTTGAGTTTATTTTTGTACATAGTGTGAGGGTGTGTTCTAGTTTCATTGTTTTATGAGGCTGTCTAGTTTGCCCAGCACCACCTGCTGAAAAGACTGTCTTTTTCTCATTTTATATTCTTGCCTCCTTTGTTGAAGATTAATTTTCTGTAGGTGTTTGGGTTTATTCCTGGGTTCTCTACTCTGTTCCATTGGTCTGTATGTCTATTTAGGTACCAGTACCACATTGTCTTGATTACTGTGGCTTTTGTACTATTAACTGAACTCTGGGAGAGTTATGCCTCCTGCTTTTTTTTTTTTTTTCTTCCCTGAGGATTGCTTTGGCAATTTCGGGTCTTTTATGGTTCCATATAAATGTTTGGATTGTTCTAGTTCTGTGAAAAATGTCATGCGTACTTTGATAGAGATTACATTAAATCTGTATATTGCTTTGGGTAGTACAGCCATTTTAATGGTATTCATTCTTCTAATCCAGAAGCATGGGATATCTCTCCAATTTCTTCGAATACTCTTTAATTTCTGTGATTAATGTTTTATAGTTCTCAGCATATAGTCTTTCACCTCCTTGGTCAGGTTTATTCTGAGGTATTTAATTTTAGGGGGTGCAAATTTTAAAAGGTATTGCTTTTCTATATTCTTTTTCTAATATTTAATTGTTAGTAATCAGAAATGCCACTGATTTCTGAATGCTGATCTTGTATCCTGCTACTTTGCTGAATTCCTCGATCAGTTAGAATGGTTTTTGTGTGGAGTCCTTAGAGTTTTCTAGATATAGTATCATGTCATCTGCATAGAGTGACAATTTTACCTCTTCTCTTCCAATTTGGATACCTATTCTTTTGTTTGTCTGATTGCTGTGGCTAGGACTTCCAGTACTATGATGAATGAAAATGATGAGAGTGGGCATTCTTGTTCCAGATTTTAAAGGGAAGGCTTTCAGCTTTTCTCCATTGTATATTACATCACCTGTGGGTTTGACATAAATGGCTTTCATTCTGTTAAGATATGTTCCTTCTATACCAATTTTGGTCAGAGTTTTTTTTTTTAATCATGAATCGATGATTTTTCTGCATCTGTTGGATCATGTGGTTTGTACTTTTCTTTTGTTAATGTGGTCTATGACACTGATAGATTTGCCTATATTGAACAATCCTTGTGAACTTGGGATGAACCTTGCTTTGTCATGGTGTATGATATTTTTTACATGTTGTTGGATTTGGTTAGCAAAAACTGTGTTGAGAAATTTTGCATCTATATTCATCAAGTATATTGTCCCATAATTTTCTTTTTTGGTAGTATCTTTGTCTGGTTTTGGTATTAGGGTGATAGTGGCTTCATAGAATGTCTTTGGGTGTATTCCTTCTTCTTCGACCTTTTGAAAAATTTTAAAAAGTGATGTGCCTAAGTTCTTCACTGTATTGTTAGTAGAATTTGGCTTTGAAGCCACCTGGTCCTGGACTTTTTTTGTAGGGAGTGTTTTTATTACCTATACAATTTCATTTGTAGTGATCAGTCTGTTCAAATGATATATTTCTTCTTGATACAGTTTTGGCAGGTTGTGTCTCTAGAAACTTGTTAATTTCTTCCAGGTTGTCAAATTTGTTGCCATATAACTTAGTATTCTCTTATGGTTTTTGTATTTCTGTAGTATCAGTTGAGATTTCTTTTTCATTTCTTATTTTGCTTATTTATGTCCATTCTCTCTTCTTGGTAAGTCTGACCAGAGGTCTGTTATTTTGTTTACTTGTTTTTATTAATTTTTTCTATTGTTTTTTAATCTGTATTTTTTTTTGTCTTGTAAGTGCTGCACCCACAGCACATGGAGGTTCCCAGGCTAGGGCTTCAATCAGAGCTATAGCCACTGGCCTACGCCACTGACACAGCAATGCAGGATCCTTAACCCACTGAGCATGGCCAGGTATCAAACCCGAGTCCTCATGGATACTAGTCGGGTTCATTAACCACTGAGCCATGATAGGAACTCCTGATTTCCTCTCTGATCTTCATGATTTCCTTCCTTCAGCTGACTTTAGGTTTCGTTTGGTTTTCTTTTTCCAATTCTTTTATGTGGTAGGTTCAATTGTTGTCTGTATCACTATGAACTTCCCTCTAAGAACTGATTTTGCAGCATCCCATAGATTTTGAATGGTTGTATTTTCATTATCATTTGTCTCAAGGTTTTTTTTTAATTTCCCTTTTGATTTCCTCAACTGATTGGTTTTTTAGTAGCATGTTGTTTAGTCCCATATAGCAAGGTTTTTCTCATTTTTTTCCCTCTGATTGATTTCTAAGCTTCATGTCATTATGGTCAGAAATGATGCTTGAAATAATTTCTATATTCTTAAATTTGTTGAGGTTAGCTTTGTGCTCCAGAATGTGGTCAATCCTTGGAAATATTCCATATGCACTTGAAAAGAATGTATATTGATTTTTTTGGATGTAATGTCCTGAAAATGTCAATTAAGTCTAACTACTCTATTGTGTCATTTAAGATCTCTGTTGCCTTACTGATTTCTGTCTAGAGGATCTCCCCATTGATGTTAGTGGGGTGTTAAAATCGCCTACTCTTATTGTATTCCCATCATTTTCTTCTTTTATGTCTGTTAGTATTTGTTGTAGTTATATGGGTGCTCCTATATTAGGGGCATATATATTCACAAGTGTAATACCTATTCTTGCATTAATCCTTTTACCATTAAATAGTATCCTTCTTTGTCTTTCTTTATGGCCTCTGTTTCAGAGTCTATTTTGTCTGATATGAGTATTGCAACTTTGACTTTCCTGTCTTTTCTATTTGCATGAAATATCTTTTCCATCCCCTCACTTTCAATTTATATGTGTCTTTTGCCCTAAGGTAAGTCTCTTGTAGGCAGCATATTGCAGGGTCTTCTGTTTTCATCCAGTCTGCCACTCTAGGTCTTGACTGGAGCACTGAGTCCATTGACATTTACAGCAATTATTGGTAAATATGTATTTATTGCCATTTTAAACTTTATTTTCCAGTTGGTTCTATGTTTCTCCATTGTTCCTTTCTTTTTTTGGTTGGTCTCATTTTATTTTATGCTTTTGTCCTTTTCTTTTTAGTTTTTGTGAATGTATTGTTTGGTTTTGGTTTGTGGTTGCCCTGTTTTTCAAGTATGTTAACCTCTTTCTGTATCTGCTTGCTTTTCAGGCTCAAACACATTCTAAAAAAAAGAAAAAGAAAAAAGAATCTAGATTTTCTTACTTTCCTTCCCCACATTTTTATGATTTTGATATCCTTTTTAACATCTTACGTTTACCCTTTTGTTGTTCCTTCTGTTTATCATCGCTTTTACAAATAGCTTTTTTTTTCCTTATAGATCTGTATACTGGCACATTTATGTGATTATTTTCCAGTTGTGATTTCCTCCATCCTATATCTCCTTACTTCTTTTCTATTTAGAGGATACCTTTCAGTATTTCTTTTAGAATGGGTTTAGTATTGCTGTATTCCTTTAGTTTTTGTTTGTTGGAGAAAACCTGTATTTCTCCTGATAATCTTGCTGGGTAGAGTATTTTAGGCTGCAAATTTTTTTTCCTTTTAGAACTTTGAATATATCCTGCCACTCTCTGTTTCTTTGTTTTTCTCTTGCTGCCTTGAGAACCCTCTCCTTATCTTTAACTTTTGCCATTTTTATTATAATATTTCTTGGTGTGGGTCTATTTTGATTCATCTTTTTGGGGGCAATCTGTGCTTCATGTATCTTGATATCTATTTTCTTTAGATTTGGAAAGTTTTCAGCCATAATTCCTTCAAATATATTTTCTTTTTCTTATTTCAATTGTAGGTGTACATAAATCATCACCAGTCAGTTTTATAGATTTTTGTATCCCAAACCCACAGTGCATCCCCTCACCCCCCAGATTGTCTTATTTGAAAAACCAAGGTTTTCCAAAGTCTGTGAGTCATTGTCTGTCCTGCAAAGAAGTTCATTGTGTCTTTTTAGTTTCCACATGTAAGTGGTAGCATTGGGTGTTGCTGTCTAATTGTCTGACTGGTTGCACTTCACATGATAATTTCTAGGTCCATCCATGTTGCTGTAAATGTTGGTAATTCATTCCTTTTAATGGCTGAGTAATATTCCATTGTGTGTATGTACCATATCTTCCCTATCCACTCCTCTGTCGATGGGCATTTAGGTTGTTTCCATGACCTGGCTATTACATAGAGTGCTGCAATGAACACTGGAGTACGTGTGTCTTTTCGAGTCATGGTTTCCTCTGGATAGATGCCCAGAAGTGGGATTGCTGGATCAAATGGTAATTCTATTTTGAGTTTTCTGAGGAATCTCCATACTGTTTTCCACAGCGGTTGCACCAATTTGTATTCCCACCAGCAGTGTAATGAAGATCCTTTTTCTCCACACCCTCTCCAGCACTTACTGTTTGTAGACTTCTTGATGATGGCCATTCTGACTGGTGTAAGGTGGTACCTCACAGTGGTTTGGATTTGCATTTCTCTAATGAGGAGCGATGTTGAACATCTTTTCATGTGTTTATTTGCCATCTGCATGTCTTCTTTGGAGAACTGTCTGCCTAGATCCTCCACCCATTTTTGATGGGGTTGTTTGTTTCTTTGGTATTGAGCTGTAGGAGGTGTCCATAAATTTTGGAGATTAATCCCTTGTCAGTTAATTAATTTGCAAATATTTTCTCCCATTCTGTGGGTTGTCTTTTCGTTTTGGTTAGGGTTTCCTTTGCTGTGCAGAAACTTTGAAGTTTAATTAAGTCCCATTTGTTTATTTCTCTTTTTCTTGTCCTTACTCTGACACATGGATCTGAGAAGATGTTGCTAGCATTTATGTCAGAGAATGTTTGGCCTATGTTTTCCTCTAAGAGTTTTATAGTATCTGGTCTTGTATCTAGATCTTTAATCCATTTTGAGTTTATTTTTGTGCGTGGTATTAGGAAGTGTTCTAGTTTCATCTTTTTCCATGTAGCTGTCCAGTTTTCCCAGCACCACTTATTGAAGAGGCTGTCTTTTGTCCAATGTATATTCTTGCCTCCTTTGTCATAGATTAGTTGACTCTAGATGCGTGGATTTAATTCTGGGCTTTCTATCCTGTTCCACTGATCTATATTTCTGTCTCCAGTACCATACAGTTTTGATGACTGTAGCTTTGTAGTAGAGTCTGAAGTCAGGGAACCTGATTCCTCCAGCTACATTTTTCTTTTTCAGGATATCTTTGGCTAGTCTGGGTTTTTTGTGTTTCCAAACAAACTTTAAACTATTTTGTTCTAGTTCTGTGAAAAAGGTCCTTGGTAATTTGATAGGGATTGCATTGAATGTGTAGATTGCCTTGGGTAGTATAGTCATTTTGATAATATTGACTCTTCCAATCCAAGAGCATGGTATGTCTTTCCACTTGTTCATGTCATCCTTGAGTTCTTTCATCAGCATCTTTTGGTTTTCAGAGTATAGGTCTTCTGTCTCTTTAGGCAGGTTTCTTCCTAAGTATTTGATTCTTTTTGATGCGATGGTAAATGGGATTGCTTCCCTAATTTCTCTTTCTAATCTTTCATTGTTAGTATATAGAAACGCAGTTGATTTCTGTGTATTAATTTTGTATCCTGCAACTTTGCCAAATTCATTGATGAGCTCTAACTGTTTTCTGGTAGAGTCTTTAGGATTCTTTAGGTATAGTATCATGTCATCTGCAAAAAGTGATAGTTTTACTTCTTCCTTTGCAATTTGGATTCCTTTTATTTCTTCTACTTTTCTGATTGCTGTGGCTAGGACTTCCAGAACTATGTTGAATTGTAGTGGTGAGAGTAGCCATCCCTGTCTTGTTCCTGATCTCAGCAGGAATTATTTCAGCTCTTCACCATTGAGAATGATGTTAGCTCTGGGTTTGTCATAGAGGGCCTTTATTATGTTGAGGTAGGTTCCCCCTATGCCCACTTTCTGAAGGGTTTTTATCAGAAATGGGTGTTGGATTTTGCCAGAGGCTTTTTCTGCATCTATGGAGAGGATCATATGGTTCTTATTCTTCCGTTTGTTAACATGGTGTATCACACTGTTTGATTTGTGGATATTGAAGAATCCTTGCATCCCTTGGATAAATCCCACTCGATCATGATGCACAATCCTTTTAATGTATTGTTGGATTTGGTTGGCTAGTATTTTGTTGATCAAATATATTTTCGATCCTGTTTTATTTTTCATCTCCTTCTGGAGACCCACTTTATGTTATCCCATTGGTCTGTTACACTGTCTTCATGTTTTTTCATTTGGTTTTCGGTATGCTGCTCTGATTAGCTGATTTCTGTTATTCTTTCAAGTCACTTATTAGTTCTTCTGCATTATTTATTCTGTTCTTCAATGCCATTAACTCAACTTGCCTGTCTGCAAATGAATTTTCTAATTTTTCTTGGCTCCTCCTTATATTTTCTAGTTCCTTTCTTAAGTAATCTGCATTAGTGTTCATATCTGCTCTTAATTCCTTCAGTATTTTCACTATCTTCTTTTTGAACTTGGTGTCTGTTAGGCTGCAGAGGTCTGTTTCACAGTTTGCTCCATCAGGGGAATTGTTCAGTTCTTTTAACTGGGAAGGATTCCTGAGCTTTTTCATTTTGTTTGTATTTTTCTTATTCTTGGAGTTTAGGGAAAACAACTCCTACAGTCTTGCAGGGACACTTTTTTCGTTCTGTTTTGCTTTTTTAGGGTCACACTTGTGGCATATGGAAGTTTCCAGGCTAGGGGTTGAATCACAGCTGCAGCTGCTGGCCCACACTACAGCCATAGCAATGTGTGACCTGAGTCATGTCTGTGACCCACACCACGGCTCATAGCAATGCCAGATCCTTAATCCACTGAGCAAGGCCAAGGATCTAACCTTCATCCTCATGGATAGTGGTTGATTTTGTAACCTGCTGAACCACAAATGGAACTCCCTGGAAGGCTATTTTTATGCAGGTGTGCCTCCTGGGTATCTTTGAGGGCTTATTTATTTATTTATTTATTTATTTATTTTTGGTTGTGAAGGTTGTTTTTGGTTTGGATGCTTGCTGTCTCTTTCCTCAGTGTGTGCAAGTTGTTATCCCTTTGATGGGGGTGCTGATGTACAGGCTGCGTTTGCTTCCACGAAGTTGGAGGCAATGGGCAGGGCCTGTGGCTAGTGGTTGGTTGCTGGGTCCTTGACAGTGGTGAGGACCTGCAGGAAGGTGTAGGCAGCACCCAGAGACTTTGGCAGTGGCAACAGTAGGATGCATGTGTTCCCAGGGGAGTGAGGGCAACGAGTGGCTCTCAGTTACAGTGCCCTCCTTGGTGGCAACCCCTGAGGTAACTGGGGCTGCAGGTGGTGCCTGTTCAAGGACCCAGAGGTGGCTGGTCCCTCCCACCTCTAGAGTCTGTGATGGTTCCAGCTGTTTGCCCCCATAGCCTGCACCTGAGAGCCTGTGTGTGTGCAGAGAAAGATTTTCTTATGGTGGTCACACCCGTCCACCACTTGCCCTCCCCAGCAATGGTGCCTTACTTCTCCTGCAGGCCAGACCTCTTCACAGATCCCTCAGAAGTGGCACTCTATTCCCCAGCCCATGGTGCAACACTCCTTAGTCCCCCAGGCTGTCAGCACACAGCCAACCTAATTCTCTCCCTGGAACTAAACTTTGGAGCTTGAGTCCCAGTACCCAAACCCCACCCAAGTGTCTCAGGCTGTGGTGTCTGGGGACGGTGGTACCAATGCTCTGTGCAGCTCTCTTCTGTTTTGCCCTCCTCAATCTGGCTGCTGCTTTTTTCTCTGATACTTTGAGTTTCCTCTCTGTCCTGGCCGATCTCCCAGCCAGTTAGTTGGCCTCCCAGGGTACAGGCTCATTTCCTCTTTCACCACTCCCTTTCAGGAGTGCTGGCCCTGTCCTGATTCCTTTCTCTCTCTTGTTTTCTTTTTTCCTTTTGTTCTACCTAGTTATGTGGAGGGTTTCTTGCCCTTTTTTGGAGATTTAAGATCTTCTGCCAGTAAACATTCTGTGCCAACCATTCTACACATAGATGGGTTTTTTTTTTTTAATGTGTTTGTGGGAGAAGGTGAGTGCCACATCTTACTCCTCTGCCATTTTGATCTCACTCCCTCAATTTTCTTATCTGGAAAAATGATATATAATATCCCTTCTCTTACTAACATTTTATAATCTATATTAGAATTTTACACATTCAAGATAAGTATTTCCATATAAAATCTCTTTGGATGCTAAAATCTTTGCATCAATTTGCTAGTGTTAAGTTCAAAGCTCTTCTTTACATAATTTTACTTATATACGTAAATTCTACAGGAAAAAGTGGCATTCAAGTATCCTAACAGTGTTAAAAAGGGTATCTTGACACTAAAATAACTGGAGATTCAAAGACTGTGGGGAAATAATGGCTAGCTCTACATAAGGAAAATTATTATCCCAAATAAGTGATTTTTGTTGTTACTGTTGAACAAAAAGTAATGTCCTATTCTTCTTTTTTAAAGCTAAGGATATTCAAGATAATAATAAGTTTTTCCTTCTGACTACTAATCCAGGGTCTTTTATAAGTAAACTACCATAAAACATATGAAATCCATGTTAAAAATTACTAATGAGGGAGTTCCCATTGTGGCTCAGTGGTAACGAACCTGACTAGTAGCCATGGGGACTCATGTTCGATCTCTGGCCTCACTCAGTGGGTTAAGGAACCAGTGTTGCCACGAGCTGTGGTATAGGCGCAGACTCAGCTTGGATCTAGCATTGCTGTGGCTGTGGTATAGGCTAGTAGCCAAGGCACCAATTCGACCCCCAGTCTGGGAACTTCTATATGCCGAGATACGGCCCTAAAAAGACAAAAAAAATTACTAATGAAATGTGTGTGTATTGCCATTATCTACATATCAACTCTTGTCAAAGAATAATTCAGTAAAAACGATTACAAACTCATACTCCACTGTCTCATTAAGAAGTCATGATGAATGTGAATTAAACACACCTGTTGAAATAGAAACATGATCTGGATCCATGGTTGAGGTTCTTGGCTGATGAGAATAAAACTGGATTTACTGTAGAGGCAGTAATGACCCTTCAGGGAGCAGGTGAAGAACAGCTTTGCTACACAACTTCTAACAGAATCTAGAAACAAATACAAACAGCATTAAACACTGGACTCTTTCCAGAGTTACACCTTCTGCTTCAATACACAAACACCTTTACAAATACATTCTGCCGTTTTCAACCTGTGAGCGAATAACTTCAAACAACTGTGGATTTGGGAGTAGATCTATTTGATGGAATGCAGATTTAAATGAAGATGATTTAAGCAAGCTGTATTCTATTCCTTTTTCTTTTCTAATTAACAATGCATGAGAAATCTCTAAGCAACTTGCATAGGAAGAAAAAAACCTCTTGCTAATAAAAAGGGAGATATGTGTCATTTCCATCTGACTGAGCACTTTGAAAGGATAACCTGGGAAGAATAAGCAAATGGATGGAGGAAACCCATGCATTTTCTGGGTAATGGATGGTGTGAAATGAATCAGGGGCACTGTTCTCTATGTTGTTCAGAGGCCATAGAGACAACCTCCAGAATAACCTTGGCCAGATGTGTGGCTTCCTATGAACTGGCTTGAACTGGCTGGAAAAGGTCATTTCATCTTGAAGAGTCTCAGTGGGAAAACTTAAAGTGATTATCCTTCAGGGACAAGAAAGTAGGGGATTGTGATGGTGGCATCATAGAGCAGAGGTGGTAAGGAACCATGTGTAGGAGCCATTTAATTTTTACAACCCTGCAAGACGGGCATTACTACTATTTTAAGTGTGAGGAAATTTAACCCATTAAAGGGTTATCTTAGTGAAACACTGTTACTGCCTTGTTCACCACTATGACCTCAGAATGTGGCACACAATAGATGTTCTAAAGAGAGTGTCTGAATAGATGAATGACGCTCAGAAATCCAGAAAAAAACTGCTCAAGTCCGCCCAATCTGTGGCAGAGCCAGGATTTGAATTCAGCCAAGCTATTGTCACATTTGGATGTTTTAGGCTTTACCATGCTGGGGATTTTTAAATCTGTAGCGTCATATTGATAGCTCATGTAGTATTTATTGTTTCAGAATTAATCTGACATCTTAAATGAAATATTTTGAAAATTAATAGGTTCAGTAGCCCTACTATTAAAAATGGAACTGGATTAGAGTTTATTAAAAGTTGACAGGACCCTAATAAGGTGATAGAGTCAGTCCCCACCTAAGAGAGTGCTCAGGGTTCCCAGGAGGATGGAGGGCGGTTGGCTTATCTGTGCACCATCACGGCTCAGGTGTGAAGGAATAACAGATTTTGAGAAAGAGTTTTGTAGAGTTGAGGGAGGGTGATCAATGATAAATTAGAGAAGACAAAATAGTAAAGCCACAGGGCAATTAAGAAATATATACAGAAATCTTAATAATTAAGAGTTTTCTGTGATTCTGAAACACTGGTACGAAAGAGGACTAGTTTTTGTGAACTTAGTTCTTCAGGGGAATTTGAATATTCAAAATCCTTGTATAAAATTAGAAATCATTTCTGCATCCTGTGGGTGAATGGCTCATGAGGTGTAAAGCGTGCTTCAAAGTTAAGTGGAAAGACCAGGAGGCCTGTGACTGACAGAGAACGACCTCAAAGAACAGAAGAGAGCACAATATCCCTTTAAAATCACCTATCAGAAACTGACAATGGTAATGAAAAATACTTTTTGGCACTGATGCTCTGAAAAATTGAACTTAATGAATATTAGAGAAGTCAGAAACCAAGTATTTTCTTTGTGCCCACACACAAAAAATGGTACTGCTGGAAATCAATCTGGTTGTAATGTGTACATTGAGACAGCACCCTGTTTTGCTTTAACAGAATGTTTCAAAAGGAAACAAGTTCATTTGTAAGAACCTGAGCAGCAGGTTGACAGTCCTAGTTGGACTTCAGGCCTCTGCCATGAAAAGAAAAAAATTTTTCATCTTTTTTTTATTCCCCTAAATTATGGCTCATTCATGTTTTCCTTTGAAAATGAACACTGATTCAATTTATTTTACCCTCCTTGAGCCTTCAGGCTTTCTATACATAAATCATAGGGGTCCCAGATCACGGAAAATGAGCAAAGCAGTAGAAGAGAGAGAGAGAGAGAGACACCTTTACCTAGAATCATATACACTTGTTATAAAAACAAATAAGGCTTCTATTAATGCTTTCAGGGAACTGGATCTGTCTCTTCATTTCTTTCCTAAGCTTCCCTGGCTTAGAATGTTTTCTCAACATTAATATCTAGTTGATAATTTTTCTCTGTAATTTTCTCCCTCCTGTTCATTCCATGGTATCAAACGGTGGATATGGAATAAATGGTGTTGGATAAATGAATGGGTGTCTCCATGTGTGGAGACCAAGAGGAGCCATGCTGTTGACTTTGCTCTTAAGAAGCTTACAGCTCAATGGAAGAAACACCTACCAACAATGGCTGAAAACTATTTTAAGTCCATAAGATAATGGAGGGACACACGGTGCTGACTACTCCAAGCAAAGAGCAGTTCTTCTCCTTGGGAAACCAGGAGAGGTTTCATGGAGAGGGAAATATCTGATATGACCTTAAAAGCCAACCAAGATTTTGAACTTATAAAAAGTATGAGGGAGACATGCATTTTAAGTGGAGGGAGCACTCTGAAAAAAATCACATAAGGCACGAATGTTCAAGGTAATTCAAGATAGTGTATCTGGGTTATTAAAATATTTTTTACTTACACAGCTGACGCCCAAAGTGTTATTTATTTTTCTTGATTAAATGTTGAAGTGAGAGGCAGCCAAGCTTTGTTAAACATAGAATTCTTCCCATATTCTAACAAATCTGATTGTTATTTCTCTGCATTTAGTAGACTGAAGCTTATTTTTATAAAAAATCAAAGGATTTGTTTTGACTCTTAAAATTTTTTTTTCATTTTAGGACTGCACCTGTAGCATATGGAAGTTCCCAGGCCAGGAGTCGAATTGGAGCTGCAGCTGTTAGCCTACACCACAGCCACAGCAATGCGGGATCTGAGCCACAGCGCATGCAACACCGGATCCTTAACCCATTGAGCAAGCTCAGGGATCGAACCCATGTCTCCATAGATACTAGTTGGGTTCATAATCTGCTAAGCCACAAGCGGGACTATTGAAGTTAACGTGAGCAGTGATAATTGTATAATATAATGTATTATAAGTTGAAATATCCAAAATATATACATTATACACATGGATAAATTTAAAAACATGATACAAAATAAAGAACATTTGATCTCCTTTTTGAGTCAAAGTATTTAGGATTCATTTCAGAATTTTTTTCTTCCCTTGGTCACTTTTCTCCCACCCTAACATATATCTCTATTCTTGCACTGCATGCACTATCATGTATTAAAATTTTGTTAGTATTTTTAAACAAACTTTCATTTTAGAGTAGTTTTATATTTACAGAAAAATTACAAATATAGTATAGGGAGTTCCCTCTATATTATCCACCTGTCCCTGTTATTAACACCTTAAGTTAGTATGATACATTTGTTATAAGCAATGAGCCAATACTGACAGGTTATTAAAAACCCAAGTCCACAGTTTATTCAGATTTCCTTAGTTTATACTTAGCGTCCTTTTTCTGTTCCAGGATCCCATTCAGGATACTACACAACATTTATTCATTATGTCTCCTTAGGCTCCTCTTGGCTGTGACAAATTCTCAGACTTTTCTTGTTTTATGATGACCTTGACAGTTTTGAAGAGTATTTTCCTTAGGTATTTTATAGAATGCTTCTCAGTTGGGATTT
Source organism: Catagonus wagneri (assembly GCA_004024745.2). Taxonomy (NCBI): domain Eukaryota; kingdom Metazoa; phylum Chordata; class Mammalia; order Artiodactyla; family Tayassuidae; genus Catagonus; species Catagonus wagneri. The sequence continues at coordinate 15,007,272 of PVHT021183693.1, forward strand.
GTCTGTTTTTCTCATGAGTTGACTGGGATTTTGAATTTGGGGGAGAAAAAAACATAGAAGTAAAGTGCCATTTGAATCATATCATATCAAAAGAACATTTGATCCACAAGACTGACGACTACTGATGTTGGCCTTGAACATTTGGTTGAGGTAGTGTTTACTAGGTTTCTCCACTGTAGAGTTACCACCCCCGCTGCTCAATACTTTCCACACTGCACTCTTTGAAAAGAAATCACAATGTGCAGCCCACACTTAAGGAGTGGGGTGCTAGCTTTGCCCCCTGAGGGCAGAATAGCTGTATCAATTATGTGAAATCTTTCTGCACAGATTTGTCTCTTTGTCCTGTGTTATTACATTCAAATTATTTAGTCAATTATTCTATCAGTATGTACTCATGGATATTTATTTTATAACTCAACACTATTTAATTACTTTGTTGCTCTGATTATTCTAGCTTTGGCATTAGGGAGCTCTGTGTCCATCTGATGTGCGAGCATTATTGTGTGCTTTTTGTTTGTTTATTTGTTTTATCACTTCCTTACTTCCGTCTTAAATACAAGATGTTCCAGGTTCATCTTGTTTGCTTCCTGCCCTTAGAATCAGCTGTTCCTCCAGAGTTCTGGTTCCTTTTTTTTGGAGAATGGTATTAAAAACCAAGATCTAGGTACTAGGTATGCTTGTTGCTACTGGGGTGTCATTGTCCCTTGGCCCCCTCAAGTGATAGAGCAGGGAAATTATGTGTGTTCACGAACTCATGACTGTACACATATCTATTTATAAGTATTTCTATATGCAATCAACTGTATCTATATTGAGCTAAACATGAATTCATACTGCCACTTTCAATTCTAATTTATTATCACACAGAGCATTTTAGTTTCCACCCCTTGCTTATCTATCAACTCCCACATCCACAGTGAGGAGCCTGGGTTCCACTCTGCTGGTATTTTTATCTCTGTCAGTTATAGAAGGCAAAGTATTTCTGCTCCATTCCCCTCTCGTTCTCTCCCTCATTTCCTTGTACCTTCCACTTTTTCTTTCTTAAAATCTTTGTCTATTTAGTGCCCATCATAGTTTCTTTCTTCCTTCCTCCCTCCCTTCCTTCCTTTCTATTTTGCCACACCTGTGGCATATGGAAGTTTCCAGGCTAGGGGTCGAATCCAAACTACAGCTGTCGGCCTAAGCCACTGCGATAGCAAGGCCAGATCAGAGCTGCTTCTGCAACCTGGATCACAGCTCACGGCAACTTGGGATCCTTAACCCACTGAACAAGGCCAGGGATCAAACCCACACTCTCACGGATACTAGTGGATTTGTTACCACTGAGTCACAACAGGAACTCCTATTATATTCTTTATGATTCCTTGGAGCAACAAAGATAAAGCTGATAGTATATTCCCATGAAAATAATGAGAAATTATGACAGTAATAGTACCACATTAATTTTCATTGAGCATTATCTTACTTTTAACTAAATAGTCTACTTTGTCATATCCAGTGTGAGAGATACAACTATTTGTTAATGTGGGCATTCCTTCTTAATTTAGCCAGTTGTATTTTAAGTGTATTCTAGATGCTAGTCATCTTGTTATGATCTTGATAAAGAAATACTTCTTTATATGTTTCATGGTTGTAAAATGTTCATGTAAAAATAAATTAGAAATATACAAAGTCTACCAATTAGCATTCTAGAAAACATTTTAAAATTAGAACTAATCTCAAATGATATCATTTCAGAAGGAGTTTACAATTTTTAAACGTCTAGTGGAAATTCTAAATCAAGCAAAATAATGATCAAAACAAAAATCAGATTTCAGTTTTGTGTGTGTGTGTGTGTGTGTGTGAACATTACTTAAAATCTTAGAGCAAGCTGATGTGTGGAACAACCAAGGTAAGTTTCTACTTTTGTCCTAAGCACTCCAAGATATTTTATATAATTATCATTCAATCCTCATAATTATCTATTCACACCTCTTTTCATTTAAGAGATTAAAGGATCAGAGTTAAATGACTTAAGATGCAGAGCCAGGATTGAGACCCAAGTTCATTAAAATGTAGGCTCCATGTTTTGCTCACAAAGTGATATGACCTCCTGGAAAGTCATATTTTCAAATGGTCTTGAACCTCCTCAGCTGAGCTATCTGTAGCTTCTGCAGGGACAGGATGGACAACCCAAAATAAATTGCCAGTATCTTTAACAGGACAACATAAGTTGTTCAGCCTTAGAAACAGAACCTAAGGCACTAATTTCTATGCAATTACTCTAGAGTCAACATAATTTCCTAACCTGGGGTTAAGACAAATCTTTTCATAAACCTAAAGAGCTGTGGAAAATCAATTAAGAGAAGCTCTTTACAGGCCTATGTAAATTGGAAACAATTGGTCTCTTTCATCCTCAAATGTGGTAGGAGGAGGTAGCCATAGATTCCAAACTCAGAGGGAATAATGAAAATAAGTAGGCTTAGAGTTCTTAGAGGTAGAGAAAGCTATACAATCAGGTGAAGGAGGACTGTGGTGGTAACTGTAATGCCTGTTGCTCTCTGCTGACAGTTGATAAGCATGACTAGCTTTCTAAATATATTGGATCTGAGAAACATACCACACTTCTTAGGAGATGAGACACTTATAATTCATCTCCCAAAGTGGTACTTATATATAATCCATACCATCCATGCAATTATATACTTTTTTATTTAGAAATAAGTGCCTTTTAAGAATAAAAAGTTTGACTTTTTTTTTTAATAGCTAGTGGAAATATCAAATAGTTGGCTTTGCTTTTTGGAAAAAGGAATAAGCTAGCTCTTGTTTTGAATTCTTTACTAAACTTATAGTTTGAAAGTTCTCTTCCAACTAAGTGAGGGTCAAATAAATGTATCTGGCTTGTTTCCCAGGTTTTTCAAAGGAATCATTCTCCATAGCCAAACTATTTCTTGAATGATTTATAAAAGCTCAAACACAGGAATATCTTTGCAGAAATTGCTAGACTGAAAGTATTTGCACATTGAACATAACATAAATAAGCAATAAATTCAGAGCAGGATTTGAAGAACTTGGTAGGAAGGGAGCTGATTTTCACTGACTGCTTACTTTGCATTTAGGTGAGTGTAAGTATAATAGATCACATTGAACCCTTATGAAGCAGGTCTTGTTATTCCCATTTTATGGAGATGGAAATCTCAAGATCAAGCTTCTAGGAAGCAAATGAGCTGGAATTTGAACCCAAGTTCCAAAGCTTGTTCTCTTTCCAATACATTATCAAATGGCTCAGATAAAAAAAGGGGTACAAAAGTACCTTAAAAAAGAAGAATGGTTCAAAAATCACTGGCCCAGGAGTCAGACAACCAGGGACTTAGGGTCTTAGCAGACTCTTGTTGTCTTTGCTCTCTGTTATCTGACTTCTTTTTTTGGTCTTTTTAGGGTTGCACCTGCGGCATATGTAAGTTCCTGGCCTAGGGGTCTAATTGGAGCTGCAACTGCTGGTCTACACCACAGCCACAGTGACGCCAGATCTGAGACGCGTCTGTGACCTACACTGCAGCTCATGGCAACTCTGGATCTTTAACCCCCTGAGCAGGGCCAGGGATCAAATCTGAGTCCTCACGGATACTAGTCGAGTTTGTTACTGCTGAGCCAAAAACGGAACTATCCTCTGACTTGTCATCTGTAAAAATGATGGCAGGCCAATAGCTGATCAAGAATGTATTTTTAGGTTTTTCCATGACTACATGTGGAAACTAAAAAGACACAATGAACTTCTTTGCAGAACAGACAATGACTCACAGACTTTGGAAAACCTTGGTTTTTCAAATAAGACAATCTGAGGGGTGGGGGATGCACTGTGGGTTTGGGACACAAAATCTATCAAATTGACTTGTGATGATTTATGTACACCTATAATTGAAATAAAATTCATTAAGTTAAAAAAAAGAATGCATTTTTAAAAATTTTACATTTCACATTTCAGAGTTCTTGCCATGGTACAGTGGGTTAAGAATCCAACAGCAGTGGTTCAGGTCACTACAGAGGTGCAGGTTCAATCTCTGGCCAGGTGCAGTGGGTTAAAGGTTGCCTTAGCTCCAGAGAAGGTCACAGCTGTGGCTTGGATTCAATCCTTGGCCTGGGAATTGCCATATGCTGTCGGTGTGGCCATAAAATTAAAAATAATTACATTTCTATTTGCTTAGTATCTTTCTCTTTTCCTAGATTGTGACCTCCACGAAGGTAACCATTTAAACCATTTTTTGGTATACAGTTCAATGCATTTAAGTACATTTGCATTGTACAATCATCACCACCATCCATCTCTAGAACATTTTAACCTTCCTCAACTGAAACTCTGTACCCATTAAATTATAACTTTCTAATTACCTCTCCCTCCAACTCCTTGGAACCATTATTCTGTTTTCTGTCCCCATGAATATGACTACTCTAAGTGCTTCATATAAGTGGAATCATACAGTATTTATTCTTCTTTGTCCAGCTTATTTCACTTAGCATAATGTCTTCAGGATCCACATACGTTGAGCGTTTCATTCCCCTTTAAGGCTGAATAATTTCCATTATATGCATATACCACATTTGGTTTATCCATTCATCATTCACCTGTCAATGGACATTTGGGTTGTTTCCACCTTCTGGCTACTGCAAATAATGTTGCTATAAACATGGCTGTATAAACATCTCTTTTAGAGCCTGATTTCCATTCTTTTGGATATGTACCCAGAAGTGAGACTATCAGGTCACATGGTAATTCTATGTTTAATTTTTTGAGGAACTACCATACTGTAATGTACATTTTTTTTTTTTCTGGCCACACCATGGCATGTGGAAGTTCCAGGGCCAGGGATCAAACCCTTGGCCCAGCAGTGACCCGAGCCAATGCAGTGACAACACTGGAGTCTTAACCCTGTGAGTCACACAGGAACTAGTCCTAAAATGTACTTTTTAGCTCTGATATTATATGACTCAATGAGGGCGCCTAAGGAAGCCCATGAAGAAATATGTCTGTGATGAATGCCCAAAGCAGGCTGCCGGGAATTACCTTCAATACAGTACAGATGGCAACACGGTTTGTTAGAATAGATTTTTCTCTCCTGCTTGACACTAGCCAGACAGAAACCACTGAAGCCATTTCTTCCATCACCCATTTAAATTATCCTTTGATATATCTCAAAGACATGGAACTCAAAATCCTGACCCCAAAGGAATGAATAATACTGTCATTTAACTATATAAATATCCTAAATTGGATAGACAAAAAGTAGGAGGAAATGAAATTGGTAATTTGATGAGAATGTTTTCAAAGTATTTTAAAAATCATGTTCTCCAAGTCAAACATAAATTACAGTTTTGGGAAAATATGTAAAACAAACTCATCATTTAAAAATACTCTTGCTTTGGAGTTCCTGTCGTGGCGCAATGGAAATGAATCTAAGAACCATGAGATTGTGGGTTCAATCCCTGGCCTTGCACAGTGGGTTAAGGATCTGGTGCTGTGGCCATGGTGTAGGCCAGCAGCTGTAGCTCCAATTAGACCTCTAGCCTGGGAATCTCCATATGCTGTGGGTGCAGCCCTAAAAAAAAAAAGGGCAAAAAAAAAACTTACTTTTTCTCAAAAAAAAAAGGAAGAAGTTATCTCAAGCCAGTGCGGATTCCTTATCAAAGTTTAATTCCATATGATTTGCAAAATATATTTTTATCTTAGACTGAAACTACACTCCTTCTAACTCCCCACTTAAAGTTTAGAACTTCTGAACAGAACAATAATTATTTCAAAACTTTGATGCGGGAAGTAGAAGAAAAAACAGTTCAAGGTTAAAAAAATAAGGTTCTCAAAAGTAAAAGTGAATTTCTAAAATGACTGTTTGAAATAATACTGAATTTTCTCAATGTCCAAAGACATTGCTTTAATGATCTTGGAATTTCCAGTGCTTGGTTCTGTAGTAGGTACTCAAAAACGTGAGTTGAACTAAAGGGTGCTAAGGAAAGATTGCCAAATTTCTCATTTGATGAAGAATCTAGGGCAGGGAGACAACGGGAGAGAGGACTTTGTCTCATTTTCACTAAATTCTATTTATGACATCATTGGTTGATAAATACATGGTCCCTTCTCAGCAGCTGTTTGGTCACTGGCCATATCACATGCACATGGGTGTTACATCCCCACCGATAGCAAAAGTACTATGCATGTTTTCCCACTCATGGCAAAAAGTCCAGTCAGATGTCAAACAAGCATGACAGATGCTTTTGTTTTTTTCCTTCCTTCCTTCCTTCCTTCCTTGGGAAGTTCCTGGGCCAGGGATCGAACCACACCTTATCAGTGACCTGAGCCACAGCAGTGGCAATGCCAGATCCCTAACCCTTTGAGCCACAAGAGAACTCTAGATGCTTTTGTTTTAAATCATTAGAATGAAATAAAATTCTTTTGCAAGTGATTGCCTTAATAATGCAAATTAAATTCATAGTAGTAAAGGCAAATCTGGTAATATCCAGAAATATACAAACCACAGGTGTACAAAGTTCTATTTTGGGGAAAAAAAGTCAAAATTATGGATTGGTATGTAAACAAATATATTTATATAAATGCACAAGAGAAAGGCCTGTAAAATGATACATCAGCTACTAACAATGATTACTTATAGGCTGAAAAGTGGGATTGGGGTGGGGAGCATATACCTATTACTCCAAATACTTTTGAATTATTTTAATTCTTCTGAGTTCATATTCATGTATTATCTGTATAATTTTGAAAAAAATCACATAAAATGAAACAGTTGATATTAAAGTATGATGTTTCACAAAATTACCATGCAATGAAGCTAATATTTCTAGCTTTAAATATATTTTTCTCTTTTGCCTTTCTGAATTCACAAATTTTGCCCTAATCCCACTTGGGCCTCCACCTACTTGGAAGGGTAGGCATGGAGTGGTAGAGGGGCAGACAATAGATTGTTATAGGGATACAAAGAGAAAGACTATAGTAAGAAGGAGTCACAACCTACACTACAGCCACAGCTGTGACTTAATTGGGAATAATGAAAAGAGCACCTATTTCTGAGGGTTGTTTAGTTTGGTCAACCAACCACACCTATTTGCCTGGGACTGAGGTGGCTCCTGGGACTTGACACTTGGTGCTAAAACTGGGAAAGACCTGGACAAACCAAGAGGAGTTGTTCATTCTGTTTAACATGAGCATAAAATGGGTTAATTCATATGAGATTTTCAGATAGAAGTGTGCTAGGCACAGACAAAGTACTTAGTAATGTTTCTTATTATCATAATTGTTATTACAACTACAACTATTGTGTATGGAGAAAGAAATCAGCCCTCAGTCAGGTGGGCTGTTGTAATGCTGTTTTGATTAGAGAAAAGGGGATTCTAATGGCCCTTGGAATCTCTAGGTCTCTTCGTATCCTAAAATTTTCAAGTGATTTCTTATTTTATTATTATTTTTTATTTTTTGTCTTTTTGTCTTTTTAGGGCAGTACCTGGAGGCATATAGAGGTTCCCAGGCTAGGGGTCTAAACAGAGCTACAGCTGCTAGCCTACGCCACAGCCACAGCAACACGGGATCCGAGCTGTGTCTGTGACCTACACCACAGCTCACGGCAATGCCGGATCCTCAACCCACTGAGCAAGTCCAGGGATTGAACCTTCGTCCTCATGGATTCATTTCCGCTGCGCAAGGACGTTTCTGCTATTCGTTTCCGCTGGTCAGATTTATTTCCACTGAGCCACAACAGGAACTCCATAATTTCTTATTTTAAAAAGAACTTAATTCAGCTTAATTTGGAGCTAATACTTAAGTGCAGGATGAAGTAAAATTCTACACAACTAAAATAAACTCTGGGGACATCACAGAAGATGATTTAGCAAGAACGAAGTTCCTCTATCAGTGCTTGAAGCCATCCACTTGGTCTCTCTGAAACGTTTCAAGGTTCTAGTACTACAGTGGTGAGCAGGTGAGGCTTTTGAATGCTGGAGCTATTTTGAGGCTCAGAGGCACAGACATGTAGCAAGAATGCCACCAGGAAGCTCTAAGGAAAAGCCTGACATTTTGCTGTATTCAAAGCATCCTAAATAAGAGGGAGGCTTTCTTGCAGAAGCAAAAGGAAAAAAAATAGCTGACATTAATTAACTGATTTCTGTATGCTGGGCATTGCCTAAAGAGCTGTGTGTGTATTGCCCCTTCATGCTCACAACAATCCTGTGACATAGATACTTCCAGTTTAGAGAAAGATTCTGAGGCTCAGGGATAGTAAGTGATTTACTATGCTTGATTTAAACAGCAATTAATCATTGTTGAAGTGAAAGAGAATTTAATTTAAATCTAGGTATTTTAAATTATATAAATCCTATTATAAATTGTGCATTACTTTCATTTACACAGTATTGAGAGACTTGCTGATAGCTTACTTTTGGTTTTGATTGCAGTTTTGATCTATATAATTGAATGAATTATGTGGCACATTCCCACTCATGCCCAAAACCTCTCTTGAGGGAAGCCCACTCCATTGACCCATGAAATCTCAGCTTAAGGTACTACTGTTCTCCAGTGGGAACCATCTGAACTGAAAGCATAGCAATCAAGGATATAAATCAAGGACATAAATTGCCTCTGTCAAGTTAGCCTTGGAAATCAGAAAGTAGAAGTGAATGTCATAAAATTATTTTTCTATAAATCAACGTTGCACATGACAGAGGTCCATGTATCTTTGGCCATTGCTTCTTTCAAGCTGTATTGAAGTGTAATTTGTTTCATTCTTATGTGACCTAAATCCAGTAACAATGACATTAATCATCATAGTTAACACTGTAAACAGAGTAAACTTTTTTTTTTTTACTGTTTCTGGTTAATTATTTCTACCTTCATTTTCTTATTGCTGCCCAGACAAAAAGTTATATCATAAAAGAGAGTAGTCATGTTATTCAGCTTCTCGAAACTCAACTTCCTAGTTTTAAATTTGAAACAGTTGGTTATATACTTTGTCCCATAGAGGAAGACAGAAAGCTCTATTGAAGAACTAAAGTGAAAGTTAATAGTTGAATTATTCCTGCCTCAATTGGCCATTTCCCAATGGTCCAGAGAGTAGCTTTGGTGGAGAGAAGACAATCAACATTCATTCAACAGAGGCTGCAGGAGTGGCCTCTTGCCTTCCCCCACCCCCCAACTCTGGCATCTCAAAAATTTGCCTTATATGAGAAATCTGATGACAGGTGCCAGTTAAAAAGTCATGAAGTCCCAGAGCTGAAGGGTCTTTGAATGGTTGTTTCTCTCTTCTAAGACAGAATTACAGTGGAGCCAACTCGGGAACTATTCTTTTTCATAATATCTTGAGATTCAAAACACTTATTAGAAGTATGGCAAAGCATACGGTTCAATTTTCTTCCATGTATTTAGAGTAAAATGGCTTTATTTTGAAATTACATAAAGTGTTTCTACATTGGCAAGGACTGTAATTTTTCTACTTCAGTGAGAGCTCTCCCTTATGAAGGGGAATGTAAGAATCAGAAAGTCAAGATGGGAATTATTTATGACCCATAGCCAGCTTGAAATGGTTGAGATATTTAGAACCCATCAACACTGTGTGATAGTGTCTTGTTCAAAGGAAATCTCTTAGCAGAAAACCAGTGGGCTTGTGTCCCCAGGAAAGGACTTTTGACATTCACAAATACCCAATCATCTGAGCAAAGAGGCAGTATATGGTAATGCTCTGTATGAAAAAAACTCCGTAAGGAAACACTTGATTATTACTGAGTCCTGGGTTGGATTCCTTGATAGAGAGAAACGGCAGGAAAAGAACAGAAGGGATAAATAATGAGGATCTTATCTAGGATTCAGGTGGCAAAAAGTCAAGAAGTAGTTATAGTGCTAATAAGTTTCTGTAAGTAATTATGAGGAGGCTGAAATGGTGATGTGCTCCAAGTATAAATATCAGAGAACCCACCCTTGCCTTAGCTGTCTATCAAGAGCAACAATTTCCCATGGCAGGCTTGGCCTGAGCCACTTATAGAACAAAAGGCAGACCTGGTGGTGAATAAAGACCTCTGTTACCACTAGCATTACCAGGTAGATGTAGCCTGGGTTGGGATAAACAGAGATGGAGATAGATGAACGGTAAGCCATGGGTCCTCAGTTCCTCCCACTGGTGGGACCCCACCATCCTCTCATTGAATGGGAGCTGAGACTGAATCCTGCTTAACTGCTGCCAGGGGCCTCCCATCTGGAGACTGGCCCTGTTTGTGAATCTCCCTATGTCTACTTGGATGGACTATGCTGGAAGCATGCCCTTGGCATTCACTGGCTGCCAAGAACTACATCTGTCCAAGAGCTCTAGTTGCCTTGCAGACTTCATCCTTTTATATATGATTTTAGGCCTTATCTGTAAGGCCTCTGCTCATAGCTACACTGGTGCCCTTCTGGAGCTGGGCAGTACAGAGGCAGCACAGCACAAGTGAGCCACACTCCTTTGTGTGATCTGAGACTGTAAGGAGATCCTCTGAGGAGGCTGGCATTTTATTCTAGTTGATTTCTTCTCACCTATCACTTCTTATCCTATTCTCTGTGCTTATGATGTTCTTTACTTCTTTCAGCCCCCTGCATGTTTCATGGCCAAGTCTACACTTTATGACTCAGCCAAACCTCATTTAGCTTATTAAGTCTAGCCCCAGGAATGAATGATGAGGAGGAAGAGATATACTTGAGAAATTGCATTTAATTTTTTTTCAAAAGAAGATACTGCAAAGGGTCACAGAATACCTCTGGCCATAGCCAATGGCCTAGCACAGCAAAGTGAACTTGAACTAAAAGGGAACTACACTTCTTGTAGTTCTTTCATTACTTGTGTATGTTTAATGGTAACCATCGATTTGATTACCTGGTAATCAAAAAATAATAAAGGCAATAGAAATTAATACACTAGGCAGATTTGAATAAAAACAGTCAGTTCTTTAAGAACTGAAACTTTATCAACATTGTTCTGGGAGCCTAAGAGCATGTAGTCATATGTATATTATTATCAGAGGACATTAGCTCACCCTATAGCATAGCAGCTAATGGTACACACTGTTGCAAAACAACCTGGGATAACACCTCAGGTCTGCAATCTCTAAGTGATGCAGTTTGGGGAAAATTCTGTTTTCACTTCTATATCTCAGTTTCTGCATTTGTAATTTAGGTATAATAATATTTGCTCAGAGTAAAGCATTTAAAATGGTGCCTAGCACATCATGCTTGCTGCTACCAGTATCACAGGGAGATTAATCATGCTATAGAACCATGCTATAATGATGGACTACCTACTGCTTATTAAGTATGGAATTTGTCACAGAATGCATAGTCATGTTAAAAAAATCTTTTTTACTATAAAACATAGAACACAAAATTTACCTTTTTTTTTTTTTTGTCTTTTCCAGGGCCACACCCGTGGCATTTGGAGGTTCCCAGGCTAGGGGTCCAATTGGAGCTACAGCTGCCGGCCTACACCACAGCCATAGCAACGCAAGATCAGAGCTGCATCTGTGACCTACACCACATCTCACAGCAACATCAGATCCTTAACCCACTGAGTGAGGCCAGGGATCAAACCCACAACCTCATGGTTCCTAGTCGGATTCGTTACACCACTGAGCCACAATGGGAACTCCCATAATTTACCATTTTAAAGCATATAATTCACTGGCATTAAGTACATTTATGATGTGGAACTGTCACTTTGATCTAGTTTCAGAACTTCTTCGTTACTTTGTTTTTTTTTCTTTTTTCTTTTGGCTTTTCTAGGGCTGCACCCACAGCATATAGAGGTTCCCAGACTATGGGTCTAATTGGAGCTGTAGCCACCAGCCTATTCCACAGCCATAGCAACGCCGGATCCGAGCCACGTCTGCAACCTACACCACAGCTCACCGCAATACCATATTCTTAACCCACTGAGCAAGGCCAGGGATCAAACCCATGACCTCATGGTTCCTAGTCAGATTCATTAACCACTGAGCCACAATGGGAACTCCTTTTTTTTTTTTTTTAGAACTTCTTCATTACTTTGAATAGAAAACCCTGTACCCATTAAGCAGTCATTCCCCTTCCTCTCAGCCCCTGGCAAACACAAACTTCCATTTTGTCTCTATGGAGTCACCTAATCTGGATATTTCACATAAATAAAGTCATATATACATGGTCTTTGGTGTCTGACTTCTTTGATTTAGCAAAATCTTCATCCATGAGGTAGCATGGATCAGAATTCATCCCTTCTGATGACCTCATAATATTCCACTGTTGGATATGCTACACTTTGTTATCTACTTAATGTCAATCATTGATGCACATTTTGGTCATTTACAGGTTTTGGTTTTAGTGACTAGAGCTGCTATGAGCATTTACGCAGTGCATGTATTTGTCTGAATACTTGTTTTCAATTCTTTCAGTCATATACCTGGAAATGGAACCGCTGGATCATAAGGTAATTCTATGTTTAATTTCTTGAAGAATTGTTACATATTTTTAGATAATCATTTCCTTGTATAATGTCCAAATTAAAAAATAAAACTGCTATATAATTGTGAAAGAGATGTATATCTGTAGTCACTTGATGGTACAGTGACATGAGTATTTGTACAGATGTCTTTACAAATAGTACTCAAATCAGGGTCATTTCTGATTGAGTGACTGACTGCTCATAATTATAGAAAAAATATTATTGTGGCAACATCATTCATATTTGTGGACTGATTTCAATATTTTGGAGAAGGATCAAGATAAGGTAGAAGAGTAAGACATGGTATTCACCTTCTCACACAAACACATAAAAAAAAAATCTACACATAGAATGACTGACACAGAACATCTACTGAATGCTGGCAGAAGACCTTAAACCTCCAAAAAGGGCAAGAAACCCTCCACATAACTGGGCAGAACAAAAGAAAAAAGAGAAAGAAAGAGAGAAAAGGAATCAGGATGGGACTAGCACTCCTGAGAGGGAGCTGTTAGAGAAGAAAGCAATCCACACCCTGGGAAACCATCTAACCAATGGGGAGAGAGAAGGACCTCAAAGTCACCAAGAAAAGCAGAGCTGAGGAAGGCAAAGCAGAACAAGAGCTGCACAAACCACCTGTACCATTGCCTCAGACACCACAGCTTGAATGCTCGGGCTGGGGCTGGGTGCTGAGACTCAGGCTCCAGAGAGCACTAGGGTTGGCTATGTGGAGACAGCCTGAGGGGCTAGGGAGCAGTGCACCATGGGCTGGGGAGTGCAATGACACAGCCAAGTGAACCTGGGAAGAAGTCTGAGCCCACTGTTGGGGAGGGTGAGAGGAAGAACAGAGGAGACTGTCATAGGAATCTTTTTCCCTGTGGACTCTCAGAGGGTGGGGTGCCTCTGGAACAGGCTATGGGTGGTGAGGCACCACTTGCTCAGGCTATGGGGAGACCAGGTACCTCTTGTGTGGGGTATGGGTGGCCAGACACTTCTTGTGTGGGCCAAGGGCAGCAGGGGGATAAGTGCAACACAGCGTATTTTGCATGTGGATGTATAGGCAGCGGGAACAAACCACAGCAGTCATCTCAGAAACTAGAGGGGGGCATGGCGTGCCATAACTAGGGGTCTGTAAAAGACTCCGCTTTCGGCCCTAGTCACCTCAGAGGTCAGCAAAGAATAGGGCACTGCAACTGGGCACAACCCACTGTTGCTCTCAGTCCCCTGGGAACACACTCACCCTGCTGCTGCCACTACCAAATGCTCCAGGCGCTGCCTGCACATGCCTGGTCACTTTTACTTCTCGGGACCCGGCAACTAGGAGGAGCCCATGCAGTACCGCCTGCATGGGCTAAGAGGGGTGGGGTGCTTCTTGTGTGGCCTACAGGTGGTGGTGGGAAAAAATGCAATTATCTCTGACTCCAGAGCTGGGCATGGCCAGTCATCACCAGGGGTCCATGAACAGACACAACTTGGAGCCCCAATCACCTCGGAGGGCACCACAGAGAAGGACACTACAACCACACACTTGTTATTCTCACTGCCCTGTGAACTCATACACCATGCCACTGCCAAAGTCAAATGCTCTGTGCACTGCCTAAATCTACCTGAGGCTCATTACCACCTCCTAGGGCCCTGCAACTAGGAGTAGCCTGAGCCACCTTCCAGTGTGTCCTTGCTCAGTTAAGAGCAACTAGGCACTGACTACTAGCCTTGCCCATTGCCTCCTTCTACCTGGAAACATATGCAGCACCCTATCAAGGGGATAAGAGCTTGCTCACACTGAGGAAAGAGACAGCAAATATTCAAACTCATGCCAAAAATAAATAGTAACCCCCCAAAAAAATACAAAGGGCCACTCCTGCATAGAAAGAGCCAGCCAAGACTAGAGTAGGTGGTTTCCCTAAACTCACAAAATAAGAAAAATATAAGTAAAATGAAAGCTCAAGAACCATTCCCAGTTAAAAGAACAGGAGAATTCATCTGAAGCAGCAATCCATGAAAAAGACCTCTTCAGTCTAATAGACACTAGTTCAAAAAGGAGCTAGTGAAAATACTGAAGGAATTAAGGGTGAACATGAGAGAATTAAGAGTGGATATAAACAGTACTGCAGATTACTTTAGAAAGGAACTAGAAAATAAAAGGAAGAGCCAAGAAAAATTAGAAAATTCATTTGCAGAGATGCAAAATGATCTAAAGGCACTAAAGAGCAGAACGAATAATGCAGAGGAATGAATTAGTGACTTGGAAGATAGAATGGAAATCACCCAATCAGGACAGCAGACAGAAAACCAAATGAAAAAACATGAAAGCAATATAAGAGGTCTATTAGGTAATATAAAGTGGACCAAACTACACATAATAGGAATTCCAGAAGGAGAAGAAAAAGAAAATGGAACTGAAAATATATTTGAAGAAATTATGTCTGAAAACTTTCCAGATCTAAAGGAAACAGATATCAAGATACAGGAAATATAGAGGGTTGCAAAAATGTTGAATCCAAACAGGCCCACACTATGACATATTATAATAAAACTGGTAAGAGTCAAAGAGAGGATTCTAAAGGCAGCAAGAGAAACACAAAACGTTAATTATAAGGGAAGTGCCATGAGGCTATCAGCTGATTTCTCTACAGAAACACTATAGGCCAGAAGAGAGTGACAAGATACATTCAAATTTCTAAAAGGGAAAAATTTGCAACCTAGAAAACTACACAGCAAGATTATTATTTAAAATAGAAGGAGAAATACAGACTTTCTCCAAGAAACAAAAACTAAAAGAGTACACCAATACTAAACCCATTCTAAAAATAAATGCTGAAAGGCTTTTCTAAATAAAAAAGAAGTTAGAAGAAATAGGATGGAGGAAATCACAACTGGAAAGCAATCACTTAAATAAGCCAGTATACAGATCTAAAAGGAAAGAAAAACCTATTCTAAAAGTGATGATAAACACAAAGAACAGCAAAAGCACAAACATGAAGATGTTAAAAAAGGACTTCAAAATCATAAGTTGGGGTTAGAAAGTTAGAAAATCTAGACACCTTTTTTTTTTAAGAGTGTGTTTGAGCCTATATGACTTACAGGCTAAAGCAAGGAGATATAAAAAGGGTTAACATACTTGAAAAACAGGGCAACCACAAATCAAAACCAAACAGTAATTCACAAAAACTAAAAAGAAAAGGACACAAGCACAAAATAAAAGGAAATAATCCAATCAAAAAAAAAAAAAGAAATGAACAAAGGAGAAACACAGAATCAACTGGAAAACAAAGTTTAAAACTGCAACAAATACAAATACACATTAATCAATAATCAATGGACAGAACGCTCCAATCAAAAGACACAGAGTGGGAGTTCCTATCATGGCTCAGTGGTTAACAAACCAACTACCATCCAGGAGGACACAGGCTAGATCCCTGGACTCGCTCAGTGGGTTAAGGATCCGGGGTTGCTGTAAACTGTGGTGAAGGTCGCAGACATGGCTTGGATCCTGCATTGCTGTGGCTGTGGTGTAGGCTGGCGGCTACAGCTCCGATTCGACCCCTAGACTGGGAACCTCCATATGCTGCAGGTGCAGTCCTAAAAAGACAAAAGACTGAAAAAAAAAAAACACCACAGAGTGGCAGGCTAGATTAAAAAATAAGACCCTACACTATGCTGTTTATAAGAGACTCACTTTAAAGCAAAGGACACACATAAATTGAAGGTGAGGGGATGGAAAAAGATATTTCATGCAAATGGAAAAGACAGTAAAGCAGGAGTTGCAATACTCATATCAGACAAAATAGACTTTAAAACAAAGGCCATAAAGAAAGACAAAGAAGGAAACTATTTAATGATAAAAGGATCAATTCAAGAACAGGTATTACACTTGTCAACACATATGCCCCTAATTATAGGAACACCCAAATACATACAACAAATACTAACAGACATAAAAGGAGAAAATGATGGGAATACAATAATAGTAGGTGATTTTAACACCCCACTCGTATCAATGGACAGATCCTCACAACAGAAAAATCAATAAGGCAAGAGAGATCCTAAATGATACAACAGAACAGCTAGACCAAACTGACATTTTCAGGACATTACATAAAAAAAGAAAATCAGAATATACATTTTTTTTCAAGTATACATGGAACATTCTCAAGGACTGATCAAATACTGGGGCACAAAGCTTACCTCAACAAATTTTAGAGTATAGAAATTATTTAAAGCATCTTCTCTGACCATAATGGCATGAGAGTAGAAATCAACCAGAAGAAAAGAAATGAGAAAAAAACTGACTACATGGAGACTAAACGGCATGCTACTAAAAAACCAATTGGTTGAGAAAATCAGAAGAGAAATTAAAAAATACTTCGGGACAATTTATAATGAAAATACAACCATTCAAAATCTATGGGATGCCACAAAAGCAGGCCTTAGAGGGAAGTTCATAGTGATACAGGCATTTCTCAGAAAAGAATAAAAATTTCAAACTGACAACTTAACTTACCACCTAAAAAAATTAGAAAAAGAAGAACAAACAAAACCCAAAGTCAGTAGAAGGAATGGAATCATAAAGATCAGAAAAGAAATCAACAAAATAGAGAAAAAAATTAGAAAAAATCAGTAAAATCAAGAGCTGGTTCTTTGAAAAGGTAAACAAAATCGACAAACCTCTGGCCAGACTCACCAAGAAGAGGAGAGAAAGAACTCAAACAAAATAAGGAATGAAAAAGGAGAAATCTGCACAGATACAGCAGAAATTAAAAAAAAAAATCAGAGCTTACTATGAACAAGTATAGGCCAACGAATTTGACAACCTAGAAGAAACAGACAACCTTCTAGAGACCTACAGCCTGCCAAAACTGAATCAAGAAGAAATAGATTACAAAACATATGGATCACTAGAAATGAAATTGAATACAATAAAATGTTCTCTACAAACAAAAGCCCAGGATCAAATGGCTTTATGGGCAAATTCTACCAAACATAAAAAGAAGGATTTAAACATATCCTTCTTAAACTTTTCAAAAAGGCTGATTAATCAGGAACACTCCCAAAGACATTCTATGAAGCCACCATCATCCTAATAACAAAACCAGGCAAAGATACTACCAAAAAAGAAAATTATAGGCCAATATCTTTGATAATATAGATGTGAAAATTCTCAACAAAATTTTAGCCAACTGAATCCAACAACATATACAACCAAGTGGGATTCATCCCAAGTTCACAAGGATGATTCAACACATGCAGATCAATCACCATATATTTTTTTAAAAAGTCAAAAACTACATGATCATCTCAAGTGATGCAGAAAAAGCATTTAACAAAATCCAACATCATTCATGATGACTCTTACCAAAGTGGGTATAGAGGGAACATACCTTAATATAATCAAAGCCATTTAAGGCAAACTCACAGCCAATATAATAATCAATGGATAAAAGCTGAAAGCCTTCCCACTAAAATCTGGAACAAGACAAGGATGCCCACGCTCACCATTTTTATTCAACATAGTATTGGAAGTCCTAGCCACAACAATCAGACAAACAAAAGAAATAAAAGGTATCCAATTTGGAAGAAAAGAGGTAAAATTGTCACTCTATGCAGATGACATGATACTATATATAGAAAACCCTAAGGACTCCACACAAAAACTACTTGAATTGATCAACAAATTCAGCAAAGTAGCGGGATACAAGATTAACATTCAGAAATCAGTTGCATTTCTGTATACTAACAATGAAAATTTAGAAAAGGGACAGAAAAAATTACACCCAAAAAAACTGAATATATAGGAATAAACCTAACTAAGGAGGTGAAAGATTTATATGCTGAGAACTATAAAATGTTAATCGAAGAAATTAAAGAGGATTCAAAGAAATGGAACGATATCCCATGCTTCTGGATTGGAAGAATTAATATTATTAAAATGGCCATATTACCCGAAGCAATCTACAGATTAAATGTAATCTCTATCAAACTACCCATGACATTTTTCACAGAACTAGAACAAACAATCCAAAAATCTATATGGAACAACAAAAGACCCAGAATTGCCAAAGCACTCTTGGGGGGGGGTGACAAGAAGGAGGCACAACCCTCCCAGACTTCAAACGATATTACAAAGCTACAATAATCAAGACAGTGTGGTACTGGTACCAAAACAGACATATGGACTGATGGAATAGAATCGAGAACCCAGAAATGAACCCAGACACCTATGGTCATAATCTTTGACAAAGGAGAAAAGATATAAAATGGGAACAAGATAGCCTATTCAGCAAGTGGTGCTGGGAAAACTGGATAGCTGCATGTAAATAGATGAAACAGAACACACCTTCACACCATGTGTAAAAATAAATTGAAAAGGGCTTAAAGACAAACATAAGGCAAGACACCATTAAACTCCAAGAAGAGAACATTGGCAAAACATTCTCTGACATCAACTATACAAATGTTTTCTTAGGTCAGTCTCCCAAGGCAACAGAAATAAAAGCAAAATGAACCAGTGGGACACAATGGAACTGACAAGCTTTTGCACAGCAAAAGAAAACACTAAAAAAATAAATAAAAAGATAACCTATGGAAAGGGAGAAAATAGTTTCAAATGATGCAACAGACAAGGGCTTAATCTCTTAAATATACAGACAACTTATACAACTCAACATCAAAAACACCAACAACCCAACTGAAAAACAGACAAAAGACCTGCATAGACATATCTCCAAAGAAGATATACAGATGGCAATGAGCACATGAAAAAATGCTAAACTTCAGTAATTATTAGAGAAATGCAAATGAGTTACAACCTCACACTTGTCAGAACGGCTAATATTAACAAGTCAACAAATAATAAATGCTGGAGAGGGTGTAGAGAAAAGGGAACCCTCCTGCACTGTTGGTGGGAATGTAAATTGGTACAACGACCATGGAAAACGGTATGGAGGTACTTCAGAAAACTAAAGATAGAACTATCATATGATCCAGCAATCCCACTCCTGGGCATATAGCCAGACAAAACTTTCCTTGAAAAAGACACATGCACTCCTATGTTCATTGCAGCATTAGTCACAACAGCTAAGACCTGGAAACAACAAATATTAAGAAAATGGATTAAGAAGATGTGGTATATGTACACAACGGAATACTACTCAGCCATAAAAAAAAATAATGCCATTTGCAGCAACAGGGTTGGAACTAGAGACTACACTACATGAAGTAAGTCAGAAAGAGAAAGACAAATACCATATGGTATCACTTATAGCTGGAATCTAATATATGGCACAAATGAACCTTTCCACAGAAAAGAAACTGATGGACTTGGAGAACAGACTTGTGGTTGCCAAGGAAGAGGGGGAGGGAGTGAGATGGACTGGGAGTTTGGGATTAATAGATGCAAACTCTCACATTTGGAGTGGATAAGCAATGAGATCCTGCTGTACAGCACAGGGAACTATATCTAGTCACTTGTCAGGGAACATGATGGAGGATAATGTGAGAAAAAGAATATATATATGTATGATTGGATCACTTTGCTGTATAGTAGAAATTGACAGGACACTGTAAATCAACTATAATGGAAAAAATAAAAATCTTAAAAAAAGAATTTTATTTCTAATATTTCTAGGCAATACTCCTCCCAAAGAAAGAATAATAAAATATAAGTTTATGAAATGAATTTTAATTATAGCATAGGGAACTATATTCAATCACTCATGATGGAACATGATGGAGGAAAATGTGAGAAAAAGAATGTATATGTGTAAATGGGTTACTTTGCTGTACAGCAGAAATTGACAGAACTGTAAAGCAGCTATAATAAATAACAAAAATTTAAAATATTGTACTTATCTTTAAGTGACTGCATTGACATGTTTATTACTTCTCCAGTGAATTTCTGGTAACCATGGGAAAGAGTACAGCCTCCAACAACAGTGAAAAGTCTGACTCAGCTGTAGGGAGAGGAACCTGAGCATTTACCCAACTACAAAACCTCCAGGGGACATTCACTGGGGAGAACTCAGCTTCTTCCTACCATGTACTCTTGACAGTCACAAAATACAAGTTAGGTATCTGAACAGTAAGAATATATAGTAGTCAACAGCAATATGATCAGAAACAAATCTGGGATATTCTTAGAGGAGCTAGAACAATTTGCAGTCATGAAAGCAATTTTGGAATCTATATCAATTTTAAATGAAATACACACATATATGGCGTGTATATGTATATGCATGTATTTGCATGATGCAAATGTGGTTGATTTCTGGCAATGATATAGAGTCACTCTGTGGTCACACTGAGTCAGTGGAAGCCCATGTGTTCCACGTGTTATAAATAAACAACCAAGCAGAGATATATCAAAAGTTGCACAGAGGCAATCAAAGCAGGCATGCCCTGATGCCCTGCAGGTACCATTCCATGTGCTACCAATTACTTTACAATTCTGCAAAATGTATAAAAGCAACCATATTTAGGGCATGGGAAATTTTAGGAAATTTCATTATTAAAGCTCCACTAAAATGGGTCTGTTTACATGTTTTCCCCCGAGGAGAGCTGGATGAGCCTAAGATTGTCTACACATGAGTCATCCACCCTCATTCCTCTCTCCAGTTGGCAGTTCTGAACTAAGGCATTCTGACCTTGCCTCCACTTGACAGCCTCAACAAAACATTCTTAAGAGAGGGATATATGTTTACTAAGAGGTTTGATGATATCAAATAGGTTGGTGCAAGTAGTGATCTATTCTAAGCTGATTTCATAATCAAGTTTCTGACATGGGAAAACTAGGAAGCATCTTGTTTCATTTGCTGCTGCTCAATGAGGTTTCACTAAATTCTGTAATTTTAGAACTGAATATTATGTTTATAGAACTATAAATATATAGTTATATATTATATTATACAATTATAAACTATATATTATATAACTGAAAATTATATACTATAATTTTCACTGAATATTATCATTTTAGAACATAATTCTAGACACAATGGAAACTCAATAGTGTAGACTACAAGTATAACTGAAAGCCTCTGAGGAAGGTATTTACATATGAACCATAACCTTAGGGCATAAATTCTGAAAGATGTTATAGATTACTTGCCACTGAAGCAGTTGCTGTAATAATATGAATAGCTGGTAAGCTTGAAGAAGGTTGATTTCACTTGATATTCTATATCAAGGAAACATAAAACATCATAATCAACAAATACTTTGGAGATTTGTTAAGTATGGGGCATTGGACTGGGTGCTGAAACTACAAAAAGACTCATTGAGAATCTTACAACCATAAAGAGATCTTAAGAATATATCCAAGATAAAGTACAAGATGAGTAGTACCTGCCATCACCAAGGGTTAAGGAAGTGAGATTTGCTCTAGATGTCAAGAATGGTGGGCCTATAGAAAAGGAGCAGAGGGCAACTAGAGAAGCAATGGTGCAGGCAAAGACATGGGGTTGGGGGAAGGGGATGAAAACATCACATCTAAAAAGGATTAGACAGGCAACAATAAGGTCATGAACCCGGGGTCAAGTCCTTATTCTACCACCCGTTGGCCATATTACCTTGGCTATTTGACTTTCTCTTTCTCATCATAAAATGAAGATAACGATCACTAGATGGTAGGCTTTTCGTCAGGATTAAATAAAAACAATCTGTTCAGTTATTCATTTAATCAATAAGTACTCATTATGAAACATAAAAATTACTAGGTCACTTTGCTCTATAGTAGAAAATTGACAGAACACTATAAACCAGCTATAATGGAAACAAAAAGAAACATAAGATGCTCAGTAAAGCTAGCTATTCTTACTCATAATGAGTCAACCTATTTGGAAAGAGCAAGTCCATGTGGGAAAGTATTGGAGCTTATAACTAGAGGGATAAGCCACGTCAAATGCAAATAGCAGTCACCATTAATTAATAGCCCCTCAATACTAATATAAGACAAAACAATTAATAGAAACAATCAAATGGTGATCTGTTTGTATTATTTATAATCTGTATATTGCTTTAATAATTTACAATAATTCCCTATTTTCTTGTTTGTTTTTAAGAGGGTAGGGGTTGGTCAGGAAGAAGGTAGTCAAAAAAGAAGTTGTAAAAATAAAATCCAAAATATCCAGACATACAAAGGTTAGATTGGGCTAACAGCACTCCTTATAAAGATTTATATATAGACATATATATAATATATATACACACACATATGATATATAGTATATAACAGAATAGACATAGACACATAGGAATTTTTAAAAGGTCATTCATTCAATATGTACTTACTGAACTCCTACAGTATAGACATTGAAATGCAGTAGTAAGCAAAAGATGTGTAACCCATTTGTCTAGTGGAGGAGAGAAACAATAAAGAACAGTGCACAAAAATACAGATGTAATAAAT
Organism: Catagonus wagneri; assembly: GCA_004024745.2. Classification (NCBI taxonomy): domain Eukaryota; kingdom Metazoa; phylum Chordata; class Mammalia; order Artiodactyla; family Tayassuidae; genus Catagonus; species Catagonus wagneri. The sequence continues at coordinate 15,030,147 of PVHT021183693.1, forward strand.
GCTATGAAGGGAAGAATGGAAAAAAAAACCCAAAGAATGATATGGGAAGAGCTAATTTAGACTGGGTTAAGGGTCAGAGAGCTCTGAGGAAGCAACGTGTGCATTGAGACCTCTAGGATAGGCAGGCGTGAGTGAGGTGAAGGGTTAGGGCAGAATGGTCCAGCTTTGGGTCCCATCCGTGGTGGAAAAGAACCTGGGCAATGAGGCTAGTGTATATGGTCCTTAAAGACCATGCTGGACCTGGTAGGCTAGTTTTTTTCTTTTTAAATGTGTATAAACCTTGACCAACATAGACGACTTCAAAGCTAACTTGGCCTGGATGACCTCTAAGATCCATTGGCAACTCTTGGAACAGAACTTTGAAAACTCTGTATTTTTGGTGACAGAGGTAGTCTAATTCCTAAGCATATATAGAGGAATGACTTACAGAGGACCCTCCAGCTTCAATATACCACATTCACAAAAGGCAACACAAACAAGACTCAGTAAATTTACAGGAAACCATGAGAGTATACTGTGATCCAAGAATAAAATGGTAACAAAGAGTGTAACAAAAGATGGTGGAGCTAATGTCATTTCCTTACTAAGTTTGTAAGTCTTCCTCTCTGCTTGAACCACTTGCACTGGCACAGAATGAGATGGCCAAAGCTCTCCTTGCAGGTTCAACATGGCAAATGCCTGCTCTTTTACCTCTCTCTGATCTTGCTGAGTCAGCCTTTCCCCAAATGCAACTATCATTTGACTTAAATCCAAGGGTGAAATCCACGAGTTGTCTGCTTATATCCTTACAAATGGTCCCAAGTATGTGGGTACCTTATGTATCCACATTAACATAAAATCCAGTAGATGGAAACCAGAGAGCTTCTTGAACAAGCAGCACCTGGTGGGCAGTGATGGCAGAGCTAAAGCTCTACCTCCAGGAAAGGTTCATGGTTCCTTTTATTTCGTGCCTTTCCTAACCCTCGTTAGGGAGGAGGGGCTGCTAAATTTGATTTTAATTCTACCTTCTGCCTAAACTGAGATAGTGACCATTCCCCTCCCCTAATCACCATATCCATATTACAATGTTTTATGCTCAGTAAAATGCTGAGAGGCTGCTGGGGAAAAGCCTAAAGTCTGTCTGCATGGGGTCTCAGGGCTGTTTTTATTTTTTTTTTCTTTGACATTCTCAAAAAAAGCAGACCAAACTAAAGAATGAAAGGAATGTGCAGGGGAGAAAGAAATGCAAACACAGTGAACTCAGACAGGAGATGAGAACATCAAAGAGAGGAAGAAGATAGGAAGATTCATTATGAAGAAAGGAAGTCAAATCAGAGAAACACAATAATGTGACAGTAGTAGTAATAACCCAAGAAGTTCAGTGGTTTTCCCCCTGAACAGAGCAAACAGGACCTGAATATAACTAGTGTCTGCTTTGGGACAAAAGAGAAAACAGCACAAAAAGGGTCTGTCTCAAAAAAGTCAACTTTGCATATACACTTTTTTCTCATCAATTCTCTAAATACTCTGATGGGAAAAGGAGATGAGAGTTATTGGCTTATAGTTAGTGAAGCTTGTTATATATGACCCCAGTGACCCTTGAAATTTGCATCTGTCACAACAGAGCACATAGCCTTACTAACACATTGCCTTTGTCTGCCTGATTCACGCCGAGTGAGACATTCAAATAGACTGTCCAGCACCATAGCTACCAGCCTCCCTCTGTCTGGGTTTCCTTCTGTGGATAGATACCCAGACATGCAAATCAGCACCTAGAAGCCTCCTTTCTGCCATTTCTTATCTTCTGACTTTCTGCCCCTTCCTTCCTCACTTGATGAAAAATCATCAGTGGGTCCAGGAATGACACCGAAAATAAGAGCAAACAGTTCCTTTGAGTCTTAGAAAGAAAGGGAGAGGGAAAGGGTTTCAGAATAGCTTAACAGCACTAAAAGCACTAGCAGTAAAACTGCTAGTTCTGGTTGGCACTATTCCTCTCATTCCACAAGCCCCTTGAATATCAAAACATTTATAGTTGGAGTCAAGACTTCCGCACCCACCCCATCCAATTACTTTGAGTTTTATAAATAAGCTCTGTGTGGCAGCTCTAGCAGAGACTATAACAGGTTAGCCCAGTTTTCCTGAGAAGCAGTCTGCTGCCTCCAACCTTAACTAGATCACTAGAGCTCAGCAGAACTATACAAAATTCCTCTGATATGGCACCTCCCTTGGACAAAAAAAGACAATACCCAGACATTGTTTACTGCCAAGTTTGCATCTCCTTTACTGCTCCAAACACTTTGTTGACATCCTTTGTCTGCTGTCTTCTTCAATCTCCTAAGTTTATATCTTTTAACTCCTTTATTATCATTTAAGTGACATTTTGGTGGTAGTGGAGATAAACGTGTTCAATCAACCATGTTTACTGATGTCTTGTCTGTGTAAGGGGTGAGAGAAGGGTCAAAAACCCTTAAACCCTATCAAACATAAAACTCTAGGTAAACGTGATAGCCAGTAAAAACTGACTGCTTAGAACAAGGCTTGATAAACTATAGCTGTGAATCAATTCTGACTCATTGCTTGTTTGTATAAATAAAGTTTTATTAGAACTCAGTCATGTCCAGCCATTTATATATTATCTATCGATGGGTTACACCACAATGACAGAGTTGAGAAGTTACGACAGAGATCTCATGGACTGACCCTGTCCAAAAGCATATACTACTTGACTTTTTACAGAAACGGTCTGCCAATGTCTCATCTAAGATACAAACTGGTAACAGTGACTAAAGTGGCAAGGTGATGTAAATATTTTTCTGTTATTTCAAACTTAAGAATGTTAAAATTTCTTGAATTATTAAATGCAATCTTACCATCAAAGGGAATGCAACCACCAGGAAAAAAATATATTTTACTACGGTGTGGCAAAATAATATCCTTTTCAAGAAAGGTACTGATCTAGGGAGTTCTCTTGTGGCTTAGCAGGTTGGGGAATCCGGCACTCTCATTGCAGTAGCTCTGGCTGCTGCAGTGGCATGGGTTCAATCCCTGGTCTGGGAGCATCTGCATGCCACAAGCATCAGCCAAGAAAAAAGAAAGGAAGGAAGGAAGGAAGGAAGGAAGGAAGGAAGGAAGGAGGGAAGGAAGAAAGAAAGAGAAAGAAAGAAAGGCAGGTTTAGATTCATTATCTTCTATCCAATATAGCTGTGAGATAAATGTTACTCATAGAGGGAAATCTGGTAACTTCTCACACTAAATTAATTTTAGTTGACTAGCAGGTCTATTGGTCCCAGTGCTTCAACAAAAATATTCCATTTAGAAGATTATCCTACTTAAATTTTGTAACAAAACGTAGTTATAATTACACATTACTGGCTTAGATTTTTAAATTGTACTTTTAAATTTGTCCACATTTTTCAAACCCAAATTTCCACACTCTGATTAGTTCCTGTTGTGGTGCAGTGGAAACAAATCCAACTAGGAACCATGAGGTTGCAGGTTCATCCCTGGCCTTGTTCAGTGGGTTAAGGATCTGGCATTGCCGTGAGCTGTGGTGCAGGTCGCAGATGTGGCTCGGGTCCTGCGTTGCTGTGGCTGTTGGTGTAGGCTGGCAACCGTAGCTCCAATTCGACCCCTAGCCTGGGAACCTCCATATGCCAGCGGGTACAGACTTTAAAAAGCAAAAAAAAAAAAAAAAAAAGGGAAAGGAGTTCCCACTGTGGCTCGGTGGTTAACGAACCTGACTAGTAACCATGAGGTTGCAGGTTTGATCCATGGCCTTGCTCAGTGAGTTAAGGATCTGGCGCTGCCATGAGCTGTGCTGTAGGTCACAGATGTGGCTTGGATATGGCATTGCTGTGGCTGTGGCGTAGGCTGGTGGCTACAGCTCCGATTAGACCCCTAGGTTGGGAACCTCCATAAGCTGCAGGTGTGGCCCTAAAAAAAACCAAAAAAAAAAAAATCCGAAGTGTCTTTTAAAAACAGCCCTTCCCTGAAAGGTCAAAATATTTTCCAACAAAGAAAAAGTCCTGGAAGGAAATACATAAAATTTCTAACAGTGGTAACATGATAAGATTAACAATGATTTTCTTTAATTCTTTCTCTATTTTAATTTTTACAGCGAACACAATACTTTCACAACTGTACAAAAATTAACTTCACTAGCAAATTTTTCCACCAGGAAACGGATTAGAATTGGGTTGTGCTATTAGTTGATAAAATCAATCAGTCTATCAACTGTCACAAAATTTTCTGAGTGGGATAGCCTTCTGAAGGATAAGTGATGAATTAAGTTTGTTTTATACATAAAATAATTTCAGGTAGTTGTGGTCTCAGAGGTATCAAATACTTAGAACCTAAGAACTGTGTCAGAAAACCACTGAGTATAAATGAATTGGCGGTTAGTTTTCGCTAGTTCACATGTCCCATTTTTAGTTTAGAGGGTAAGATCATTCTCCCTACAGGTGACACAGCCTGAGAACTGTTCTGGCGAGGAGAAGTCTTCACCTCACCCACTACTCAGACCATGTCTTTCCTAGACAAAGGTGTATGGGGGGGGAAGTTACACTGTCTTTCGTAACCCCTCCCTTTTTTTTTTTGTAACAGGAATACCGATTAAATTTCAAAGTTAAAAATACTAAAAGCTTTTAGGAATAATGATTTTTGGATGCTTATCTCACTTAATTCTCAAATATGCAATGAATTGGCCATTACTGTAGAAAAGAGACCCCTGGCCTCCACTCTGGCTGCCCCAGCCCATGCTTTTAACCACCACCCCATTGCCTAACTCCTGCCTTTCTCCTCTAATTGTATGAATAACTATAAGAAGCTCATTTATTTAAGTGGAACTAACAATTATCAGTTTCCACTAATTCAGTATTTTCTTCAACCTATCAAATGTTTGGAAAATATCATGCACATATTACCAGCAAATAATTTACTATTTTGCCTCTTTTTTAGTGCTGAGTTTGAGATCTAATTTCTTTATTTGTGCCGTCTCTGCGGGTTTTCAACCTTTTATGTTGCATAACAACACAGTGAACTTTTCTTTTCCTAATAAAGTCTGTCAATCTAATCATAAGTATAAAGTCACATGCAATGTGAAAGTCCACTTAACAAAAAAAATCGAAATTTAGTTGCACATTAATGGTACATATAACATCTACTAGGTCAGGTTACGTGCAGGCCTGCTCCTTGCTCATCACTTGGTTCATTTGTCTATCCATTCATTCAACCATGTGTGTTGAGCATTTGCTTTGTGCCCAGCACTGTGCTGAGGGCTGGGGATAGAGAAGTTCCAGAGCCTGCAGGGATGTCACATGATATCAGTTCAGACCCCTGGTGCTGCCTGCTCCTTGACTCAGTTGCTATGATTAGGATGTCTCATTCTAGCTCTGTCTTTGGGACTCCAAACCCTAATACCCTCAGCACGTTATCTCACAAGGTGATATTAAGTAACTGGGTTACTAAAGCCAGGGTCCTAAAAGCCGACCTTTTGGAAACCTGAAAAAATGCACCCCAAGTCCTACTCCAGGGCACAGGACATCTCTTCAGGATCCATATGCTACTCCTGTCCCACCCTGGATCTGGTCGAGGCCCCCACAGGTTGAGAAGACCATAGCTGGTAGCTGGGGTTTCTGCTTGTGCAATTGGGAACTTCATGCAAGGATAGTGAAAGCCTCCAGCAATCCTTTCTCCAGAGCACAAATAAGCATTTAGGGAAGCTTATTTATCTGATGAAGGCAGTGACCTGTGACCTGGGAAGGCCTAAACTGGCTGCAAGGGCTCATTCCAGCTGGTCTCATTGCTGAAATGGATTTTTTGCCCTGACTAGCTGTCCACCGAAGATGTCAACTTTCCTGGGCGGGTGCTGTCAAGCACGGAGCCCTGCACTGAGTGAGCTGGTGTAAAAGCAGCTGAGGGTTCCACCAGACCATTCACTGGGGATACCCTACCCCCCACACTCTCCCCTTTTAGTTCTTGTGTCACCAGCCCCTCATCTGTCTGGAGAATGGTAGCCCATTCTGTCTGGGGGAAAGGGACAAAGGGTAAGAACACGAATGCTTTGCTGACAGAAATTATTTGAGGCTCCCCCCAAGAAGGTGGTGATGGTGGTATAGGCTTTGAATCAGAAAAAAGAAGGGGAATTCTTTTCAAACACTCGAACTGATTTTTCATACCTAATCTCCATCATTAATTAATCACAGGGTGGTTCCAAGCCCAGCCTGGCTTTAAGTACTGAAGCCATTTCTTATCTCCCTGTACAAACCTTGCCCACAGCCAGCTAAGTTTATGATTCCACGTCAAGTTATAGTATTTGTATTTTTGTTTGTTTAATGCTAGCTGAGGTAGAAGAAAAGGAGTGTGACCAAAACCAGAAAAAGATTTTTTTTCTTCAAAAATCAGTAGGGTCATCATTTCAGCAATCTGGTTATATTTCTCTACTTAATACCAGCCAAAGTCATTTCTTGATGAAATTTCTATTATCAATAAAACATTTCATATGGATCAGAAGAGTTTACCGAACCATATCTTGACGGACAAAGTGAAAATGAATTTGAAACTCATGGATTACATTTCCTTAAAATGTGCATGAGTTTGGAAGTTAACAATAATAATGCTTGGCTAAAAGCATTTGGGACTTTGTTAAGCCCCAAGAGTCTGAAAAATCAATTTCTAAGTTGAACTTACCTATTAGGGCACTGTAATTTACATTAAAGGTATTCACAGGTAACACTTTTACAAACCAAGGATGGCAATATGCTATCATTTTATTCTTTGCTTTGGAAATTGCTTCCTGTTTTAGGGCTTTAAATTCTCAAAGCATTAGCTTATATACTTACTGAATGACTTTAAGAAGACAGAATAACGGTTCTTGCTGGCACACATATATTAAAAAATGCACAGTAGTCTAGGGAATGCAAAGTTAACCATGACAAAATTTCTGGAAGCATTAACAAACTCCCTAAATGTTCAATATATATTTGACATTGGAATTATGGAGATACTGTACAATATGAATGTTGTAAGAATATAAAGGATGTTTATCCTTGTCTTGATTCTTTTGCTATAGATACCATTATTTTAAAAAAGCTCAAAGCCTCTGTTAAAAAATTATCAAACATAAAACACCAGGGTTTAACTGTATTTATGAATTGATGTGACTATAAAATAAAAATTTCGTAGAAAGACAAGATAGGGGATAAAGGAATAGTCTTTACTGGCCACACTTATTGGAAAAGACAGCTTTTATTTAAATATTTTCAAGGTTCTTTTTAAGAGAACTTAGAAAAAATGATGAGGATTTAGAAGAGACAAGATGATTCGAAGTATGACATCAGTTCCTATTAAAAGGAATGAAGGCCAGCTGGATTAACTTGTATGTATCAATGACAGGTATATTCTCATATAGATACTTGTCCTAACCCATTTTTCAAGATTTTAGGATTAGGGAAGCATACATTGTCTCTAACACATTTTTGCTTAATTTTAATTCTATGCATATTTTAAGGGAAATATAATCCATATGTTTCTAATTCATTCACATAATTTGACCAAGTATCACTGAAGACATATTTGACACCTAAGGTATTCTGAAGTTATTGAAACTACCTTCCATGAGGAAGTTTTTATGCTATGTTCATAAAAAGTCAGAAGGTTGCACAGTACAAATTCAAACATATACCAAGGAGTAGAGTTTCCTGGTATCCAAGCCTACTCACCCTTTTTTTTTTCTTTTTAGGGACTGTGGTGGGGGGTAGATGATGACATATCTTTTTTAAAACTAATATCCTGTGAGAAGAATCAAAGAACAAATTCAGTGCCACGAACAGCCCAAATGACGGAGCCCTGTATCCTTGAGTGTTTGAGAAGAAAATTCATCTCCTCAATTCATCAGTAAGCACTAAATGAAGAGCTGATTAATTAAATCACAAATTCACTTAAGGAAGAAAATTCTTATCTGCACTACTAGGATACACTAGAATTTCTCGTTCCTGCAGCAGTACTTCTTCTCAAACTTTAATGTGCATGTGAATCACCTGAGGGATCTTGTTATATTATAGACTCTGATTCAGTAGGTCTAGGATGGGCGTCAGAATCTGAATTTCTTACAAATCCCCAGGTGATGTCAGTGTTCCTGGTCCAGACACCACACTTTGAGAAGCAAGGCTCTGTTGCAGAGTTTCTAAACCACGACTCATATTTTGGGATGGATCATTCCTTATTTTAGTTGAGGTGTGGGGTGATCTCCATTAACTGTCTCCATTAGTGGGTAGAGGCCAAGGAAGCATCCTTGGCCTCTACCAACTAGATGACAGTAGCACCTGCCTCCCCTCCCCAAGCTGTGACAAACAAAAATGTCTCCAGACATCACTAAAAGCCTCTAATCCCGCAGCAAAACTGCCTCCAGTTGAGAACCACTGTTCTTTGTTATGTTTAGTGGTTAAATGTTTCTTAGATAATATAAATACAGTTTTTTGTTTTGGTAAATACCTGTTTTGATGAACTAAATTCAGTGAGCAAATCCTCATCAAACAGCTTTTTTCCCTCCACTCTGAGAAACTGTCATACTTTTATTTATGAACACTATAAAATTTTGAACTACTTTTATTTCTCTTACTATGATCATTAGAATGCTCAGAAATAAACTTGCAAACCACATTTGGCAACTATGAAAATTACCAGGGATATAGTTCTGAAAAATAACTCAACTACTGAATTTATTTTCTCTCTGTTTGTTTTGTTCCCCTCACATTGAGCAAATACTGTCTTTGTATTTTATTGTATATTTTTGTAGGCTCTTTGAAATAAGATTGGTTTTGTTTAAGGACAGTAAACCAGAAGTTCCCATTGTGGCTCAGTAGAACCAAATCCAACTAGTATCCAAGAAGATGAGGGTTCGATCCCTGGTCTTGCTCAGTGGATTAAGGATCTGGCATTGCCATGAGCTATGGTGTAGGTTGCAGACATGTCTTGGATCCTGAATTGCTGTGGCTGTGGCATAGGCCGGCTGCAGCTCTGATTTGACCCCCTAGCCTGGGAATTTCCATATATTGCAGGTGCAGCCCTAAATACTAGCAAAGTGAATCCAAATATAAACTAAAGGGATCAAACAACATGATCAAATAGGATTTATCCCAGGGATGCAAGGATTCTTCAGTATCTGCAAATCTATCAATGTGATACACCACATCAACAGACTGAAGAATAAAAACCATGTGATCATCTCAAAAGATACAAATAACTCATACAACTCACAACAAAAAAAAACAAACAACCTTACTGAATAACTGGCAGAAGACCTAGACATTTCTCCAAAGAAGATATACGGCTGGCCAACACGCACATGAAAAAATGCTCAATATCACTAATTATTAGAGAAATGAAAATCAGGAGTTCCCATCGTGGCTCAGCAGTTAACGAATATGACTAGCATCCACAAGGATGATGGTATGATCCCTGGCCTTGCTCAGTGAGTTAAGGATCCAGGGTTTCCATGAGCCGTGGTGTAGGTCACAGATGCAGCTTGGATCCTGCATTGCTGTGGCTGTGGTGTAGGCCAGGAGCTATAGCTCCAATTTGATCCCTAGCCTGGGAACCTCCATATACCATGGGTGTGACCCTAAAAAGCCAAAAAAAAATAAAGAAATACAAATCAAAACTACAATGAGGTACCACCTCACACCAGTCAGAATGGCCATCATTAACAAGTCAACAAATAACAATTGCTGGAGCAGGGTGGAGAAAACGGTACCCTCCTCCACTGTTGGTGGGAATGTAAATTGGTACAACCACTATGAAAAACAGTACGGAGGTATCTCAGGAAACTAAATATAGAGCTACCATTTGATCCAGCAATTCCACTGCTGGGCATATATCTGGACAAAACTTTTGTTGCAAAAGATATATGCACCCCTATGTTCATAGCAGCTCTATTTACAATAGCCAAGATGCAGAAATAACCTTAAAGTTCATCAACAGATTAACTGGTTACGAAGATGTAGTACATATATACAGTGGAATATTACTCAGCGATAAAAAAGACAAACTAATGCCATTTTAAGCAACATGAATGGATCATTTCTGTTATGTATTGTATGTCTTTCCCCACTAGAATGAGGAGTTCAAAGGGGAGCTTTTCAAAGGACTTGCAGATTTCCTTTAGCCCTATTTGGATGTCTCTGTTAGGACAATGCATTTGACAGAAACCAGGATATGTGTGACAGGAGAAAGTGAAGGGGAGAATCTAGCCACCATTTTATCTGTTCTCATTTGATTAACATCCACTCAGGAGAAATGGGAACTGGCAAGTAGGTAATCCAAGATAAATTTCAAAGCACTAAGAAAAATTCTCTAGAATTTTTTTTTTTCCCTAACAAGTGTTCTTCAAACAAGGGTCCGATTGCTTCAATGAAATAAGGCTCCAGGACATTTGTAACATCTTCCTATCAGTCATTTTTCCCTTTCAAGTTATGTGGGAAACTTCTGGCTTTTTCTCTGCCTATAAATCTTACAACTCTTCCCATAGATAAATGATCCTAATTCCAGTATTGAACTCAGCTATTTTTTAAAAGAAAGAAAGAAATCTCCTCCAGAACCATTAAGTGAATATGTGTTATCATTATCCTTCAGAGATTGGACCAACTGAGGAAAAAAAGGACTGGTGTGGACTTTGCTCTCTCGGTCATCCCAACATGAGGCTGGAGTTAACTACATGCAGCATTTCAATAAGGAAGCCTTATTTGTAATTAATTATTAAAGCAGCACTTGCTTCTTGATATTTACAATGAACCTTATTTTATTTTTGTACATTCTCATTTCTGTTCAAGTCAGGAAAAATCAACTTGTGGGTCCATCAGAGAAAGGACCACATTACCAGTTTTAAAATTAGCTTCCTGCAAGTCAGTCTTGCTGACATGTTCTACAGATGGGATGCATTTTCACCCAATCAGGAAATACTTCAAAGCAAACCAAAGCAGTATTGATGGGTTCTTGTAAGCTTTTATATCATCCTTTATAGAACTCCGGTGACGGGCCAGGTTTTCAACAATTTATTTCATTATCATGTGCTTTTTTTTTTAACCTCTAAATTATTTTTGTTCACATAAATATCAGTAAGTCAGATTTTTTTGACCCCACGGCAGATGAACTAAATTCCTCCCATACTGTATGTAAATACAATCAAGCAGATATTAGACTATTACTCTGAGCAGAATATGTAACTTTCAGTGACTGGCAAACCTGTACCCAAACCAGAGGCCGGTGGAGCCCAGGAAAGAATTCCTGACTTGGCAATAACAGGCTCTTTCATACCCAAAATGAACCACTGACCCAGCTTCAATAAGACCTGGGGTTTGACAATTTTTCCAGACATGATGATAGACTTGTAGTGATCTATTTACAACCCAATGCCTTGCCCACTGTGATCACTATCATGCAGCAATAAGATGGCTTGAGTGGAGGTAAGAATGCGATTTGTGACCCTAACTTACCACATATTGAATTCTGCTGTACAGTGACTAGTGAGGCTCCTGTTCTTTCAACATATTTTATTACTGAAGTATTAGGTTGAGACAAATGAAAGTTACGTTTTTGTCAGTCAAAATAAGGAAGTCGAACATCAGCTTTTCATATGATTCAAACCAATATCAAAAGAACTTCTTTAAAGGATTTTTGGCCATGTCCTTTTAGAATGGACTTTGTAACTTCGGTCTAAAATTGCTCTTAATAGTTTGTTGTTGTTCTTATTTCCTAAGGGCTTATTTGTCTTTTTAACTTTAACGTTGTGGAAGTGGTTTTTATGGTTCTTATTGTTTCTTGAGTACTTTGCATTAATTTAGCAAGAAAGACCAAATATTCCTCTTTTATACTAACAACACATTGAACACAACACAAATTCTAAGCCTAAACCTTTCTTCAATAAAATTTTAAGGAAAGAAAGATGCTATTGTTGAGCTGAGTGATCTCATAACAACAAGCAAAACTATGTTGGCCAGATGACTGCTGGCATTTTGCTGAGTGGTTTACACAATCTCTGAAATAATAACAATGTGTCCCCTGAAGTCAGCACTAGGACTTTTTTGGTGGATATATTTATAGTGAGTCATATAAATCTTCAATCCCTCACACATATCTTGGTGGAAGGAATTTCCTAGGAACTTCCAGGAAATTACAAAAGTATGAATGAATCCAAAATGTCAACTTAAAAAAAGATTCTCAGGAGTTTCCGTAGTGGCTTAGCAGAAACAAATTTGAAAAGTAACCATGAGGTTGCCGGTTTGATCCCTGGCCTTGCTCAGTGGGTTAAGGACCTAGTGTTGCCATGAGCTGTGGTGTAGGTCGCAGACACAGCTTGGTTCCTATGTTGCTGTGGCGTTGGCGTGCAGCTGTAGCTCCAATTCCATCCCTAGCCCGGGAACTTCCATATGCCGCAGGTGCAGCTCTTAAACAAACAAACAAACAAAAAAACAGATTCTCAGTTCTAGGTCATTGGTAGGAAACATGAAAAGAAAAAACTTTGGATGGACTCATTTAATATTTTAGGGAAAAACCCAGTTCACATGGTAAACTCTCAAGCTTCCAATATGATTTAAGACAATAAGAAATAACATGTGTTTTTGACAACTAGAGGCTTGAAGTAACTGCTAAACTTCTCCACATTTTCACAATATTAAAACTCACCATACAGAACCTCTTTAATGCTGTAAGCTAAACTTAAAAAAAAATACTATTCTAGTAAATGAAAATGTGTCAAATTTATATTTGCTAGAGATGTCCTCTGTCAAACTGGGAAATTCACTCAATCTCTCTTACAATAGATTCTCCAATATGTGCATTAAATACCTGAATTATTAGTGAAAGGAGCAATTGTAAAGAGTCTGTGTTGAGTTTTGTTGATTTTAGCAATTCTCAAGTCCTGGTATATTTAATTATCCAAAATTATGTTGAATTGAGCAATATCACTTTTATTGTTCCTATTTTGAAAAATAGTTTTAAGAAGAATAATCAATAAATTAAGGTAAAAACCTTTGAAAATGTCAGATTCTCCAGAGACATGCTAAATAATAATATTGGCCATTACCAAATGCTTAAACCCCTTTCCCTTGGTTAGCACAAGAATCTACTCTTTCCACTGATTTGGAATCAGAGAAAGGAACAGAAAGTGGCATATGGAAAAACACTCCCAGTACCTCAAGGTGAAAGGGGATGATAGTCAGTGGGTGGATAAATATGAACTGAATTCTCTATCCTTCAGCTATGTTTCTTTCTGAAAGATGGGCTGCCTGGTTTTTTTCTATGTAGTCTGAGAAAAGATGTCATATCCTACAACTGGGCAAGGACTTTCATACAAATCTCAAGGGAAGAAATGGCTGCTGCTTAAGAGTAGAAAATTGACAGAACACTGTAAACCAGATATAGTGGAAAAATAAAAATCATTATTAAAAAAAAGAGTGATTGTGGGAAAGATCTGATTAGCCCTGACAGTACCTTCAGCCATCCAAACCTGTGAAACCCACTACCAGAAGGGTAAGCTTGCCCTGGACACTCTGCCATGTTAGTACCTGTGTCTCAAACCCATCATCTTTTTCAGGGCCAGGACTAGGGCACACAATTTAAGGGAGTATTAGAAAATTTAGTAGTTAAGATGAATAATATTTTTAAAATAAAAATTAATACAAAAAGTGCACAATAAACAAAATATCAAAGCTATAAATAAAGACATGCTCAATATTACTACTTACTCCTTTTGCCTCAACTCCAAATAGTATGTTCTTGTTATTAATTCTGACTTCATTTAAGCTTTTCCTTACACCATGCACATCAGGGAAATTCCAGCTCTGACATTCTTTTCTTACTTTGTCCTTTGTTTTCTGACTAGCTCACACTCTCACCAGGCTCCCAGTCTACATCACCTTCTGACTATGGTTTTGACTTTTTCTATAGTCTAAGTTTCAAGAGGTCGGGTTTACATCTGTTTGGTTCATAGCTGAATCCCCCACAAATCTGAACCTTTACACAGTGCCCAGGATACGGCAGCTGCTACATAAGCGCATGCTGAATGAACAGAAGGAAAATCTCTTGAAGCTCAATACTGCCTGAAACTTTCTCGCATGATTATGCAGACAGAAAATGCCTCTGGCTGGACACCTACCCCAAAGACTGTTTTGGGGGCCATAGATCCCTTTCCATAAAATTCTTAAACACTAGGGATGAGAAACCAGAAACAATGTTGAGATTTGAAAAAAATCAGAGTTGGTGGATTTAGGTAGATTCACATGGAATAAAACAGATTATTGAACTTATTTGGGGAAAAAAGCAATTAAAATAATTTTAGGGTGTTTTCAAATTATCTATTTTGCAAGATTCAGAAGGGGTATGACAATTTAAGTGATTTGAGTTTTGTTTTTGTTTCTGTTTTCCCAGTGATGTCTGAAATTAAGTTTGGAGAGTTCAGGTCACTTACCTTCAATAGTACACTGGTCAGGGATTGGAATCTTCTTTCCAATTTCTATGGCATATGCTTTCACTTTACTGAGGTTTTCCTTTAAGTACAAGTAGAGCTTATCGTGGTACTCTACAGGACTTGTGGTTGTTTCTGGAGTTTCTTCATGATGGTTTTCTTTTGCCATTTCTGGAACATTCTCAGATTCTATATGCATAATACTTGGGTGTGAAACTGAAGATTTTACCAGCTGTGATCCATCAGCATCTACCTTAAAGGGTGACCTGTCATGTCCTTGGACAAGCGGGTCTATTTCTGAAAGAGAGATGCTGGCCGACATATCTCCACTCTCTATAATGTCCCCATCCTCTGAACTCAAGGCATTTGTAAGCACACTGTGCAAAGCCAAACTCTTTGACCTACAATATAAGCAAAGGAAAGGCTGAGTCAGGTAAAGAAGTTGAACGACTATTTACTGACAAGGAAAAGAATAATAACATGGAGGCAAAAGTTATTTCCTCTAGAGTATGAAACTGAAAACTGGTGATATTAACAGATTTGATAAAAACAAACAATGATCTAATAAGCCAAACCATTGTAGATATAGGCCACCTCCCAACACAAAGATTTAAAAATCAATTTCATGGCATAAATGACTGGGAAATGGTAGACTTACATATTTATATTCTTTTTTCTACTTTTGCTTCTGCTTTTTCATCAGAAATCAAGAAAAGCTTCAGACAGTCATTCTCAATATTAGCAATCTATATTTAAGAAGTGTTTTATTAAAAAGTAAGCCATAGGTTTATGAGTTTTATTTGTATTCTCTGTTTGATACCGATAGCCTCTTTGGATAACAAAAGCATTATGGACGAATTTTGCTGTAAGTAAAAGATTTAAAAATCACTTCAGAAGTTCCCATTGTGGCTCAGTGGTAATGAACTTGATTAGTATCTATGAGGATGTGGGTTTGATCCCTGGTCTTGCTCAGTGGGTTAAGGATACAGCATTGCTGTGAGCTGTGGTGTAGGTTGCAGTCCTGGCTCAAATCCTGTGTTGCTGTGGCTGTGGGGTAGGCTGGCAGCTACAGCTCTGATTCAACCCCTAGCCTGGGTACCTCCATATGCCATGGGTGGTGCAGTCCTAAAAAAAGGATGAAAATAAATAAATAAACAAACAAACCACTTCATAAAAGTGTGATAACAAGACTAATTAGCAAACATGAACATAATTTTTAAAATAAGTCAAATAAAATTTATACCTATTAAATCTAATATCTTTTCTTTCTTCCTTCGAAACTTGGTCCAAACTGTATCTTCTGACAGAGCCAGGGGTATTGCTCTCAGCAGTTATTTTGTCTTCAAAAGCCTGTATTTTAACCTGGAGCTTTTCATGGTCTTCATTTTCATCCTCAGTGAGCTTGGTTTCTTCCAGTTTCTCAAGAAATTCAATTTCATTACTGGCTTTTCTCCTAAAAGAATGAAAATCATTGCATTATATGTTCATCACATATACCCTTCAAAACAGTGTTACTCTCTGTTTAACTGCTTCTTAATCAAAACTGAAAAAGAACTGTACTGCTCAATTTTTTTATTAGTCATTATCAAACATTTACTGAGTAACTACTATGGACACAGGTCTTTGAAATTGTTTCTACAGTGTATTCTGCCAAAAGTCTAGAAATATTGGTGTTTATGGCAACTTTGTGTTAGAAATAGTTTTGGAAGGGCTCAGAGAATAAAATGTGGCTTTTAGGGTTATCCACAATATTTTTTTATAAAATTACAGTTGATTTTCACTGTTGTGCCAATTTCTGCATAGAGTAGAGTGATTTGGTCATAAAGATATATATTCTTTATTTTTATTTTTTCCATTTATAATGATATTTATTTTTTTCCATTATAGCTGGTTTACACTGTTCTGTCAATTTTCTACTATACAGAAAGGTGACTCAGTTACACATACAGGTATATATATTTTTTTCTCACATTATCATGCTCCATCATAAGTGACTAGACATAGTTCCCGGTGCTATACAGCAGGATCTCATTGCTTATCCAATCCAAAGGCAAGAGTTTGCATCTATTAACCCCAAATTCCTAATTCATTCTGCTCCTTCCCCCTCCACCCTTGGCAACCTCAAGTCGGTTCTCCATGTCCATGATTTTCTTTTTTGTGGGAAGGTTCATTTGTGCTATATATTAGATTCCAGATATAAGTGAAATCATATGGTGTTTGTCTTTTTCTGACTTACTACACTTAGTATGAGAGTCTCTAGTTCCAACCATGTTGCTGCAAGTGGCATTATTTTGTTCTTTTTTATGGCTGAGTAGTATTCCACTGGGTATATATAACACTACTTCTTAATCCAATAATCTGTCGATGGACATTTAGGTTGTTTCCATGTCTTGGGCACTGTGAATAGCGCTGCAATGAACATGCTGATGCATGTGTCTTTTTCAAAGAAAGTTTTGTCCGGATATGTGCCCAAGAGTGGGATTGCTGGGTCATATGATAGTTTTATACATAGTTTTCTGAGATACCTTAATACTGTTTTCCATAGTGGTTGTACCAATTTACATTCCCACCAACAGGTGAGGAGGGTTCCCTTTTTTCCATACCCTCACCAGAATTTGCTATGTGTGGACCTTTTAATGATGGCCATTCTGACTGGTGTGAGGTGAAACCTCATAGTAGTTTTGATTTGCATTTCTCTAATAATCAGTGATGTTGAGTGCTTTTTTAATGTGCTTGTTGGCCATCTGTATATCTTCTTTGGAGAAATGTCTATTCAGGTCTTTTGTCCATTTTTCCATTGGGTGGTTGGCTTTTTTGCTGTTGAGTTGTGTAAGTTGTTTGTATATTTTAGAGATTAAAGCCCTTGTCAGTTGCATTGTTTGAAACTATTTTCTCCCAGTCTGTAAACGGTCTTATTTTTTATGGTTTCTTTTGCTGTTGAAAAGCTTGTCAGTTTGATTAAGTCCCATTGCTTTATTTATTTAATTTCATTTCTAGTCATCAGTTTGTTCACTTGACCTATTTGATTCAGTTTTGGCAGGGTGTAAGTCTCCAGCAAGTTGTCCATTTCTTCTAGGTCGTCAAATTTGCTGGCATACAATTGTTTATATTATTGTCTTATGTTTTTTTATTTCTGTAGTATCCATTGTGGTTTCTCCTTTTTCATATCTTATTTTGTTTATTTGGGTTTTTTCTCTCCTCTTCTTGGTGAGACTGGCCAGAGACTTGTCAATTTGGTTTACATTTTAAAGGACCAGGTATTAGTTTTATTCATGTTTTCTATCATTTTTTGAATCTCTATTGATTTCCTCTCTGAACTTTATGATTTCCTTTCTTTGCTGACTTTAGGTTCTCTTTGTTTTTATTTTTCTGATTCATTTAGGTGGTTAGGTTGTTGAATTGAGATTTTTCTTCTCTTTTGAGGAAGGCCTGTATTGCTATGAACTTCCCTCTGAGCACTGCTTTTGTGGCATCCCATAGATTTTGAGTGGTTGTGTCTTCATTATCATTTGTCTAGAGGTGTTTTTAAATTTCCTTCTTGATTTATGCATTGACCCACTGCTTTTTTTTTAACTTAATGGATTTTATTTCAATTATAGGTGTACATAAATCATCACATGTCAATTTGATAGATTTTGTGTCCCAAACCCACAGTGCATCCCCTCAACCCCCAGATTGTCTTATTCGAAAAACCAAGGTTTTCCAAAGTCTGTGAGTCATTCTCTGTTCTGCAAAGTTCATTGTGTCTTTTTAGTTTCCACATGTAAGCGGTAGCATTGGGTGTTGCTGACTAATTGTCTGACTGGTTTCACTTCACATGATAATTTCTAGGTCCATCCATGTTGCTATAAATGTTGGTAATTCATTCCTTTTAATGGCTGAGTAACGTTCCATTGTGTATGTACCATATCTTCCCTAACCACTCCTCTGTCGATGGGCATTTAGTCTGTTTCCATGACCTGGCTATTGCACAGAGTGCTGCAATGAACACTGGAGTACATGTGTCTTTTCGAGTCTTGGTCTCCTCTGGATAGATGCCCAGGAGTGGGATTGCTGGATCAAATGGTAATTCTGTTTTGAGTTTTCTGAGCATTCCCCATACTGTTTTCCACAGTGGTTGCACCACTTTGCATTCCCACCAGCAGTGTAATAGGGATCCTTTTTCTCCACACACTCTCCAGCACTTACTGTTTTTGATGATGGCCATTCTGGCTGGTACCTCATGGTGGTTTTGATTTGCATTTCTGTAATGAGGAACAATGTTGAACATCTTTTCATGTGTTTATTTGCCATCTGCATGTCTTCTTTGGAGAATTGTCTGCCTAGATCCTCTGCCCATTTTTTATTGGGGTTGTTTGTTTCTTTGGTATTGAGCTGTAGGAGGTGTTTGTAAATTTTAGAGATGAATCCCTTGTCAGTTGATTCATTTGCAAATATTTTCACCCATTCTGTGGGTTGTCTTTTCATTTTGTTTAGGGTTTCCTTTGATGTGCAGAAACTCTGAGGTTTAATTAAGTCCCATTTGTTTATTTCTCTTTTTATTGTCCTTACTCTGACACATGGATCTGAGAAGATGTTGCTATCATTAATGTCAGAGAGTGTTTGGCCTATGTTTTCCTCTAAGAGTTTTATAGTATCTGGCCTTATATCTAGATCTTTAATCCATTTTGAGTTTATTTTTGTGCATGGTGTTAGGAAGTGTTCTAGTTTCATTTTTTTACATGTAGCTGTCCAGTTTTCCGAGCACCACTTATTGAAGAGGCTGTCTTTTGTCCAATGTATATTCTTGCCTTCTTTGTCACAGGTTAGCTGACTATAGATGCGTGGATTTAATTCTGGGCTTTCTATCCTGTTCCACTGATCTGTATTTCTGTCTTTGTGCCAGTACCATATGGTTTTGATGACTGTAGCTTTGTAGTAGAGTCTGAAGTCAGAGAGCCTGATTCCTCCAGCTCGATTATTCTTTTTCAGGATGTCTTTGGCTAATCTGGGTTTTTTGTGTTTCCAAACAAACTTTAAACTATTTTGTTCTAGTTCTGTGAAAAAGGTCCTTGGTAATTTGATAGGGATTTCATTGAATGTGTAGATTGCCTTGGGTAGCATAGTCATTTTGATAATATTGACTCTTCCAATCCAAGAGCATGGTATGTCTTTCCACCTGTTCATGTCATCCTTGGTTTCTTTCACCAGCGTCTTACAGTTTTCAGAGTATAGGTCTTCTGTCTCTTTAGGCAGGTTTCTTCCTAAGTATTTGATTCTTTTTGATGCGATGGTAAGTGGGATGGCTTCCCTAATTTCTCTTTCTAATCTTTCATTGTTGGTATAAATCAATGCAGTTGATTTCTGTGTATTAATTTTGTATCCTGCAACTTTGCCAAATTCATTGATGAGTTCTAACAGTTTTCTGGTAGAGTCTTTAGGATTCTTTAGGTATAGTATCATGTCATCTGCAACAGGTGATAGTTTTACTTCTTCCTTTGCAATCTGGATTCCTTTTAGTTCTTTTTCTTCTCTGATTGTTGTGGCTAGGACTTCCAGAACTATGTTGAATAGCAGTGGCGAGAGTAGCCATCCCTGTCTTGTTCCTGAAATCAGTGGGAATTCTTTCAGCTTTTCACCATTGAGAATGATGTGAGCTCTGGGTTTGTCATAGAGGACCTTTATTATGTTGAGGTAGGTTCCCCCTATGCCCACTTTCTGAAAGGTTTTTATCAGAAATGGGTGTTAGATTTTGTCAGAGGCTTTTTCTGCATTTATGGAGAGGATCATATGGTTTTTATTCTTCAGTTTGTTAACATGGTGTATCACACTGATTGATTTGCGGATATTGAAGGATCCTTGCATCCCTGGGATAAATCCCACTTGATCATGATGTTCAATCCTTTTAATGTATTGTTGGATTCGGTTGGCTAGTATTTTGTTGAGAATTTTTGCATCTATGTTCATCAGTGAGACTGGCCTGTAATTTTCTTTTTTTGTGGTACTTTTGTCTGGTTTTGGTATCAGGATGATGGTTGCCTCATAGAATGAGTTTGGGAGTGTCCCTTCCTCTGCAATTTTTTGTAAGTGTTTCAAAAGGATAGGTGTTAGCTCTTCTCTAAATGTTTGATAGAATTCTCCTGTGAAACCATCTGGTCCTGGACTTTTGTTTGCTGGAAGTTTTTAATCACAGTTTCAATTTCAGAACTTGTGATTGGCCTATTCATATTTTCTATTTCATCTTGGTTTAGTCTTGGGAGATTGTACTTTTCTAAGAATTTGTCCATTTCTTCTAGGTTTTCCATTTTATTGCCATAGAGTTGCATATAGTAGTCTCTTATGATCCTTTGTATTTCTGTGATGTCTGTTGTAACTTCTCCTTTTTCATTTCTAATTTTATTGATTTGTGTCCTCTCTCTTTTTTTTCTTGATAAGTCTGGCTAAGGGTTTATCAATTTTGTTGATCTATTCAAAGAACCAGCTTTTGGTTTCCTTGATCTTTTCTATGGTTTTCTTCGTTTCTATTTCATTGATTTCTGCTCTGATCTTGATGATTTCTTTTCTTCTACTAACTTTAGGTTTTGACAGTTCTTCCCTCTCTAGTTGCTTTAGATGTAAAGTTAGGTTGTTGATTTGAGCTTTGTCTTGTTTACTGAGGTAGGCTTGTATTGCTATAAACTTTCCTCTTAGAACTGCTTTTGCTGCATTCCAGAGGCTTTGGAGTGTCGTGTCTTGTTGTCATTTGCTTCTAGGTATTTTTTAATTTCCTCTTTGATTTCTTCAGTGATCTATTGGTTATTTAGTAGTGTGTTGTTTAGTCTCCCCGTGTTTGTATTTTTGGCCAGTTTTTTCTTGTTGTTGATTTCCAGTCATATAGCATTGCGGTCAGAGAAGATGCTTGAAATGATTTCAGTTTTCTTAAAGTTACTGAGGCTTGATTTGTAGCCCAGAATGTGATCAATCTTAGAGAATGTTCCATGTGCACTTGAGAAGAATGTGTATTCTGTTGCTTTTGGTTGGAATGTCCTATAAATATCTTTGAAGTCCATCTGATCTAATGCTTCATTCAGGGCCTGTGTTTCCTTATTGATTTTCTGCCTGGATGACCTGTCCATTGCTGTAAGTGGGGTATTAAAGTCCCCCACTATGATGGTGTTATTGCTGATTTCTCCTTTTAAGGTTATAAGCAGTTGCCTTATATATTGTGGTGATCCTATATTGGGTGCATAGATATTTAAAATTGTTATATCTTCTTCTTGGATAGATCCTTTGATGATTATGTAGTGCCCTTCCTTGTCTCTTAAAATGTTCTCCATCTTAAAGTCTATTTTGCCTGATGGGAATATTGCTACTCTGGCTTTCTTTTGATGCCCGCTTGCATGGAATATTTTCTTCCATCCTCTCACTTTCAATTAGTATGTTTCTCTAGAAGTGAAGTGGGTCTCTTGAAGACAGCATATATATGGGTCTTGTTTTTGTATCCATTCAGGTAGTCTATGTCTTTTGGCTGGGGCATTCAGTCCATTAACATTTAATGTCATTATTGATATATATGTTCTTATTGCCATTGTATTAACTGTTTGGGGTTTTTGTTGCTCTCTTTTTCTTCCCTTATTCTCTTGTTGTCTCCTCTCATAAGATAGCTATCTTTAGTATTGTATTTTAGTCGATTTTTCTTATTTGTTTGGGTATCCATTGCAGATTTTTCGTTTGTGGTTACACCTGAAGTTTTGATATAGGAGTCTATATATAAATGAGATTGTATTAAGTTGTTGGTTTCTTAATTGCATGTGCATTTCCAATGACCTGCATTTGTGCTCTCTTCTCATGATTTCTGATTTTGGTAGCATAATTGTGCATGGATGATTTAGTATCTTTACTGTATATATGCCTTTCCTGGTGGGCCTTGTCATTTGTGTTGTTTTTGTTTCTGGTTGTGGCCTTTTCTTTTCTGCCTGGAGAAGTTCCTTTAGGATTTGTTGTAAAGCTGGTTTAGTGTTGCAGAAATCTCTTAGCTTTTGCTTATCTGTAAAGGTTTTGATTTCTCCTTCAAATCTGAATGAGAGCCTTGCTGGATAAAGTAGTCTTGGTTGGAAGTTTTTTCCTTTCATCATGTTAAGCATATCATGCCACTCCCTTCTGGCCTGCAGAGTTTCAGATGAAAAATCTGCTGATAACATTGGGGTTCCCTTGTATGTCATTTGTTTCTTTTCCCTAGCTGCTTTCAAAATTTTCTCTTTGTCTTTAATTTTGGTCATTTTGATTAATATGTGTTTGGGGTGTTCCTCCTTGGGTTTATTTTATATGGTACTTGTTGCGCTTCCTGAATTTGAGTGAGTGGTTCCTTTCCCATATTAGGGAAGTTTTTGGCTATTATCTCTTTGAATATTTTTTCTGTCCCCTTCTCTCTCCCTTCTCCGTCTGGCACCCCTATAATATGGACATTGGTGCATTTAAGGTTATCCCAGAGTGCTCTGAGAGTCTCATTTCCCTTCAATCTTTTATCTCTTTTCTCTTCTGCATTAGTGATTTCCACTAATCTGTCCTCCACCTCACTGATTCGTTCTTCTGCCTCCTGTATTCTGTTGTAGACTGCTTCTAATGAATTTTTTCTTTCAGTGATTGTATTTTGCAACTCTTCTGTAAATTATCAATCTTTGCCTCCAGTTTATTTCCAGTGCCCTGCATCATCTTCAGCATCAACAGTCTAAAGTCTCTTTCTGGGAGCCTGATAATCTCATCACTGAGCTGCTTTTTTGAGCTTTTCTCTTTCTCCCTTATCTGAGTTATACTTTTCTGTCTTTTCATTTTTATAGGGTTTTGGTGTGCTGACCTTTTTGCCAACAATAGAGTTGTAGCCTCTCTTAGTTCTGGTGTTTGCCTCCCCTGTGGGTAAAGTTGGTATGGAGGGGGTTTTGCTGGGCTTCCTGATGGGAGGGAGTGATGCCTGCTCACTGGTAGGTGGGGTTGATTCCTCTCCCTCTGATACCTAGGACTTTGTCTCTGGATGAGATTAGAGGCTGGCTGTGTGCCTGAGGGGTCTTTATGCAGCCTGTTTACTGATGGGTGGGGTTGAGATCCCACCTGGATTGTTGTTTGGCTTGGGGCTTCTCAGCACTGATGGGAGGGACCAGATTTTCCCAGAAATGGCCACCTCCAGAGAAATGCAGGCTGATGAATGTTCACCTCCAATGCCCTTCCCCCACAACAAGGCACAGTCACCTCTGTTTTCCCAGGAAATCCCCCAAGAATTGCAGTCAGGTTCCACCCAGATTCCTACATAGACTGCTTTTCCCTGGGACCCAGTGCATATGAAAGTCTGTGTGTGCCTTTCAAGAATGGGATCTCTGTTTCCCCCCGTCCTGTGGAGCTCCTGCGCACAAGCCCTGCTGGCCTTCAATGCCAGATGCTCTGGGGGCCCTTTCTCCCTGTGCCTGATCCCCAGGCACGGGGATTTCACGTGGGGCTCAGAACTCAGTCCTGTAGCTGAGTCTCTGTGATACAGTTACTTTCCAGTATGTGGGGCTTCCCACCTTGGAGTTATGGGGTTGCTTCTATCATGTAATTGCCCCTCCTACCTCTTGATGTGGTCTCCTCTTTGTTTTTTGGAGCAGAATATCTTTTTTTGCAAGTTTACAGTCCATTTGCTTGAAGGTTGCTCAGCATTTGGTTGTAGTTTTGCTGTTTTTTGGGAGAGAAGTTGAGCTCCAGTCCTTATATTCCGCCATCTTTATCAAATCTCCCCAGAAACTCAGGTTTGAAGCTCATCTCACGTAGCTATAAGTGGGCTTCCGTATTGACTGGGCATCAGGGCCTCACCAGTTACCAAGGTCTCCATCACAGACTCTGTGACCACCACACCAGGTCGGATAAAGTGACTCTCTTAAGGATGAAGTCCTCAGAGGGGAGAAGGGAGGAACAGGGAGCTGAGAAGCCTATTTTTTTTTGTTTTTGTTTGTTTGTTTCAGCATGTTGTTTAGTTTCCACGTAGTTAGTTTCTTCTCATTTCTTTTCCTGTAGTTGATTTCTAGTTTCATGCCATTGTGGTCAGAGAAGATACGTGAAATAAATTCTATACTCTTAAATTTGTTGAGGTTAGTTTAGTGCCCCAGTATGTGTCAGTTCTTGAGAATGTTCCATGTGCACTTGAGAAGAATGTATATTCTGATTTTTTTTGGATGTAATGTCCTGAAATGTCAATTAGGTTTAACTTTTCTATTGTGTCATTTACGATCTCTATTGCCTTACTGATTTTCTGTCTAGAGCACTTGTCCATTGATTTGAGTGGGATATTAAAAGTCTCCTACTATGATTGTTTTCCCATCAATTTCTCCTTTTATGTCTTAATAGTATTCGTTGTAGGTATCTCGGTGCTCCTATATTAGGGACATATATTCATGATTGTAATATCCTCTTCTTGAAAGTTTCCTTTAACCGTTAAAAGAGTGTCCTTCTTTGTCTTTCATTATGGCCTTCATTTTAAAGTCTATTTTGTCTGATATGAGTATTGCAACTCATGCTTTCCTGTCCTGTCCACTGGCATGAAATATCTTTTCCCATCCCTTCACTTTCAATCTATATGTGTCCTATGCCCTAAGGTGAGTCTCTTGTAGACAGCCAACTGTAGGTTTTTGCTTTTTTATCCAATCTGCCACTCTGCGTCTTTTGATTGGAGCATTCAGTCCATTGACATTTAAGGTAATTATTGATAGATATGTATTTACTGCCATTTTAAACCTTGTATTGCAGTTGATTCTATGTTTCTCCTTTCTTCCTTTTTTTGGTTGGATGGTTTCCACTTATTTTATGCTTGAGTACTTTTCTTTTCAGTTTTTATGAATGTAAATGTTCAGTTTTGACTTGTGGTTGCCCTGTTTTTTTAAGTATGTTAACCCCTTCCTGTATCTGCTTGTTTTAGCTTCACAGTCAGATAGGCTTAAACACATTATTAAAATAAAAAAAAAAAGAATCTATATTTTCTTACTTTCCTTCCCCACATTCTATGATTTTGAAGCTTTTTTTCTTTTAACATCTTCATGTTTAGGTTTGTATGCTGGCCTATTTAAGTGATTGCTTTCCAGTTGTGGTTTCCTCCATATTTTTCTTCTTATTTCTCATTTTTTTCATTTAGAGAAGCCCTTTCAGTATTTCTTTTAGAATGGGTTTCTTTAGTATTGTTGTACTCTTTTAGCTTTTGTTTGTTGCAGAAATTCTTTAATTCCCCTTCTAATTTATTTTATTTTATTTCATTTTATTTTTTTATTTTTTATTTTCTAGGGCCGCACCTGTGGCATATGGAGGTTTCCAGGCTAGGGGTCTAATCAGAGCAATAGCTGCTGGCCTACGCCACAGCACAACGAGGGATCCAAGCCATGTCTGTGAACTACACAACAGCTCACGGCAACACCGCATCCTTAACTCACTGAGTGAGGCCAGGGATTGAACCCGCAATCTCATGGTTCCTAGTCAGATTTGTTAACCACTGGAGCCACTACAGGAACTCCTATTTCTCCTTCTATTTTAAATGATACTCTTGCTGGGTAGAGCTTTCTAGGCTGAAAATTCTTCCATTTCAGAACTTTGAATATATCTTGCCACTGTCTTCTGGCCTGTAGTGTTTCTGTAGAGAAATCAGCTGATAGCCTTATGGGGGTTCCCTCATAATTAACACTTTTCTTTTTTCTTGCTCCCTTTAGAATCCTCTCTTTATCCTTAACTTTTGCCATTTTTATTATAATATGTCTTAGTGTGATCCTATTTGGGTTTAACTTGTTTGCAGCCCTCTGTGCTTCCTCTATTTTGATATCAGTTTCCTTTCGATTTGGAAAGTTTTCAGACATAATTTCTTCCAATATATTTTCAACTCCCCTTTCTTTTTCTTCTCCTTCGGGAATTCCTATTATGCACAGATTGGACCATTTTATATTATCTCATAGACCTCTTATGTTGCTTTCATGTTTTTTCATTTGCTTTTCTGTCTGTTGTCCTGATTGGGTGATTTCCACTATTCTATCTTCCAAGTCACTAATTTGTTCCTCTGCATTATTCATTCTGCTTTTTAGTGCCTTTAGCTCAGTTTGCATCTCTGTAAATGAATTTTCTAATTTTTCTGTGTTCCTCCTCCTTATATTTGCTAGTTCCTTTCTAAAGTATTCTGCATTACTGTTCATATCTGCTCTTAATTTCCTGATATTCAGCCTTAATTCCTTCAGTATTTTCACTATCTCCCTTTTGAACTCAGTGTCTGTCAGATTGCAGAAGTCTGTTTCATAGTTTGCTGCTTCATGTAAATTCTGTTCTTTTAACTAAGAATAAGTTCCTCAGCTTCTTCATCTTGCTTATGTTTTTCTTTTTCTGTAAGTTTAGGGAAGCCAAACTGTAGTCTTGGAGGGCTACTTTTATGCAAGAGTGCCCCTTTGTATTTTGTGGAGGGTTACTATTTATTTTGGCATGGGAGTTTTGAATATTAGCTGTCTCTTTCTTTGGTGTGAGCAGGCTGTTATTCCCAGGGTGTGAGTGTGTTTCCAGGGAAGAGGAGGCAATGGCTAGGGCTGGTAGTCAGTGCCTGGTTGCTGGGCCCTTAACCACAGCAAGGACCTGCAGGAAGGTGCTGCTGGCTACTACTAATTGCAGGACCCTGGGAAGTGGTAACGAGCCTTAGTTAGATTTACATGGTGCCCAGAGCATTTGGCAGTGGCAGCAGCAGGGTGTGTGAGTTCCCAGGGGAGTGAGAGCAACAACAGGTAATGTTCTATTGCAATGCCCTCCTCTGAGGTGACTGGAGCCTCAAGAGGTGCCTGTTCAGGCACTCCTAGTGGTATGGAGCTGCGCCCACCTCTGGAGTCAGAGATAACTGTGATGGCTTGCCTCCACCACCTGCAGACCATGCAAGAAGCACCCAGTCTCACTTAGACCACACAGGAGGTGATATACAGGCTGCTCCTAGTTGCACAGTCCTGGGAAGTGACAGAGATCAAGCTGTGGGCACTGTCCAGAGCATTTGGCAGTGGCAGCAACAGGGCATGTGTGTTCCCAGGGTTGCGAGAGCAACAATAGGTGGTGTTCGATCACAATGCCCTCCTCTGTGGTACCCCTGAGGTGACTGGGGCTGCACATGTTGCCTGCGCATGGACCCCTAGTGGTGGCAGGCCACGTCCACTTCTGGAGTCAGAGATAACTACAGTGGTTTTCCCCCACCACCTGCAGACTGCAAGAAGCACCCCATCCCACTTAGCCCCCACAGGAGGTGCTGTACCAGCTGCTCTGAGTCGTAGGGTCTTGGGAAAGGACCATGATCAAGCATCTGGTTTCTTGCTCTTTTTGGAAGTTTAAGTTCTGCCAGCATTCAGTGCATATTTGGCAGTGGCAGCTACAGCGCAGTTGTGTTCTCAGGAGGGTGAAAGCAACGATGTGACAATATGTGATGCTTGGTTGCATTTTTTTTTTTTTTGCCGACCCTGAGGTGACTGGGACTGAGGGTGGAGCCCACTCATAGGCCCCCAGTGGTGGCAGCCACGCCTCCCTCTGACCTCCAAGACGACCACCACAGTCCATCCATGCTGCCTGTAGATCACACAGGAGGCATCCCATCACACTTAGCCCTGTGCTGCCCTTAGCCCACACAAGAGGTTTCCAGCCACCCATAGCCTGCACAAGAAGCACCCAGTCTCCTGTAGCCAGAGCAAGTGGCTTCTCGCCACCCGTAGCCTGCTCCAGAGTTGCCTTGCTCTTTGAAAGCCCCAGTGGACCAGTGTGGGGAGATTCTTATGGAGATCTGCCCCTCCTCCTTTCGCCCTCCCCAAAAATGGCGCCTTGCTTCTCTTGCGGGCTCAGACTTTCTCCCAGGTTCCCTCTGCCATGGCATTCCACTCCCCAGCCCATAGCACACCATTCCCCCACCCATGGCACATGGCTCCTTAGCCCCTCAGGCTGTCCCCACACAGTCAACCCTAGTCCTCTCCCCGGAGCCTAATTCTCAGTGCCCAGCACCCACCTGAACGTCTCAGGCTGTGGTCTCTGGGCTGGTGGTTCAGATGATCTGTGCAGCTCTCACTCTACTTTGCCCTCCACAGTTCAGCTGCTGCGCTTTTCTCAGTGACTTTGAGGTCCCTCTGTCTCGGCTGATCTCCGGGTTAGTTAGGTGGCTTCCCAGGGTGTGGGTTCTTTTTCTCCTTCACAGCTCCCTCTCAGGAATGCTAGTCCCATCCTGCCTGATTTTTTTTCTCTCTCTCTTCTTCTTTTGTTCTACCCAGTTATGTCAAGGGTTTCTTGCTCTTTTTGGAGGTTTAAGTTCTTCTGCTGGCATTCAGTAGATGTTTTGTGTGAGTTGTGTTAAATGTAGATGTTTTTGATGTGTTTGTGGGAGAAGGTGAGTGTGACGTCTTATTCTTCTGCCACCTTTATCCACTTCTATATTTTTAAAATTTTTTATTGCTTAATGATTTTTATTACAAAATCGTAGGTGTATAAGAATCATCACATTTTTTAAATTTTTTTATAAAGAGTAGCTGTTTATGTAAACACTGTGTTATATCAAGAACAAAACAAACTCTCAGAAAAACGTGATCAGAGTATTACCTTTCACAGATAAGGCAACTAATGCCCTAGTATCTCAAAATCCTTTACAAAAAGGAGATAGCTTAATACATTCTAGTTCAGGAGTTTTGGTCTTTGTATGTACATTTTTTTTCTTCTTTTTCATCTGGTTCCATTTTAAGCTTAACTTCTTCAGCTATAAGAGCTCCCAGTTTCTTATTCTGCTGTCTGAACCTCTACCTTGATAGTGGCCACATAAATTTTGTTTTCAGTAGAAGCTTCCTTAGGTTTCACAACTGGTTTCACTTTAGGTGGAATAAAAGCTTTGTTTCTTTCTTCGTCTCTTACCAAGAGCTTCAGCTTGTTTAGCCTTTATTGCTTCCATTTTCTATCTCTTCTTTTGACTTGTCTTCAAAAAGTATTCACCACTAGCCAATTCTTTATCAGTCTGACTTTCTGGCTCTGGTGGTGGGACTGGTGTACACTCTTAAAAGTTTCTTTTTTTTTTTGGTTCCTTGCGTTTATTCACATTTTTGTGCTTGAACTGTGGCAAAAATTTTTCTGAACTTTGTGATCTTAACTCAGAATCTTTGGCCAACTCTTGTTCAATCATTAAGGTTTTAATGTTATAAATTGGATGAATACTCTTCCTAGTGTCTAGGACTACTTTTCGAACCTCTTTTAAGCCACTAAAAGGTCCAATGGCTGAAACAGTGTTTCCCTGAACCACTACGTTAACAGTTTGTTAAGAATTCCAATGCCTTCAATGTAGATCCTTTGGGACCAATAAGCCATTATCTTCTTTTCACAAATATTTATTTCTTACTAAAGAACCTATTTTAATGATGTCACATGCAGCATCATGCTGAAGAATTCGTACTGCCTGTTCAAATGAACCACTCCTTGCTAAGAGTTTAATTAGGTCTCTGGCCCTAATGATGATATATGGATCAAAAGTCTTTGCTGTACAGTCATGCTGCCCTCAATCAGGTCCAGAGTTGCATTAACATGATGTTCATTCAAAACTTTCTGTACCAATGGCCAGCACTCTTTCAAGTAAGCCTAGTTTTGGAACAAAGTTGCAAAACTGCTCTCCTCCAAGAGTCCTCTGGGATCGTCCTCTTTGGAAAAAGCTGGCTGCCTCCAATCATCAGGAACAGTGAGGAGTTCTGATTCATCTAGATTCTCTGACTTCGGCTTCTGATGACGAACCTCACTTTTCCCAGATGATGCAGCTGGAGTGTTCTGCTGGGAGCTATATTCTTTTTTTCAACGTTATTTTCCATCATGGTCTATCCCAGGAGATTGAACATAGTTCCCTGTGTTATACAATAGGACTTCACTGCTTATCCATTCTAACTGTAGTAGTTTATATCTACAAACCCCAAACTCCCAGGCCATCCCACTCCCTCCCCATCCACCTTGGAAACCACAAGTCTATTCTCCATGTCTGGGTTATCCACCATATTCTTATCTAGTTCTCCAAAAACATGGCTTTCATATGAAATTTGTGGCAGACATTTTCTACAAAATTTATATGTGCTGATCTTTTTGTACTGAAATTATTAGAATAAGAACATTTCAAATGGACTGTGTATACTCATGGTTTTGTTAATTTTATGGAAATCAGTGAGACTCTTCCATTTCATGAAGAAAAATCTGAATTTTAATATGTTGGAGGAAAGACGTTTTCCATGAATGTCATAGTTTCAAATATCTTCTATAACAGAATTTATAAAACACTCTATGGGTCATTAAATTTACCTCTTGTGAGGCAGAGCTACTTACAGAATAACTTTGTTATTGCTTAAGGGCTAACACAGTGCCTTAGGTAGGGTCAGACCCTGCAGATAAGCTGCAGAAACAGCTCACTGATGCTCAGTGAGGTGCTGAATGATTAGAGAAAAGTAGTACACATTTACATGCCTTACCTGCCTTCTAATATTGAGCCAGACTGGAGAAATTTTAATTTCTAATAATCATTATTAGTCATGTAATATGAGGTTAATATTCATTCTTTCCTTAGAAACACAAGGGTTAATAATCCCTAGAAAGCCATTGACCAAGATGGCTTAACAATTTTGTTGGTTTGTCTGTGTAAATTTACTTGGTTTTCATTAGTATTTTTCCTAGAGGCAAAGGAAAGAGGCCTGAAATTTATAGAAAAATCTTTGGTTTTTCAAACATATGGCTGTTTTGCCATAAGGGCCAAGGTAAAACTGGAATAGTTCTGAAGTGTGGGTGAGAAAACACCATTTTGGGTTTTTTAATGGCACTGCTTTTTTAGGGAAAACTAACACAAGAAGAGCTGGTGATAATTTTTATTTTTTTAGTTACAACCCACCCACTCTGGGGCCACGTCTGTGGTGGGCACTGCTGAAGGGTTGGAGATACTACAGCTTTTCTGGCTGGCCCAGAGAAGGGTCCTGAACTCAAGGGAGGGTTCACAGTTTTGGGTGCTCAGTGGTTGCAATCCCCCTGTTACTCCAGCCCAGGGAGATGTGCTGATTGTAAAAACTAGGAAGGAGAGTAGATCATCCATTAAACTGATGGACACTGATTACTATGTAATAAGCTACTGCTGAGAAAATATAAATGCATTTTAATATAACTTTTACAGGCCTCCTATGGTTTTGCATACATAATAAAAAACTTATTTTCCACCCCATGCTTGACTGAAATATATATGAATAGATTTTAAGAACCAGAATTTGGGAAAACTGCTGAGGAAGGAATACTCCCAAACTCATTCTATGAGGCAACCATCACCCCGATACCAAAACCAGACATAGATACCACAAAAAAAGAAAATTACAGGCCAATTTCACTGATAAACATAGATGCAAAAATCCTCAACAAAATACTAGCCAACTGAATCCAACAATACATTAAAAGGATTGTACATCACGATCAAGTGGGATTGTTCCCAGGGATGCAAGGATTCTTCAGTATCTGCTAATCAATCAATGTGATACACCACATTAACAAACTGAAGAATAAAAACCATATGATCCTCTCAATAGATGCAGAAAGAGCCTTTGACAAAATCCAACACCCATTTCTGACAAAAAAAACCTTCAAAACATGGGCATAGATGAACCTACCTCAACATAATAAAGGCCATCTATGACAAACCCAGAACTCACATCATTCTCAATGGTGAAAAGCTGAAAGAATTCCTGCTGATTTCAGAAACAAGACAAGGATGTCCACTCTTGCCGCTACTATTCAACATAGTTTTGGAAGTCCTAGCCACAGCAATCAGAAAAGAAAAAGAAATAAAAGGAATCCAAATTGGAAAGGAAGAAGTAAAACTATCACTATTTTCAGATGACATGATACTATACCTAGAGAATCCTAAAGATGCTACCAGAAAACTGTTAGAGCTCATCAAAAAATTTGGCAAAGTTGCAGGATACAAAATTAATACACAGAAATCAACCGTGTTTCTATATACTAACAATGTAAGATCAGAAAAAGAAATTAGGGAAGCAATCCCAAGGTTAATTTTAAAAGTCTCAATGAACCCTCTCAAGATGAGAAATTTATAAACTTTATTTTAGAAACTTCCGCAGTTGGGATTATTAAAAATTAAAAATTTGTAAAGCACAAAGTACACTCCAATATGTATATATTGGATACTGAGTATTTTTTTTTTTGATAGTCAAGAAATAGATTTATTAAGATAGGATGCTTTTGAGAGACTCAAGAGGGCAGGTAAGGAGGTTCTGCCAAGGATCAGCTGGGCTACAGTTTTATCATCCAGGGGGAGTGGGGGTCATAAAAAAAACCTGGATATTGAGTATTATACAAATTTTTAACTTTCAAAACATATGAGTTATCAGAGGTATAGTTTCTCATGAATTTACTAGTTTTTTTTCTTTCTACATAAAGCTCTGGGTTATAACAACAGTTAAAATAAAATTTTCTTCAAAAACTTCAAATATGACATTATAGTAAATCCCCCTCAAAAATTTTATTGGATCAGTTTCTTACTGTTTCCAAATAAAATTTTCTTACTTATGGAGACCTTTTATTTCTTGTAACTCTTCAAATAAATTTCCCCATTTATAAAATGGAGATAATGCCTCTACTTAACTCACAGGGTTGCTGGGAAGCCAAAATGACAGAACTGGTATGAATTACTGTTCCTAGCACAAAACAGGCAGTCACTAGGTGCTAAATTTTATTATTATTAATAATTGTTATTACTGTTATTCCTCTGTCCTGTATATGTGTTGTGTTAATGTAGAAAGAAAACACCAGTGTCCTAGACTTATCTTGGAGGGCAGTAATGTCCCCTGGATAATGCTGGAGAGGACAGTCACCCAGCACCCTTCCCCTGCCCTGTCTCCAGTTACCAAGTGCTGGCTATTAAGCACCAGGGCTTAAGTGAGTCAGATCTCTTGTACCTGGGAGCACACCTTCCTTCACCCTCAGACTGCCTTATGGAAGCCCTCTTAGGGGACTCCGGCTGTGAGAGGAGTTACGGGTTTTCCCTAGACATCTACCGACCCAAGAGGGTTATTTCGATCAGGGGCCTCTGGGGCAGGGTTACCAGGTAAAATACAGGACACCCAGCCAAACCTGAATTTCAGATAAACAACAAACACTTTTTGTAGTATGGGTATGACTCTAACGAGAATGAGTAAAACATGTACTATATGAAGATGATTATACTTATACTAAAAAAAATTTGTTTTTTACCTCAAATTTAACTGGAAGTCCCCTATCTCTATTTGTCTAATCTGTGACCTTATTCCTGGGTAAATCCCTGCTGCTGGGTGGGCAGGGGCCTATAATGCTCATCCTTGTTCCCCTGTGCCTGGCACAGTGCTTGACACAGTGCTTGACACTCACTGTGTCAGGTCCATGAAGTGTTTGCAGAATAAATGAACTGACGTCACCTATATCTCTGACACTGTTCCCTGCATCCGCAAAATAAATAACCCTTCAGGGGTCTATCAGATGTCCACAAAGCACTGGCCACTTCTCCTGGTCCATGGCGGGTAGGGATGTCATTTGGAAGACATCAAATATGGAGAGAAACAAGAAGCAAGAGTAGGAATAAAAAGAGGGATTTGTAAAAGGACCAAATAAGGGTCGAAAAGCAACAATAAAATGTCTGGGCCAGAAAAGTCATCTCTAGATATGAGGCTGATGAGTGTTGCTGATGAACAGGATTCTCACCACAAAGACTTTCTCTTATAAACAATCTTCCTTATTTTTATGATTTGGAGATTTGTGTTTCACAGGAGTCACGGCATAGGAGTAGTAATGAAGAGTTTCCAAGGAAGCCAAAGCCACAAGATGGACAGGAGAGAACTTTCTGTTACTGGCCATCATTCCACCAGGGCTTGTCAAAGAGTTATGCTGGCAGAGAATTAGGACAAGTTTGGGTTTCAATAGGTTAAAAGGTTAGAACATGGTAGAAGTTTGAGAGCTTATAATAAACATTCACTGATCCTTTATTTTTCCTCCTCCTGGTTTTTAAATTTAGTATAAGCAGATAGGAGAAAATCTGTTCAAAAATAAAGATCTTTTACAGAGATAAACTCTGGATTCTTTCTTAGAGCACAGAAGTGCATCACAAATGTGCAAGTACCCGTGAAGCTGCTGGTCCCATGTGCATTTACTTGTGGAGGGGGGGCGAGCTAGAAGTGGGGGCCAGGGGCTTGAGCTTACACATGGGCGGTTGGTATTTCTTTTCCATATGTCACTTTTTAACTCGAGAGGTATTTTATAGAATTCTTTGTCAGAGTTCTATAATCCCCTAAATATTAACTTGGCTTTAAGTCAACGCACCACATTACAAGAGGCTAAAATGATTTCCAGTCTGAACAGTTTCTGGTGTCTGTTGCCAAGGTAAAGTTTTTAAAAGCACCTCTAGGGATGCCAGGGAGGGGCAGGGGAAGGCCTAACTACCTCCCTCTGAGCGGGACTCTCCTTAGGAACAAACTGGTCCTTGGGTAGCTTACTGCTTTCACCAAGCTGGGAAATGAGACTATAAATCTGGCACAGGTGGAGAGATTCGCAACCTCTCTTCCTGGATTCCCCCCCCCTGCAAAAAAAAATCAAAGAGAAATATTAGTTAACTTTTGATGAGATTGGCTTATGGAGGAGTCATCCACATCCAGGATATGTACTCCTGCAGAGGAGACCTTGTTAGAGAAGTAGGAGAACATAACGGATCAAATCCACATGGAGTCTTAAATTCTTAAGATGTTCTGTTTATTACTCTTCAGCCATTTCTTGGGTCATCAGTCATTACAAGAATGACAGGGATGATCCCCCAGCTCCACAGTGCTGTCGTCTGTTCTGGGACTGAAACGAGTAATGCCTTTGGAAGAACTCAAATACTCAGGGAAAGGGCAATGCTGAATCTAAATTCTTGGTACTCTCTTCTGCTTTGACTGCCTCAATGGGCAACAGCAGAGACCAGCAGGTGCCCAGTTACACAGGCATCAGGATGTAGAATTTTGCCGAGATGAAATGACTCCATTGATTTATTTCATTCACAAGAAGATTCTTTTAGGGGCTTCAAAAGGAAAGTATGGTATGGAAATAGACTGAATTTGGCCTTTAGGGAAAAGACCTAGCTTCATGACTCCAATCTCCTGTTTATTAGTGATGGGCAAATCTCTCATTTCTGTCATCTAAAATGGGATCGATGATACTGCATCACCACATTGCTTAAAGCATCATAGAAGACAATGGATTTGACAGCTTAACCCATACAGAATGGGCATGAAAACATCAAATGGTAAAACCCTAGGTGGCTGCTGCCCAGTGTGAAATCTGACACTGAAAGGAGGCAGCTTGTACAGGTGATACCAAACCTGGAAGACAAGGTTTGGTCTCTCGTTCTAAGCCAGGAAGGACCATACCTCCTACCACTGCAGCATCCCTAAGGCTGTGGACTACAGGAGAGTGACCCTCCCTACTGTGTGCTCATACAAGGACTGGGACATGAAAATGGTTGATTTAAAAAAAAACTCTGTATATGGGAACTTCATCTAGTCACTTATGATGGAACATGATAATGTGAGAAAAAAGAATGTATACATGTATGTGTGACTGGGTCGCTTTGCTGTATAGTAGAAAATTGACAGAACACTGTAAACCAGCTACAGTGCAAAAAATAAAAATCATTATAAGAAAAACAAAACAAAACAAAACAAACAAAAACCTCTGTACTTCAAGTATGAATTCTGAGCAACTGCAGACATAGAGAATTCTCTGCAAATAGAACTATAGTTTAAAAGCCCTGATGTGAGGGGGTAACCACTATAATGCAGATGCTAAGTCATTTGTTCATTTTCATCCAACCAACATGACAGAGAGAATGGGTCACGGAAAATTACCAGCAAAAAGTGCAAAGCCCCTGCCGTTGCTGCTCAAAGTAAGGCTGCTGTCCCAGCAGAATCAGTATCACCTTGGAGGTTGTTGGAGATGCAGAATCTCTGCCTCCACCCTGGACCCACCAAATGAGTGTGTACTTCAACCCAATCCCTAGGTGCCCAAGTGGCACATTCAAGTTTGAGAAGCACGAACCCAAGCATTGAAAGAACAGAATCTGAAGCAGGCCAGGCAGAGGCGCTTTCCCTTGATCAAGCAAGGCTGCTGAAGATTATGCTAATTCTGTAGTGAGGTGAGACTTAAAACAATAAGCCAGGTGTTATTTGGAGCTGGAGTATGGTAAACTGCATGCAGTTCCCTCACATTCCATAGCTTTGCTGCCCCACCTCAGGCCTTCTGGGGTCTTTATCAAATCTGAGGTAAAGGCACCTTTTCAGCTCTTGCCTCTGAAAGATACTGGTTCAGAATGACCCCAAATCATTAGTCAAGCTTCCCAAGCCTAGAATGGGCAGACCAGGTGAGCGGTAGTAGCCTTAGCAGAATGCTGCCAGACCCTAACAAATAGTCACCTGGATATGGCGCGAGTTACAAAAGCATTTTGTCAACTATAAAAGAGTATAAAGATGCAAAATAGTAATGTCAAGAGAACACTTTGGATCAGGAATGAGGATTGTAGAGACAACATGCTCCTCCTTTTCTAGGCTCACTTCATTGTCTGGGAACATGAGCAGGTAACAGGGGCCAGTGATAAGGACTGAAGGGAGGGAATCTGCCATGAAAATGCAACCACTGGGCCAGAAGGAAAATGTTAAGACATCTTCACCATCACCTGGCACTGGAAAAGCAGGGAAATGGGTAAGTTATCCTTTCTGATACTCTTCTAACTTTGTCCATTTTACCAGTGGTGCTTAAAACTCAGGAAAACGGCATGTAAATAGCAAATTCAGAGTTTAATTATGATAGATACCAAAAAGGAACAGGAAGCTTTGGGGGAACCAAAATAGCAAAATAGCTAGGTCATCAGAGCCAAGTAAAACTGTTTTACATTCAGTTGTCACCCTTCCCTTAAGGGGCTGTCAAAGGTCAAGTCCTTCTTACCTCTTCTCCCACAGCACAGGTTTTTCTTTCCTCTAGGCTAAAGCTTTGCTGTTCCCTGTCTTGTTTGAAAGGGGAAACTAAGCCATAGGAGCTTGATGAAAAGCCATTTTCTTTTTTGTGAATCTTGTGTTTTGAACACTGCTATGTTATAGGAAAGGGGCCTAGTCCCCCTGGTGAAAATGTAATTGTGTTGCTCACACTCCTGGCAGGGCTGCCCCCCATCTCCATCCCCTTGGTCCAGAGCCAGCCCCTCTGGGGCCTCACACTCCCTGGGCCTGCTTCATAGGCTCCAAAGCTGATAATGATGTCTCCCACTTACCTCTCTTGCTGATAAACGAATTCCTGAAATACCTTTATAGACCTTCACATCACTATAAACGTTGCTCTAAGAAAGGACAAATGGTGGAGTAAATGAACAGCAGATGGAGCATAAATGGTACCACATGTGAGACTTAACTTCTTCAGTAAGAACAGGGGCAAAAAACTGAAGCCCTTCTTTCCCTGCACTTAGAGAAGTAACGAGAACAACAGCTACTGCCACAAATGGTTGTTCTGATTTTCTTTTTGTACAAGTGACCACCACAGCTCTCTTGAGGTTGAAAAGATATACATATTTTTAATGAAAACTCTGGTTAACTTGGTGGGGTGAAATTGAAATTCAGCTTTTCCTAAGCAGGGGGCAACAATGACCAGAACATCACATGCTTTTAATTATGGTCCTGAACTTCCTTATCAACATTTTCTGGGCCAACAGTTGTTCTCAAAGAATCAAGTTCTCTTTGTATAAACATGTCTTCCCTAAAAAAAGTGGCAGTTCTTTTAAGTACTTTTAAGACTCTATTTTCCTTCTGTGGAGCAGAGGCTCTGAATATGAGCTCTCTCAAGTTTGAAAGGAACAGAGAAAGATACCCAGCACTTCAGGGAAGGACTGGGGGTGTGAAGAGGCAATGTAAGCTGTGGTATGTTAAACATGAGAAGGTCACTGTGGCTATGGGTGGGTATGAGAAGACCTTCTGGGGAAGCGGAACCAAACCAAAGTCCTGGAGAAGGGCAGCCTTCAGTGGGAGAGAGGCACAAAGAAGGCATTCTAGAAGGTAATATTAAAGATGAGTGGGACATAATTTTGGGGAGGAATAGGGAAGTCGTCCTTGACATTCCTTTAAAGTTCCTTTGAATTATTAATGAAGTACTGCAAACACTATAAATCTTGTCCACATTAAGTTTGAGATCCACTGGACTAAACCAAAGGAAGAAGTGAAAAACTATGAACTGATATCTGGGCATTTACACTATTGCCCCTCTAAGAACTGCCATGAAACCTAGAGGTGAGTAGGTATTAGAGAATTTTACTTTGTTCTTGCCCCATCCACAAGGTTTTCTCCATTAAACTTTGTATGAAGCCTCTGTAATCCTCATATATATTAAAATACTTCATTATCGTGAGTATGTAGCAATAAAACATAGTGAAAGCCCCTAGCATTGAACATGTCATGTAGTAGGAGCTGGTAAAAAGTTTGATCAGACACAGCCTTCTCTGTGAAGTTGGAGAGAAGAACCTGGCTCTCTGTTCTCTGCAGTTTGGGTTGTGGACTCAGTAAAGAGCCATCAAAAGCCATCATTCTGGAGCTCTTGGGCCATGCCTTCTGGGCCTGTGTATCACTCCAGGGTTGGGTTCTGATGTGACTCCCAGATGTCAAGACGGGATCTCTGGGATGACAAGTTGCAAAGGGTCTCACAGTTGAAGAAGGGCCTTTGTGGCCATATTGCTTTGCTAAACATTCTGGACACACACTGACTCAAATGCCCCATTCCCCCCTGTTATCCATTCCTTTGATGTGCAATGTAGCATGAAATTTAGGATAAACCAAAACCCTGGGGTGACTCCAAGGAGTTGTGAACATAGTCTCCTTATTCTATTTCCCCTTCATTCTCCCCCACATACTGTTGTTTTATCTCCTTCCCTGCACTGTGCCATCCCTTTCCATTTACAGTTTTCCCTTGTTATCATAGCATTCCTGTAAAAACTTTCCTAAACATATACACAATGGAATACTACTCAGCCATAAAAAAGAATAAAATAATGTCATTTGCAGCAACATGGATGGAATTAGAGACCCTCATACTTAGTGAAGTAAGTCAGAAGGAGAAAGACAGATACCATATGATATCACTAATAACTGGAATCTAACATACTGCACAAATGAACCTTTATGCAGAAAAGAAAATCAAGGACTTGGAGAACAGACCTGTGGTTGCCAAAAGGGTGGGGGAGGGAATGGGATGGTAGGGGGGTCTGGGATTAATAGCTGTAGATTGTTGCCTCTGGGCTGGAAAAGCAAGGAGATACCACTGTATAGCACTGGGAACTATGTCTAACCACTTGTGATGTGTAACCCTGTCACCACGCTGTACAGCTGGGTATAATGTAAAAAAAAAAAAAAAGAAAAAAAAATTCTAACACACATCTACCTTGACCCAGAGATTCTGCATCTGACTATTTGTCCATGACAAATAGAGCATAAACT
>PVHT021183693.1:15070179-15162353 GCA_004024745.2 Catagonus wagneri
AAAAAAAAAAAAAAAAAAAACTTTCCTAAACGGAAATGGTGTAAGTCAAAGAAGCAATTACTTTTCTTGTAAAGATAAAATTCTCTTTGGGTTTCTTTCTGTTACTGAAAATAGATATAACTGGCCCTCCATATTCCTCTTTCCATATCTTCAGATTCTATCAACAACAGAGTGAATTTCAAATTTCAATCTACTATTGGTTGAAATCAAGGATGTAGAACTAGCCTATAGGGGAGGCCAACTGCACTCACCACTTTATATGAGGAGCTTGAGGAGGCTTTTGGAATAAATGGGAATCGTGGAATCAAGATGACTTACTAATGTAGGTCTTTCATAAAAGCTAAGGGGTATAAAGTGAACTTTTGAAAAGTGGGGGTACCTGTATACCAAAATCACATTTACACCTACACAATTTGTTTTGACTATACTTTACCTTTCATTGTCTGTCCCCCCTCCTGCCTAATTGTTAAAAATGAAGAATAAATAGTCTCACCACTACTACCACCATCACCACCAAAACAACCAAAGAACATACTACCTATTTAACTAAGCCAGAGGTTTGGGAAAGCTTTTTCTTTTTTTAAGTGATCAGCCATACTTGAGACATGTGGAAGTTCCAGGGTCAAGAACTCGAGTCACTGCAGAGAGAGTGCCATTTAATTATATTGGAGGCCACGGGGAAGTCTTAGGAAAACTTAAATCACACACTTTGTGCTAAAATCCTCTTAAAAGTAACTTTTCCCCCCATGACTTTGACAGCTTTGAAAGCTGGACCTGAGGGAACAGTGACCCACAGGACTGGGACTTAGGGCTGTGTCAAGTGTCCCTTCTCCTCTCCCTCTGCTTTCCTCTTGTCCTGCTTTTCCTCCTGGCTATCCTTTCTCCCTACTTTTCCTCATTTCTTCCTCCTCATCCCTCCTTTCTTTCCACAATTTCCATCCTTCAATGCTTCCATCCCCAATTGGGGCCTGAGCCTAACCGCGCACTGAGACCACCTGTGACAAACTGTCCCCAGTTCTGATAGTGCCTGATTAGAGCAGCCTCCCTGGCACCACAAGCATTTGGCAAAGGCATCTTCTAGTCCAATGACTGCTGATTGCTCAGTCAGCTCACAGTTGTCAGGAGCTACCCTCTCCTTCGCCAGCTTCCCCCTGGGTCCTGGCAAGCATATGGCTCAATGGTTAGTGGCTACCTAGCAGGCTACTTAGGGCTTTCCTAGTTTTGAAAGGTATACACCTTTTCTCCTGTCTTGACACCCTCTCTTCTTAAATCCACAATTGCTGTTATCTTTTTTCTGCTTCTGCAGAATTACTTTCAATATCTAAATGTCTTGCTTGGATATTCCTGTTATTTAGCTTCTGTTGGATTATTATTTAGACATAAGCATTCTTCCTAAGACACGGGAACAAGGAAAGCACAAGTGTGCTTACCTGGTGCATCAAATAAAACTCACTCAATTAATTCATTTGGTGTGAAGGAGGTTCCTGTCTCCTTCAGTTTTTCATTCTCTCTGGGATGCTAATTGTTTTCCTTTTGATAGACTTATAATTTTGGCCTGAAGTTTAAAATCTGGTCTGCTGGGCTATGTGTCAAATTTGTAAATTAGATGACATCTGTTTTGAATTTTATCATTTTTAACTTTCTTTCAAGCACTCTTCCCTTATTCATTTCCCTTTCAATTGTAAGGATCAGGCTTGTAGGATGCTTTAGACAAAAGCATGGACCTTTCTGCTTTGTGGGGCACAGATTAAAATTACTGAGGCTAAATGGTTACAATGAAGGCTATTCAGAGAAAAAGATGTTGGGAGAGAAGCCTTAGCAACCATTCCAGAAAGGATGAGCAGTTAATACAAAAGGTTGGCTGTCCACACCAGCCTTTTGAGGTTCCCACAGAATAATTACAATTGATTAGAAGGAGATTGACCGGGAGAGTTCACATGTGTGATGGAAGTATTTTGCACTGAAAGCAGCTAAGGTGGTGGCGATGGTGGTGGTGGTGGTGGTGGTATGTGAAGGTAACTTTTATTTCTTTATATTTAATTTTTTTCCTCCAAAAATAATAAAGGGAGGAAAAAGAAATTTCCTAATGCAGTCTCATATTTTGATAGTGAAACCTCATTTTTTTCTATGTATCTCCTAAATTCTTCTTTTCAGGTAGAAATTGTTTACCGCTAGTTGGATTGGGTACACTTATTAAAGATCATTTTTCCTATCAGAATGCCTACTGGAACACCCTTGTATAACCTGTTTTTTCTTCATGCAAACTTTTTTTCACACATATAATCTCACAGAGCATCAACTGGCCTCTTGCAACTTTGCTTGTGTAGAGGCAAGAGAGAACAGACAGACTGCTGGCTCAAATATATGCCTGAGCTTTCACATCTGATGCACACACCAGTCATCCCTGGAAGAAGAAATGAGCAGGCTGGCTGTGCACAGAATATAAAATGGCTCCCCCGAATCCCAGCTGTAGAAACTCTAAATCAAATTTCTGAAACTACATCATGAAAACTGGCCAGCAGTGACATTGTACTTGCACAAAGATGACAAATGCTGTCATGATGCTGGCTCTGGATTTCATGGATGCTGCCATGTATAGTCTGTTGCTAGGCAGTTCATGGGTCTGTGAAAATATAGTTTTGAACGGAGAATGTATACAGCAGTGGTTCTCAACTGGGGGTGATTTTTGTCTCTAAGGGGACATTTAGCAATGTCTGGAAACATTTTTACTTATCACAACTGAGGGGGAGGGTTGCTACTAGCATCTGGTGTGTAGAGGCCAGGAAGGCTGATAAATATTCTAGAATGTACAGACCTTCCCATAACCAAGAATTATTTCACCCAAATATCAATATAGCGAGTTAGAATACTTCTTATACAGGCATCTATACTATACATCAAACTAGGCAACAACAGATTTGTAATATGTTCATCAAAATTATGATGCTGAGAGAAAAGGGACTGTGCCTTCTGTCTTCCTCAGATGAATAGCTATTGTTGACTCTGATGATCATATTGGCCAGAAAATATTCTCTGTGGAGTGGGCCAAGAGGCCCTCCTAAACGAGCTCCCTGCCTGCTAGTCTTTTCTTAGTTATCAGCATCTTCTTCCACATGCATGTGGTCACTCAAGCTTGATATCTCTGGGTTTTCACTCACTCTCTTCCCCTTCACCTCACCCCACCTCTCACCAGTAATCAATTCTTCATAATTCCAAACTCTCAGACTATAGTGATCTCTCCTGACTTCTTACGTTCCCCACCTCTGACTCAGCCCAGGCCTCCCTCACCATGGAGGCAGCCTATTGTTATGGCTCCAAGATTAGCATCCTGGCTAGTCTCTTGCCAGCCTGCAGCTCCAGCCAAACCCAGTCAGGGTTCCACCACATCAGCCAGTTCCTATCCACCTAGTCCTTTAATGAAGAAATATTTATTGAGTGCCCACTATCTGCTCATTACTCTGTAGCGATCTGTCTTCATTGCCTGGATTAAAATCTTTCCAAACCTTCACAGTGTTTACAGGACAAACTTCTTGCTTCTCTGAGAATCTGCCTCTGACCTCACTTTTCTGTTTACTTTCCCACCCTTCACTGATATATCTTCTCCAGCCACGTTGAACCAATTGCTTCTGCTTAGTCTGGGTCACACACTCTTAAGCGCTTTAATCTTTGCACATAAGGAGTATCATTTCTTCTCGCTCTCGCTCTCTCTTTTCTTTCTTTTTTTTTTTTTTTTTTTGCTTTTTAGGGCCTCATCTGCAGAGCATATGGTTGTTCCCAGGTTAGGGGTTGAATCGGAGCTGCAGTTGCCAGTCCATATACCACAGCAGCAGCAACACTAGATCCCAGCCACGTCTGTGACCTACACCACAGCTCATGGCAACACCCACTGAATAAATAAATGAAGTATATAAATATTATTGTTTGTACCACATTCTTATTCCTTTACTATATTTTATGCACTTTTAAT
Organism: Catagonus wagneri; assembly: GCA_004024745.2. Lineage (NCBI taxonomy): Eukaryota > Metazoa > Chordata > Mammalia > Artiodactyla > Tayassuidae > Catagonus > Catagonus wagneri. Next base: position 15,074,147 of record PVHT021183693.1, read on the forward strand.
AATTCTTTTGGTTACATTCTGGTTTTCACAGATTTAGAAAAAATTCTGGCAAGTGTCAAAGGGTACTCAAGAGTTACTCTATGTTGAGATAGTGAGTTTGGCTTTCTTTGAGAACTTTTATGCCTACAAAAGAAAGCATAGTGTTCTGTGCTATGCCTCTGTGGGTTCACAATAAATCCCTGACGTACCCAGGAATCCCTGCTCACCTGTCACTTCTGGCCATGGCGGTTTCCAGTTGTCGGGTAAGGAGCTTGGCAATGGCAGTGAAGCTGTTGCTCATGCGGAAGATGTCTCTGCTCTGAGGGCCCAGAATGGAGGAGAAGGTGTCTGTGATGCTCTTAATTTCCAGCAGGAGAACATGGTGAAATGAGTGCTCCATGTTGGCCAGCTGACTCACCAGGAACGGCAGGCAGCTCCTGGCTCTCTCCTGCCAAGAATAATGTAGAACAGGTACAGCTGTTGGTGGTGATGGAAACTGGAGCAGCCACTATGGAAAACAGTATGGCAGTTCTATGAAAACAGAACTAACCTATGGTCCAACAATTGCACTTCTGGGAACCTATCCAAAGGAAACAAAATCATTATCTCAAAGAGATATCTGCACTGCTACGTTCACAGCATTATTATGCACAACAGCCAAGACATGGAAGCAACCTTAAGTGTCCACCGACACAGGCAGGAATAAAGAAAATAGATACAGAATGAAAAATTATTCAGCCACAAAAAAGAAGGACCCCTGCATTTGTGCCAACATCAAGGAGATCCTGCTGTATAGCACCAGGAACTATGTCTAATCACTTGTGACGAATCCATATATGTATGCTTAACTGGGTCACCATGCTGTACAGTTGAAAAACTGACAGAAACCTGTAAATCAGCTATAATGGAAAAATAAAAATCATAATATTAAAAAAATATACCTGGTATCCCTTTATACAAAAATTTGTAGAAGCATATGTTTCTATTAGCTACTTACATTCAAACATTTTATTCTGTGCATTTTTCCATGAGATTAATTAGAAATAAAGGTAACCTTGTGAAAAAAATGAATCTGGAGGCATTATGCTAAGTGAAATAAGCCAGACAGAGAAAGAGAAATACTTCATGGTATCTCTTATATGCGGAATCTAAAAAAAAATAAAATAAAAAAGTCAACCCACGAGAAACAGAAACTAGAAAAGTGGTTGCCAAGGAATGGGGGTAGGGGGAGACAGGAAAAGTTGTTAATACAAACTTTCAGTTATAACCTGAATAAGGTCTGAGGATCTAATGTATAACACAGTAACCATAGCTGATAACACTGAATTATATAATGGAAACTTGCTAAAACATGCAGGATAACAGATGTGTTAATTAACTTGGGGGAATGCTGTAACAGCGTGTAGTATATCAAATCATCACACTGTCTATTTTAAATGTCCTATAATTTTCAATTATGCCTCAAATAAGTCAGGGTGGTAGAGAACAATGATGAACTAAGGTCTATAATTATAAGAAAGTTAGAGTCCCATGATTTGCCGATGACAATTCTATGAGGAGTTTACTTGGAGAACCAGCTGAAGCTAAACAATAAGTTTCATTCATAATACCTCTGAATTGGTTTCTTTGAGGTTTTAATTTTTTTCCTGATTTCCAGGACAATTTTTTGAAAAAAATATTTTTCCTGTTACTCCTTTCTTAAAAATATGTAAAGAGTCTCATGAGCCTATGTTGCCAGGTCCAAATCTCTCAACCACCATTAATGATCTGACCCCACTTATCTATCTTTCCCAACTCTGGTTCCTCCTTGGGTCAAGCCTCCATGCCTGTGACTCACTAACTCTGCATGCACCTGGGAAGCTTGGTCAGTGGCACCCTCCATCCATCCATCCGTCAGCTGATGCCATGTATCACGCTGGTTTACCTCCTCTCCACAGGACATCCAATCCTCACTAATTTGTTCACTTTAAACATCTGTCAGCATGTTACAGACTTTATGTGCCTGGCTGAATGGGTAGATTCTATTATCTAGCTTTAATTAAGTGCCTGGCTGAATGGGTAGATTCTATTATCTAGCTTTAATTAAGTCATCTCTCATAGTTGACTTAAATAGGTTCCTTCAAAGAAACTGAAGATGAAAGTATGGATAACACAGGTATGAGTAAATAACAAGCAAATGGCTTAACTGGCATGTTTCCTATACCTACCAGAACTCCTAATCAGCCATATTATGAGGTGACATGATTCAACCCAATGTGACTTGAAGTTAGCGCCCAGATTCAAAATTATCCAGAGGGTTATTTGAAATGTAGATTGTTGTCCAATATAAATGATATATCATTAATAAGTAAATAAAAAACAATTTAAAATGTGCTTATTTCATCTTTAACTGCTCTTTTAAAATCTTATTTCTAGGTACTGAAAAACTTTCATAATGGTAGTGTCATAGAACATATGTAATAAATACATATCAGAGGCTGATGCTCAAAATCCTTTTAAGTGTTACAGGTCTAAATCACTCTTCCGGCTAGGAATTTCTTTTTCCCCTTTGAAGGCATTTGGAGTCTTCATTTCTTTCAAGATGTAACTCCTGTCCTGTCTCCTCCATGAAGCCATCCTCAGTGACCTCTTTTGTCTGAATTTTCACTGCATTATAAGCTCTTTTAAAAAATCTTCTTTAGTCCTTGATTGCATTTTATCATTTGTTTATTCATGTGTATTTTATGAAATCACCAAATCAGTATTGCATGCGTATATTATGCCTATGCCAGATACCAGGCACAAATGTAAGAGAAATGGTCTCTGCCTTTAAGGGACTCGTAATCTTCCTTTTATAATTCCCTGATGGTCACATGTACCACTCAAGTCTCTTGAAGGGGCTATTTTTCATACATCAATTATTAGTCTGGTACAGAACTGAGACTGTAGCATATATAATCAATGTGTATGTCTCCATTCACTGATTTAAGCAAACGTTATATACCAAAATATGATTTTATTAATAAAGTATGTAGTTGCAAAGGAATTCTGTGTTTACAAGAAATATTTACTACAGAACAGATTTCAGTAGTGAACTTCCCTAGTCTTTAATACTTCACTTGGTTTTCAAAGATTCCATATACAGCTGCACTGGAGCACATCTCTTGGGAAAGGGGTACATCTGCTAATCAATCCCTTAATAACCATTTGTTAAGAACCCCCAGTGCACAGTGCACTGTCTATGTATGACTGAGGCTCTCACTTCTATGTGTTGAACAGCTAATTGAAGAGCTATTTTTTCACTGAAGGATAACTATATTAGATATATGAAAAATAAACATCATTGGAACAAGCTCCTGACAGTGCATTTTATACTATGGTTCATGTAACTTCAGGGTTGTAGAAGGACACTTAAGTGTTCTTGAGTCTAGCATTTTTTTCAGCATAGATGCTTTCATTCATGCAAGGGCTCTGTATGTGAATTCATGGTGTATAACGTATCACAGGAACATTTTCCCTTCCTCATTTAAAGGCAAAAGCTGCATATGGGGGTCCTTACCTTGTGCCAGACACTATTTCAGAAGCTACAAACCCTGTACTGAAGAAAAAGGATAAAAATGTCTGCCACAATAATGAAGCAGAAAAATAAGAAACAAAATACATGTGTAAAATATAAAGTGTACAGATGGAGAAATGCTCCTCAAAGGAAAATGAAGCAGAACGGGGAGAAAAAGGGAGGGGGTTAATGTTAAATAGTGTAGTCTGGTCAGATGTCACAGAGAACATGACATTTGAATTCAACAAAGTTTTATACTCTAAACCCAATATTCTCAGTAACTACAGAAAACAATTACAGTAAAACATGTCCTGACTGACATAGGAAGGTCAGGAGAGATAAGAACTGAGGCACAGATATGACACTTTACTGTGCAGAATGCAATTTCAAATTCCAAGTAACATCCTCAGCTTCAGCTTCAAATTCTTCTTTAGCAATTTTTTAAAGTCAGTCCACAAACATTTCGTTTGCTTATCTAAGAAGTGCCCCTATGGTTTCATTAAGAGCCCTTTTTTGAAAGCACATGGCTTCCTAAAGGTGAGTATGACTGTGTGCATATTTGCTGAAATCAACACAATTCTGGATGATCTTCTGGCAGCCAAATTGAGCTGAAGGGAAAATTAATCACAGTGCAGGAACAAGAAAAGTTATAACTGCTCTGGAACTAACATACTGAAACCAAGCCAACCTCACATCATTTGTTTTGAAACCTTGGAGCACGTCCATGTACCTTACAGGGGTAACAGATGTGATCCTGGATTAGAACGTGTGATGTTGGGATAAGAAGGGGTTTAGGAGATTCTGATTTTTTTCTTGGCTCCATGATATTTTGTCTCCAGGGGTGCTGGTGACTACATTTTTCGGCTTTCAGTCATCCCACTGTGGGGTTAGGGTCAGGAACACCTGTGTGCCTTAATGGCAGGCCTGACCTCAACCTCATCCTTTCCAACATAAACTGATTATTTATTCTTAAAATAATGATAGCTGGCCCACAGAGAATACAATCTGGAATGCCAAACCTATTTTATGTGTTTTTTAGGTATTGATTCATGTAATCTTCCCAAAAATACTATTAAGCACTGTGATCACAGCCATTTTACATGACAGAAATTGAGACAAGGAGAGAAGCCTAATTTACTCCAAGTCATACTACCTCACTGCGTCTCTAAAGCTGTGTCCTTGCTGTCTATACCTCTGTCCTCCCACCAAAAAGCCCAAACCCACCCAGACATATAATTTCCCACTACTGTTTCCTAAATCTTATTCATCATCAGTTATATGATCCTTTTCACTGTTTTTGATTTAGTAGTATAAATATCAATACTCTGTAAACACAAAATAGACCAGCGGGTCACAAACTTTTTGGTCTCAGGACCTTTTTACTGCTTAAAAATTACAGAAGACCCCAAAGAGGTTTTGTTTATCTGAGCTGTATCTATTGATAGTTAACATTTGTTAAGTTAAAACTGAGAAATTAAAAAAAAAATGTCTGGAGATATTTTTGGTTGTCACAGCTGGTGGAGGGGGGCTAGTAGGATCTAGTGGTAAAGGCTGGAGATGCTGCTAAACATCCTCAGTGCACAGGAAAGCCTCCTGAAACCAAGTTATCGGGCTCAAAAGAGTAATAGTGCCAACCTGAATGAAATGAAACTAGCTGTTTGTTTGGTTTCTTCCCTACAAGTATGTGATGGTGAAGAAGAAAACAATGAGTACATTTTTTTCTTCTTTTTATTTTTTGCTTTTTAGGGCCATACCCACAGCATATGGAGGTTTCCAGGCCAGGGGTCCAATCGGAGCTATGGCTGCCAACAGCTGCCAGCCTACGCCACAGCAACGCAGTGATCTGAATCGCATCTGTGGCCTATACCACAAATCATGGCAACACCAGATCCTTAACCCACTGAGCGAGGCCAGAGATCAAACCTACAAACCTCATTGTTCCTGGTCAGATTTGCTTCCACTGTGCCACGACGGGAACTCCCACAATAAGTACATTCTGATGTCACTGTCTTCATTTGTGCTAAGGCACCTGGCAGTTTTACCCATCACTGTTTTTGTTTTTTCAGTGCAAACATCAGCTTGGTGAAAAAGGTCAATGATGTGTGAGCATTAGTGTGAAAATAGCTTTGACCTTGCAGATTCCCTGAAGGGGTCTCAGGAGTTCATGGACTACAGTGAGAAGCGATGAACTAGAATCAAGGGTCAACAAAGTTTTTCTGTAAAGAACCAGATAGTAAATATTTTTGGCTTTATGGGCCATGTGGTAACTGTTATGGGAAAACAGCCACAGACAATAAGTAAATGAGTAAGTGTGGCTGGATTTGGCTCATAGGCAGTGATTTGCTGAAATGAACTAGATTATATGCTTGCAACTGCCTTGGCCATACCATTCATTTTTTGTGTGTTATTCATTTTGTTTGTAAAATACTGTTATTATTATCTCATAAAGTTCTTCTGTTATATCTTTGTCAGGGTAACAGAATGTAGATCAGAAAGTGGCCAAAAATGAAAATGTGGGTGCGTGGTTATAATGATGATAGTATTCCTTTCTTAAGCATTTATTATGCACCACGTACTTGGCCCTGCTTCCTCATTTAATCCTCACAAAAACCTTGCAAAATGGTTAACAGGATGAAAACACTGATGACAAGAGGGGCAACCTCTTGACCAAGATTACACAGGTAATAGAGTCATAGCAGCAGAGCCAAGATGGAATCCAATCTGCCTGACTCCAGAGTGTGAATGTTTCCACTTTGACTAGCTGAGGAAGATGGCCTAGTGCAGCCCTGAATGCTGCTACCTTCCTCTGCCTTCTGCGGGCAGCAGCCATCACCAACTAGTAACAATGTTCTTCCCCACAGAACCTTCCTGAGACCATTTCTCAACACTCTCCTCCCTGTGAGATGGTCTCAGACCTGGCTATATGTTAGAATCACCCGGGAAGCTTTTAGAACAATTCCAGTGACAAATAACTCCCCTTCCTCCTGTTTCTATTTAACTTCCTTATAATGAGTGGCGTCCAGGCATAAAATTTTTTTTAAACTTCCCAGATAATTCTAATGTAAACCCAGGATGGTGAATCACTAGTCTACACAGAGTTTCAAATCTCTCAAAATTTGAGAATTTGCTAATTTAGGAAATGTGGATTTGGTCCTAAAATCCACACCTTTCTCTTTGTGCTTCATCAATTTACAAAAGAGTTAAAGAATATATTTTGCTGACTGAATGAAAATATTTTATTTCCTGGGCATCTGTTATTCTTGCTTTTTTTTACGGGTCCATATTATTATATCTCTTCATAATTCAACTCTTAGATGTCTCTACACATCAAAGAGACACTTGCAAGGGCAGTTAGGAATGAAAACAAAATGAGCTTATTGTTAATACTTCCTTAATGAAGCTTTGCCAGGGAGACCCCAGCCTTTGCTTAGCAGTCCTCAGAAGCCTGAGTGGGTCAGGCAGTGTTAAACTGCCTGGGGTTGTATTTATTCCATAAGTCTCTTTCCTAATGATAGTGGGATTACTAGCTTCAGAGCAAGAGTTCAGGGGTTAATATGGGCCCCTCCTCCACCTCAATTCCTTGACTTCAACAAACTTCTGGCATAGGGGACCCAGCTCTGACTGGCCCTAGGATTTTCCTGGTTTTAGTGATGAAATTCTCTCACCCTGGTAAACCCCTCAATCAAGGACAAAGTGGGACAACTGGGCACTCTGCTGTGGAGTGCATGAAAAGCTGGGAAATTATTTCAGGTCAGAGGACTTTGCTCAACAGCCTCACACTGCTGGCGAATGTGATGATATATCACCGCCTTTGTGTGTGTGTGTGTGTGTGTGTGTGTGTGTGTGTGCAAGTGCACACATGTGCATAGTCAATTATTATTATTCATAGCAGCAGCATTCTACGAAGTCACCTCAAACACTGAATAGTGAATGCTGAAGCATTGCTTCTAGGGGAAATACAGGGGTAGATTCCAGAAAGCCTCTGGTCACATATTTTCATCAACTGATCAATACATAACTTATTTTATGTGTGTTTCTATTTAAAGACATCTTAATTGACACAGATCATTAATTATTAAAATTGAACTCAGAGCCAACAGCACTATAATACATGTCTGAACAAAGCTTACACAACATACAAATTTTCTCCATAAAGCACATCACAGCCTTCTTGCATTTAGAAGCATTAGACAAGACTTCAGCACTACACTTGTAGACATTTTTTGTTTTTGCCTTTTTGTTGTTTCACGGCCGCACCTGCAGCACATGAAGGTTCCCAGGCTAGAGGTCTAATCGGAGCTACAGCTGCCAGCCTACACCACAGCCACAGCAACGCGGGATCCGAGTCGCATTGTGACCTACACCACAGCTCACAGCAACCCCAGATCCTTAAACCACTGAGCGAGGCCAGGGATTGAGCCTGCAACCTCATGGTTCCTAGTCGGATTTGTTTCCACTGAGCCACAACGGGAACTCCTACACTTGTAGACATTTTAAACGATGAAATCACCAACAAAAAGCACAAGGATGAGAAAAACGTGGCACTAAATAGACCATGAGAAGAAAAGACACTTGTTTACAGTAGGGAAGCTTACAAGAAGGCAGAGCATTGCCTTGTTCAACCTTACCTGGGAGCCTGTGTTGTGGACAACTTCAATTTTTTGCTGTTTTGTGCATGTCTATGAATGACCTCATAAGCACCTTGAGTACTGATTTGGTGTTACAAACACATTGAGAGACTAAGTGAATTTTGCAAATATAGAATCAGTGAGGTCAGATAAACAGACATGTAGGTAGGTAGATGGATCTCCTTTAAAAGGGAAATATCTACTTTTATCTTCTGATCAGAGTTGAAAGATATTCCAAACTGGACCTCACTGTCCATTCAGCTATTACAGTCCCACTCAGAGGAATGCAAGCTCAGCTTAACCAGGTCAGAGGGAGTCTACTTTGAGTTTACGTCTCCAACTCATCTTCCAATTTTTTTCCCCTCTACTTTCCACTATAGGCATATTCTCTCATTTTTAATTCAAATGTTCTTTCCTTAGTAAGTTACTGTACATCCAAATCCATGTGAGCTCTTTTTTTCACATATTAATTCTTCTCCCCATTATAGTCAGGTTTGCATCTATAACGTAACTTGGGTGTGCAGACTGAAGGCTGGTGATAGCCATCTGCTTTATGTTTTTGTTTCTGCAGCCATTTGTCTTTTGCTTGCAACTCAATTTCTTCAGGGAAAAATATATAAATGAACATTTGTAGTTGGAGATTTTAATATAGTTTCCTCAAAACTTAGAAAGTAACACATACGTAGATATATCAAAGACTTAACTACATAATTAATAAACTCAAGCTATTAGAGATATTTTAAAACTTGCACTAAATAGTATGCACATTATTGTACACCAGAAACAGTCTTGTAAATCAACTTCAAAAACGAACAGTCTTGTAAATCAACTTCAAAAAATTTGTATGCACATTCGTTTTTATTATAATTGGAAGAGCGATGCAATTGTTTAAAGCAATATGTAACATGACATATTCTAAAATCCTTTTTTGTCTTTTTTGATTCTCCACCAAAAAGGAGGGGGGTAGATGTTAGAGTAATATCATTGTTATTTTTTTAAAAAAAGGATCCTTTGGTTTGGGACATTGAGTTATTAAGCCCTCCCTGAATGAGTATTATAATTACAAGAAAGCCAAAGGAGAAACTTATCCATAAATCTTTCTTCAAATATACCCTGATATGCTTGGTAAGACATTTATGAAGTGGGGTTCATATTGGAGATGCTAAAATCTGCTTTCTTCTTGGAGCTATTTGTGGCTAGGTATTTGCTACCATTTTAAAAAGACCACTCCTAAAATCTTTTTCTCTTCCTCCAATTCCATTAACAACTCAGCTTCCATTAGGAACAGATGCCTTCCATTACAGTGGACCTTTGGCTACTAGAAGCGCTTTCTCCCCTTCTCTTCCTTGTGCCCTCCTTTACATGCCTTTAGACCAATTCAAATGTCAACTCTTCTGTGAAGCCCTCCCTGAGGCTTCCAGCCGAAGTTGCTTGTGCCTATCTCTGTGTACCTCAGACCTCTAGCCCTGTTTTCAGGAGAGCTCTGACTCCTTGTCTGCAATTTCTGTGTTGTCGCCTTTCCTTGGTGTGCCTCTCAAAGGCTGGACATGTCATGTTCATCTCTGTATCTCTAATGCTGAATGTGCTGCCTGGCATAGAGTAATGTTTACTATTGAAAATAACCACCAACACCCCATCACTCCTGACATGGCTCTGAAAGTGTGAGGTGGGGAAACCTCATTCGTTTCAGCAAAATAGCTTTTCTTTTTTAATCTCCTACCTCTATTTGGTGAGTGGCTGTATTGACAGCTTTTTGTTTCGGAATGGCTGTACTTAGGTTAAGAAAACCCTTGAGAGGATTTGGGGCTTGGTGTTTTCATTAGTTGTATAACTTTTAGCATCTTATTCGAGCACCCTGAGACTCAGTGTCTTTGTCTGTAAACTGGAACAAGCAATTCACTGGCAGATACTTTTTTTTTTTGTCTTTTTTGCTTTTATCTAGGGCCACACCCATGGCATATGGAGGTTCCCAGGCTAGGGGTCTAACAGGAGCTGTAGCTGCTGGCCTTCACCACAGCCACAGCAACGCGGGATCTGAGCTGCATCTGCACCCTACACCACAGCTCACAGCAACGCCAGATCCTTAACCCACTGAGCAAGGCCAGGGATCGAACCCGCAACCTCATGGTTCTTAGTCGGATTTGTTCATCACTGAGCCACGAAGGGAACTCCACTTTTGATTGCCTATCAATAATCATATCTCATCCTATTACCTTCTTTCTTATTTGTAAAACCTCTATTCTACCATAATGTGAAAATGATAGCTATTCGACTCCTCAGCCTCCTTTGTAACTAGGGGGTGGGAATATGACTTTATTCTGGGCATTTGGACCTGAGGTGAAATTTTCTGGGGTGAGAGATTGATGGAAAGGGTTTTCCGCCCAAATAAGAGACACATGGAAGAACACACGGTTTCTCTTTAACCAGCTGTTGCTGTATCTATATCATGTGGTGCCTGGATCTGTGGCAGCCAAGCAGGAGTGGGCACGCTTACAAGGCCAAGTCAATATACTAAGGAGGAAGAGAGAGGATGGAAAGAGTCTTTTCCAATGGTACTTGATGATATTGTGGAACCTTGAAGTGACCTTAGACTCTTCGTGTCTTCTAGATTTCTTAAATGGGATAATAAATATTCTTATTATTGAAGCCAGCTTTAGATTGATATGCTATACTAAACTCATCTTAGCAGACACAAATAATTCATGATGTCATAATAAGGAATAAAGAAATAATACCTATAATGGACCTGGCATAGAACAAATGATTTTTTTAAAATGGTGGCAATCAACATTTTTGTTTGTTTATTCTTTTTGTTTTCATCTTTTTAGGGACACACGTGCAACATATGGAAGTTTCCAGACTAGGGATCTATGCCACAGCTACAGCAACGCCAGATCTGAACCACGTCTGCAACCTACACCATAGCTCACGGCAATGCCAGACCCCTAGCCCACTAAGCAAGTCCAGGGATTGAACCAAAGCCCACATGAATACTAGTCAGGCTCATTACCACTGAGCCGCAATGGCAACTCCCAAACATTATTTTAAATATTATTTTTAGGGAGGCAGATCAGGATGGCTGAGGACTAAGACGTCTCACTCACCTTCTCCCACAAACACATCAAAAAACCCCATCTATATGTAAAACAACTGGCACAAAACATCTACTGAATGCTGGCAGAAGAACTTAAACTTCCAAAAAGGCCAAGAAACTCTTGACATAACTGGGTAGAAGAAAAGAAAAAAAAGAGAGAAAGAATCAGGACAGGACTAGAATTCCTGAGAGGGAGCTGTGAAGGAGAGAATGAATCCACATCCTGAGAAGCCACCTAACCAACACGGAGATCAGTTGAGACAGAGGGACCTCAAAGTCGACAAGAAAAGTGCAGCTGCTGGTCTGAGGAGGGCAAGAGAGCCACACAGACCACCTGAACCACCGGCTCAGACACCACAGCCTGAGATGCTTGGGCAGGGGCTGGGTGATGAGACTGAGGCTCTGGAGGTCAGTCCCGAGGAGAGGACTGGGGTTGGCTGTGTGGGGACTGCCTGAGTGGCTAAGGAGCAGTGCACCACAGGCCGGGGAGTGCTGTGCTACAGACTGGGAAGTAGAACGCCAGGGCACAGGGAACCCTAGAGAAAGTCTGGGCCGGCATGAGAGTTAAGGAGCCACTGCTGGAGAGGGCAAGAGGAGGACGGGCAGATCACCACAGGAATCTCCCTCCGGACACGCGGACTCTCAGAGGGTGTGGCGGCTCTGGCACAGGCTATGGGTGGCAAAAAGCCACTAGCTTGGGCTACAGGAGACTGGGTGCTTCTTGTCCATGCTGTGGATGGCTGGGCACCTCTTGTGTGGGCTGGGGGCAGTACAGGGCTAAGTGTGATGTGCTGCCTCTGTGTGATCTACAGGCGGCAGGGACAGACTGCGGTGGTCTTCTCTGAGGCCAGAGGGAGGCGAGGCCTGCCACCACTGGGGGCCTGTGAGTGGGCTCCACCTGCAGGCCCAGTGACCTCAGAGGATGGCAAAAAAAAAGAAGAAAGAAAAAAAAGGGCACTGCAACCAAGCACCATACGTTGTTGCTCTCACACCCCTGGGAACATACCCACCCTGCAGCTACTACACCCAAACGCTCTGGGTGGCGTCCAGACGCTTGATCACTGTCCCTTCCCAGGACACTACAACTAGCAACAGCTGAAGCAGCACCTCCTGTAGGGACTAAAGGGGACGAGGTGCTTCTTTCACGGTCTACAGGTGGTGGGGGCAAATCACTACAGTTATCACTGACTCCAGAGGAGGGTGTGGCCTGCCACCACTAGGGGTCCATGAACAGGCATCACCTGCGGCCCCCATTACCTTGGGGGAACCACAGAGGAGGGCACTGTGACCAAGCACCACCTATAGTTGCTCTTGAACCCCTGGAAGCACACCAGCCCAGCTGCTGCCACTGCTGAACACTCCAGGCAGTGCCCAGACACTTGGTCTCTGTCATTTCCCAGGGTCCTGCACCTGGGAGATGCCTGCGCAGCACCTCCTGTGTGGGATAAGACAGAGGGGGTGCTTCTTGTGTGGTCGGCAAGTGGTGGGGGCAAACCATTGCAGCTATCACTGACTCCAGAGGTGGACATGACCTGCTACACCACTAGGATTCCCTGAACAGGCACCATTTGCAGCTTCAGTCACATCAGAGGAGGGCATTGCAATTGACACTGCCTGTTGTTACTCTCACTTCCCTGGGAATTCACGCACCCTGCTGCTGCCACTGCCAAAAGCTCTGGGCACCTTGTCAATCTGAATAAGGCTCATTACCACTTCCCAGGGTCCTGCAACTAGGAGTAGCCCGTGCCACCTCCCTGCAGGTCCCTGCTATTGTTAAAGGCCCAGCAACCAGGCACTGACTACTAGCCCTACCCATTGCCTCCTTCTCCTTGGCAATACACTCGGTAACCTGAGGATAACAGCCTACTCACACTGAAGAAAGAGAGAAAATATTCAAACTCCCATGCCAAAAATAAAGAGTAAACCCCCACAAAATACAAAGTGGTGTTCTTGCATAAAAGTAACCCCCCAATACTACAGTTTGGCTTCCCTAAGCTTACAGGAAAAAAAAAAAAAAAAAACATAAGCAAGATGAAGAAGCTCAGGAACCATTCCCAGTTAAAGGAACACGAGAATTCACGTGGAGTAGCAAACGATGAAACAGACGTCTGCAGTCTGAGAGACATTGAGTTAAAAAGGGAGATAGTGACAATACTGAGGGAATTAAGGCTGAATATGAACGAATTAAGAGTGGAGACAAAAAGTAATGCAGGTTCTGTTAGAAAGGAACTAGAAAATATAAGGAGGAACATAGAAAAATTAGAAAATTCATTTGCAGAGACGCAAACTGATCTAAAGGCACTAAAGAGCAGAATGAATAATGCGGAGGAATGGCTTAGTGACTTGGAAGATAGAATAATGGAAATCACCCGATCAGGACAGTAGACAGAAAACCAAATGAAAAAACACGAAAGCAATATGAGATCTATGGGATAACACAAAGAGGGCCAATCTATGCATAATACGAATTCCAGAAGGAGAAGAAAAAGAAAAGGGGATTGAAAATATATTTGAAGAAATTACGGCTGAAAACTTTCCAAATCTAAAGGACACTGATATCAAGACCCAGGAAGCACAGAGGGCTCCAAACAAGGTGAATCCAAATAGGACCACACCAAGACATATTATAATAAAAATGGCAAAAGTGAAAGACAAAGAGAGGACTCTAAAGGCAGCAAGAGAAAAAATAAGCATTGATTATAAGGGAGCCCTCATAAGGCTATCGACTAATTTCTCTACAGAAACACGATATGCCAGAAGGGAGTGGGAAGATACATTTAAAGTTCTGAAAGGAAAAAAAACTGCAGCCTAGAATTCTCTATCCAGCAAGAATATCATTTAAAATAGAAGGGGAAATAAAGAATTTCTCCAACAAACAAAAGCTAAAAGAGTACAGCAATACTAAACCCATTCTAAAAGATACTGAAAGGGCTTCTCTAAATAAAACAGCAGTAAGGAGAAATAGGATGGAGGTAAGCACAACTGGAAAGCAATCACCTAAATAAGTCATCATACAGATCTAAAAGAGGGAAAAAAAACTAATATAAAAGTGATGATAAACACAGGGAATGGCAAAAGTATACACAAGAAGATAATAAAAAAAAGGGCTACAAAATCATAGAATGTATGGAAGGTAAGTAAGAAAATATAGATTCATGTTTTTTTTAATAATGTGTTTGAACCTATATGACTCTCAGGCTAAAGCAAGCAGATATAGAAAGGGGTTAACATATTTAAAAAACAGGGCAACCACAAATCAAAACTAAACATTACATTCACAAAGACTAAAAAGAAAAGTTCTCAAGCATAAAATAAATGGAAATCATCCAACCAAAAAAAGAAAGGAAGAAAGGAGAAACATAGAATCAATTGGAAAACAAGGTTTAATATGGCAAAAAACACACACCTACCAATAACTACCTTAAATGTCAATGGACTGAGTGCTCCAATTGAAAGACACAAAGTGGCAGATTGGATAAAAAGGCAAAACCTAAAATCTTTTGTCTACACGAGACTAGTCTTAGGGCAAAGGACACACATAAATTGAAAGTGAGGGGATGGGAAAAGATAATTCATGACAATGGCAAGACAGGAAAGCAGAAGTTGCAACACTCACACAAAATAGACTTTAAAACAAAGGCCATAAAGAAAGATAAAGAAGGACACTATTTAATGCTTAAAGAATCCATTCAAGAAGAAGATATTACAATCATCAATATATATGCCCCTAATATAGGAGCACCCAGATACCTACAACAAATACTAATAGACATAAGAGGAGAAATTGATGGGAATACAATCTTAGTAGGAGACTTTAACACCCCACTCACATCAATGGACAGATGCTCTAGACAGAAAATCAGTAAGGCAACAGAGATCCTAAATGACACAATTGAAAAATCAGACTTAACTGACATTTTCAGGACATTACATCAAAAAAAATCAGAATATACATTCTTCTCAAACGCACATGGAACATTCTTAAGGACTGATCACATACTGGGGCAGAAAGCTAACCTTAACAAATTTAAGAGTATAGAAATTATTTAAAGTATCTTCTTTGACCACAATGGCATGAAACTGGAAATCAACCAAAGGAAAAGAAATGAGAAAAAAAACTACCTACATGGAGACTAAACAACATGCTGCTAAAAACCCATGGGTCAATGAGGAAATCAAGAAGGAAATTCAAAAATACCTCAAGACAAATGATAATGAAGACACAACCACTCAAAATCTATGGGATGCTGCAAAAGCAGTGCTCACAGGGAAATTCAGAGCAATAAAGGCCTTCCTCATAAAAAAAGAAAAATCGCAAATGGACAACTTAACCCACCACCTAAATGAATTAGAAAAAGAAGAAAAAACAAAATCTAAAGTCAGCAGAAGGAAGGAAATCATAAAGATCAAAGAGGAAATCAATAAAATAGAGATTCAAAAAACAATAGGAAAAAAAATCAATAAAACCAAGAGCTGGTTCTTTGAAAAGGCAAACAAAATTGACAAATCTCTGGCCAGACTCACCAAGAAGAGGAGAGAAAAATCCTCAAATAAACAAAATAAGAGATGAAAAAGGAGAAATCACATTGGATCTGCAGAAATACAAAAAACCATAAAGGAATACTATGAACAACTGTATGCCAACAAATTTGACAACCTAGAAGAAATGGATAACTTTCTAGAGACTTACGGCCCACCAAAACTGAACCAAGAAGAAATAGGTCAACTGAACAGACCGATCACTAGAAATGAAGTTGAATATGCAATAAAAACACTCCCTACAAACAAAAGTCCAGGACTAGATGACTTCACAAGCGAATTCTACCAAGTATACAATGGGAACTTATACCCATCCTCCTTAAACTTTTCCAAAAGGTATAAGAAGGAACACACCCAAAGACATTCTATGAAGCCACCATCAACCTAATACCAAAACCAGACAAAGATACCACCAAAAAAGAAAACTGTAAGCCAGTATCACTGATGAATGTAGACTCAAAAATTCTCAACAAAATTTTACCCAACTGAATCCAACAACATATAAAAAAAGATCATACAGCACAACCAAGTGGGATTCATCCCAGGTTCACAACAATGGTTCAACATATATAAATTAATGTCGTACACCACATTAAGAAAAGTCAAAAACACATAATCATCTCAATAGATGCAGAAAAAGCATTTGACAAAGTCCAACATCCATTCATGATCAAAACTCTTACCAAAATGGGTATAGAGGGAACATACCTTAACATATTTGAAGCCACTTATAACAAACCTACAGCAAATATAATACTCCATGGAGAAAAGCTGAAAGCCTTCCCACTAAAATCTGGAACAAGACAAGGATACCCACTCTCACCACTGTTATTCAACATAGAATTGGAAGTCATAACCATAGCAATCAGACAAACAAAAGAAACAAAAGGTATCCAAATTGGAAGAGATAAAATTGTCACTGTAAGTAGATGACATGACACTATTTGTAGAAAACTGTAAGGACTCAACCCAAAGTCTGCTTAAACTGATCAACAAATTCAGCAAAGTACAGGATACAAGATTAACATTCAGAAATCAGTAGCATTTCTGTATGCTAAGAATGAAATATTAGAAAAGGAATGCAAAAATACAAGACCTTTTAAAATTCCACCCCAAAAAATCAAATACCTGGGAATAAATCTGATCAAGGAGGTGAAAGACTTATATGCTGGGAACTATAAAACCTTAATCAAGGAAATGAAAGAGGATGCAAGAAATGGAAAGAGATTCATGCTCTTGGGTTGCAAAAATTAATATTGTAAAAATGGCCATACTACCCAAAGCAATCTACAGATTCAATGCAATCCCTATCAAATTACCCATGACATTTTTCACAGAACTAGAACAAACAATCCAAAAATTTATATGGAACCACAAAAGACCCAGAATTGCCAAAGCAAGCTTGAGGAACAAAAACCAAGCAGGAGGCATAACTCTACCAGACTGCAGGTGCTATTACAGAGCCACAGTAATCAAGACAGTGTGCTACTGGTACCAAAACAGACATACAGACCAACAGAACAGAAGAGAGAACCCAGAAATAAATCCAGACACCTACGGTCAATTAATCTTCGACAATGGAGGCAAGAATATAAAATGGGAAAAAGTCTTTTCAGCAAGTGGTGCTGGGAAAACTGGACAACAGCATGTAAATCAATGAAACTGGAACACACCCTCACACCATATGCAAAAATAAACTCAAAATGGCTTAAAGACTTAAATGTAAGTCAAGACACCATCAAACTCCTAGAAGAGAACAAAGGCAAAACATTCTCTGACATCAGCCTTACAAATGTTTTCTCAGGTCAGTCTCCCAAAGCACCAGAAATAAAAGGAAAAATAAACCAATGGGACCTAATCAAACTGACAAGCTTTTGCACAGCAAAGGAAACCGTAAAAAAAAAAAAAAGCAACAACTTACATAATGGGAGAAAAAGTTTCAAACGATGCAACTGACAAGGGTTTAATCTCTAAAATATACAAACAACTTATATATAACTCAACAGCAAAAAAGTCAACAACCCAATGGAAAAATGGGCAAAATACCTGAATAGACATTTCTCCAAAGAAGACATACAGATGGCCAAACAAGCACATGAAAAAATGCTCCGCATCACTGATTATTAGAGAAATGCAAATCAAAATTACTATGAGGTACCACCTCACACCAATCAGAATGGCCATCATTAATAAGTACAAAAATAACAAAGTCTGGAGAGGGTGTGAGAAAAAGGAACCCTCCTGCACTATTGGTGGGAATGCAAATTGGTACAACCACTATGGAAAACAGCATGGAGGTACCTTAGAAAACCATACACAGAACTACCATATGAACCAGCAATCCCACTCTTGGGCATATACCTGGAGAAAATGCATCCGCATGCTCATTGCAGCACTATTCACAATGGCAAAGACATGGAAACAACCTAAATGTCCATTGGCAGATGACTGAATTAAGAAGAAGTGGTATATATACACAATGGAATACTACTCAGCCATAAAATGAACAAAATAATGCCATTTGCAGCAATATGGATGGAACTAGAGATTGTCATACTAAGGGAAGTAAGTCAGATGGAGAAAGACAAATATCATATGATATCATTTATATCTGGAATCTAACATAGGGCACAAATGAACTTTTCCACAGAAAACTTGTGATTGCCAAGAGGGAGGGGGAGGGACTGGGAATTTGGGGTTAATATATGCAAACTACAGCCTTTGGAATGGATAAGCAATGAGATCCTGCTGTACAGCACTGGGAACTATTTCTTGTCACTTACGATGGAGCATGACAATGTGAGAAAAAAGAATGTATACAAGTATGTGTGACTGGGTCACTTTGCTATGCAGCAAAAAACTGACAGAACACTGTAAATCAGTAATAATGGAAAAAAATAAAAATAATTACTAAAAATAATTTAGTAGGATTTGATGATACAGGATATATCAATGAATGAAAAAATAAACCACTTAGTAAAGCTCAAGTGTTTTATTATAAATATTGTCTTCAATGACTGGCATACTATTTGGCACACATTAGATGTTTAATAGTTTTTTTGTTACGGAATATATGCTATGTACGTAAGAATATATATAAATATATTTAATTAACCCTGGCAATATCAGTGAAGGGCCTGGCTCTCTGCTTTTCCCTTCCTCTCTCTGAATACCTCTTTTGCAGAGAAACCAATAAAAGTCATTTTTAATCAGTGGAAATCACTTTGGAATACGTAAAGTTCTACTTATCGTTGATATATGACTTCTAGTCCTATTGTACTAGAAGACTTTGGGTACTTCCTATTCTGTTGACTGTTCATAGTCTGAGGCATTAACCTTTAAAACAGAATTTTAGAGATTCTATTGATTGTTACATTTATAGTCACACTCTTTAGAAATGCCAAAACAATGACGGAGGTCAGGTCATTAGAGACCTGCTAGCACTGCTTTTCTGTTGGATTCAGCTGGTCTGTCTGATCACTGGGTAAAGCTTTTCCATCCCAGCCACCCCAAAGATTTATAAGCTTTTTCTGAGATGCCTTCTGGCAGCAACCTAAATTGTTCCACTAACAAAAAAAAAAATCTCTCCTCAAAAAAAAAAAAAAAAAAAGGAATGCTTAGGTGTTTGGCTTTACAGAGGCATTCTGTACTGCAAGGAAGGTAGAGCTGGCAAGTAAGACACTAGCAGGGCAAATAAGAAGAGTACCAGCTGTTCAAATTGCCAATAAATGTGAGAGACTTTCTTTGGATCAATGTTTCTCGAGGAAATTCCACCCTCAGAGAACAGAATGGCAGCCCTGGGGAAAACTGAGCAGGTATGGGTGGTGGTGTGGTAGTACACGGTGGGCTCAGAAGCTCCTTCCTGCATCTGAATCCTGGCAATGCCACTTGGAATTTTGGGCAAGTTACTTAACTGTCCACGGCTGTTTATAAAACAAATTAATGTGTCCATCTCATAGAGTAGTTGTAAAGATTCAGTGAGTTAAAAAACCTAGCATTCAGAACAATGCTTGGCACAGGAAAATGATAAATAAATGTTGGCTATTATTGATTATCAAAATCCTAAATGTAAACACAGACATATCTGAACTATCACCAAACTAAAACAAACTATTTCATAAACCATATATCCCTTTCATTTTTCCCAGTTAACTTATTTCAAGAACTGATAAAGCTTTTGAAGTTCTAGAAATGTCTAAAACCCCAATACCAGCCTAGTACAAGCAAATATGGTGCGCTGTTTTGGTAACCTGCAAAAAAATTTTATCCAGAAGTGAAATCTGCTCAACATTTTACCAAGAAAGCCTATTTCTTTCTTTCTTTTTTTTTTTTTCTTAGGAGTTTTCATTGTGGCTCAGTGGGTTAAGAACCCGACATAGTATCCATAAGGATGTGAGTTCAACCCCTGGACTCACTCAGAGGGTTAAGAATCTGGCATTACTGCAAGCTGCATCACAGGTCGCAGATGCAGCTCAGATCTAGTGTTGCTATGGCTATGGCATAGGCCTCAGCTGCAGCTCCAATTTGACCCTGTAGCCCAGGAACTTCCATATGCCACAGGTGCAGCCATAAAAAGGAAAAAAAAATGTTATAGGACTAAATCAAAACACTATATATACAACTTAAGGTTTTCTTAGTGACTTGACCCCCATGATCTATGGATAGCTAGATCTTTTTCTCTTTGCAACTATTCCCCAGTCATTTTCAGTTTGTTTTTTTCTGTATCTGAAGCAGAAATTTTTTACTGCTATAACACTTTCAAAAAAGTTGTTATTGAAGCAAGGTAATAATGGTTCAGTAAAATAAAGTCATCCAATAATCTATAAATCCCAAGATAATTGTATAGTTAACACATTTCATTCTTCCTTTTTTCTTTTAAATGGCCACACCCACAGCACATGCAAGTTCCCTGGCCAGGGACTGAATCCAAACCCCAGCTACAACCTATGCCACAGCTGCAGCAATGCCAGATCCTTTAACCCACTGCTCCAGGCCAGGGATCAAACCCGTGCCTCAGCAGTGGCCCAAGCCACTGCAGTCAGATTCTTAACCACTGTGCCACAATGGGAACCCCAATAAATTTCATTCTTTAAATAAGGATATGCTCTTCTAGCCTAAAAATATGAGCATAAAAATATGCAAGATGCTTGCACAGTAAGTAGGCATCAAATGCTGTTAATATATCATATTCAAAAGCTGAGATTCAATAATTTTTAAATAGAATATTGAGAGGGAAAGCTGCCTTAAAATCTTGTTTTATGGAACAAGGTAGAGAACAAACAAAAACATTGTTATGTCTCTTTTAGGAATATTAACCTAGAATTTTGAGCTGATTCTTAAAACAGTAATATTCCAAAAAGTAATATTCTTCAATTCTTTCTTTTATCCTCTGATCATGTCTCAATTTCTATATATCACCTTGGAGGAACTGAACATATTTTCCTTCCCTCTGATAAGCAAAAACTCTATTAGAATTTAAACATATTTATATATTCTAAAGTGATCATTTAATCTAATGTAAAAGGAATAAGTTCCCACCCTTTCCTTATTATTTTTTATTCAGTATGCATGGTTCCAGGAACACACAGTTTCTGTGGGCACATGGGAGAGAGTAATAAATCAGGCCTAGTAAAACAATGCTGTCTAGGCAAAACAATTTTTAAAAATAAGCGCCAGTACTAAAATTCACAAAACAGCTGATGAAAACAGATGTATCCTTTGTTTTGAATGAACCTCAAATTTTGTAACATGGCAAAAACTAAGGATCAACTGGATTCAGTTCAACTCTGGGCATTTGGCATGGAATGCTAAAGTAAACCGCACCCTTGTTGGGAAAAAAAAAAAAGGAACCAGAAGGTATAATTTTTATACTTACCAAGCAATTATGGCTTTTACTTAAATGTAGAACTTAACTATGTCTTCCTCAAAGAATATCTGAATGAAGCTGACTTGGGATTTAAAGTAGAAATCAGAGAATGTGAAACATAGCTTACTTTTATGTCTTGCTATTTTGAGACAATAATGTAAACCAAATAAATTGTTTTTAGTATGACTGATTTTTTTTTGAAGGGCAGAAAACTGAACATGGTTTGCTGTCAAATAAATGTTTCATATTTAAGAGTATTTTCCCAAAATAGCATTCGGTGTGCTCATGTTTATTCCTGAAAACTCAAATCTCTCTTCATATGTGCTGAGAGTTTATTCTACAGCATCTTTTCTTTGCATTGACCCTCCCCCGCCCCCAAATACTTACAGACCTTAAAGCTTGTAGAAGTCTATCTAATTTAAGCTTGGAACATAATGTTATTTTGTGGGTCAGTAAAGGATTTAGAGGTTCCATAGTTAAGATTTACTCTTTAAAAACTGGGGGCTTGGGAACTTAGCCTTTTAAAGGTAAATCTTTTGTGTGAGCCCAAGCATCTCAGAATGAATTATACGGAGCCAGAATTTCTTCTCCCACCACACCATGGTCCCCTCATGTAAATGACCTCTCATTGATTATCCCCAACAATGGTTCCACTATTTCTTTTGCTTCAATTAAGCAAACTTTTTGAAAGACCATTGGGGATTTTAGCACTGAAACATTTCTAGAGAACTCAAAGAAGCAGCCCATCTTTAACTATACAATATCTGTTCAGCAAATGTGGTATAATCACAAAATGATGGAAAAAAGTAACCACAGGTCTTCTGGCCCAATCGTGGAAAGCATTTTGAAGAAAGCTGCTTATTACAGGCCCAGAAAGAAAGAAAGAAGAAAGAAAAACGAAAGGAAGAAAGAAAAAGAAACAGTGTTTGAACCTTTTGCCAGGAAAAAAAAAAGTGTCTTGTACTCATTAGAAAAGGAACAGTATGGTAAGATTTAACTCAGTTGAACCATACATCAGCTACAACTGAACTTTCCATAATTTACTGATTACATTACATAATGTACTCGTTATACAATTAAATACAAGATGCCTATCTTCCTTTGCGCCTACTTATTTTCAAAAAAAATAACCAGGATGTTTCATTCATGGTAGGTAAAATGTAACTCCTCAAACACAAGTTAGAAATAGTTGGATAAGTTTATTTCATTACCTATAGAAGAGAATGAAATAGAAAAATGCACGTTGCAAGAGTGTAAATCTTGCCTGACATTGGCTATTTCCTTAGCTAAGACAGTTTAAAGTTTTTCTAGTGTTTGCCCCCTATACCTCCAATGCTCCCGTTTTTAGTTCCTGGGTTTTGCCTTCGGTTAATTATTTCTGGTCTCATAGCAACTATGTTTTCATGGTGAACTGCCTGAACTGCTTGCTGGAAGTAGTAAGTAATCAAAATATGCAAACAAACTGCAGCTAGTAGCTTGGGGTTTTGAAAGTACACCTAAGCAGGATGCACTCAGAAGAAATTAGAGAAAAAAATTCCTTCCCAAACTGCTTTCCATTCATTTGTGAGTGTGCCTTCATGTAAACAGTGGGAAAAAAGTAAAACAGCCTTTTAGGACTTTTAGATAAGGTTGTATTGGGATCTCGAATGGACTCATGTTTTGTCTTATTTGAAACTCTATGGGATCAACATAGCATTGAAGTTGGGAAATCTACAGTTCTGCAAACTGTCATTTTACAGACATCTTAAATTTACTAATCTTAAATAGCAACTACTTTATCTTCTCTAGATTTATTTATTCCTTAACAAGGAATAAACTGATGTCAAGATACCCTTCTCAGTGTAATTTCTTATTTGTTATCTACAGGTAGATAACATGTCTCAGTAGAACTACCTAACATGAACACTTCTGGGTGAGAGTCCACTGCTGATCAGCTAGCTGTCAGACACATCTCTTCTTGGGGGCTATGAACCAGTACCAAGTTCCCAACTCCTATTTATTACAAAATAAATTCAGATTTACATTTTGATAAAGATGAGAGCTTAGATATATGTACCATATCAAATAGTACAGTTATGACTATACCACAAAATTCATCTTTCAGTGCTCTCTTCCTATTTTCTGAGAGTACAATTATTATTATTATTATTTGTCTTTTTGCCTTATCTAGGGCCGCACCCGTGGCATATGGAGGTTCCCAGGCTAGGGGTCTAACAGGAGCTGTAGCTGCCGGCCTTCGCCACAGCAACGCGGGATCCGAGCCACATTTGCAACCTACACCACAGCTCACAGCAACACCGGATACTTAACCCACTGAGCAATGCCAGGGATCGAACCCGCAACCTCATGGTCCCTAGTCGGATTCGTTAACCACTGAGCCATGATGGGAATTCCCGAGAGTACAATTATTAAAAAAAAAAAAAAAAAACAACTCTGCATCATGATGATACCATCTCTGGGTTAAATCCTGCTGGGAGTTTTGGGAATGCTTTCAGATCCTGGTTGAAATATGAATAGAGTAACATAAAAAAAGCAAAACTTAAGCAATAGGAAAATCTTGTATATATCCTCTATGTTATTATATACGAAATCATCAATTAAAAGCACACTCCCTCATTCTCCCCCCACCCCATCACCACCACCTTTTCCACAGGACTGGGGATGGGGTGAGGAATTCTAAGAATGTTACATAGGAAGTGTCACTATGTCACAATTTTTGCCCAGTGAAGGCTCATTTCTAAGTGAAGAAAAAACAAAGCCCCTTCCAAGCACACAAGGGCTGAATTTTATTTAACTTTGCTCTCTCCACAGCACCTTACACACACATCAGGTGTTTGAGAAATGCTCAGAAACCATATAATAAATAAAGCTTGATGTTCCCTGAGTTTCTGTTTACCCTAACATTGCCAAAGTTTTTTTTTTAAAGGCTTGATTTACTTGCATTGAAACAAATGAGTCTTACAAAGAAACTTTCAGGGGTGTGTGTGTATATATATATGTGTGTGTGTGTATATATATATATATATATATATATATATATATATAAATGGGCTTATAAACACTTATAAACACAGCGTCTATAAGCCTACAGACATCATGCATGCACATACTTATGTGGGCATGTCCAGACCCCTCCCCCGCCAGGCGGTCTATATCAGATAAATCCTGTGGGGCCTGGATCCTTGAGACTGGTGCCTCTTACACTTTCACACACATCACCTGGGGATTTTGTTACCTGTAGATTCTTATCCAAGTTCCCAGTGATGTGCAATGCTGGGGACCACACTTTGGCCACCACACAGAAAGGAGACTGACAGATTTTGAAAGCTAGTAGTCACTATCCATGACTGGAACTCAATGTCCCTTAGTGTTCCTGGTCTTCCTCACTACCTGCTATGTCATTAGTTGCCATCTATTAGTCCAAGACCTGTGGTACTATTCACTCAAGTTCTAGTCTCGACATAATAGCTGGTCAGCAAGAATCTATGGTCCACCTGCTAGGAGCCCACTACTGGTATGGGTAGCACAGCAGGACAAGGAAGTGTCAGGAATGGTACACTCTTCAAGAGTGCTTAGAGTGGGTTGGGAGTGTGTGGATTCATACACTAAATGAATGGAGGTAAATGCACCCAGAAGAAAGTCAGGTGCTGACGTGCACTCTCAGGTGGGACTGAATACTGTAATGTGGGGAGGTATGGAGGTGACATTTTCTTGCATTGGACTCCTCAGAAACAGACCCTGAGATGATTTACATGCAAATCATCTATTGGAAACTGCAGGAGATGGAGATGAGTAAGGGAGTAGCTCAGTAAGGGTGCCTGGGGATTCTGTGGAAAGGTTACCTCACTGGAGAAGTGGTAGATTTGGGATATAAATATCTCATCATTGGTTGTAAGCTGCTGGCAGGGAGGGACTGTTAATTCCTCATACGTCTACCCTGCCATGCATGTTAGCAGAGTGGCTGGCTGAGTTTGGGTAAGGCCATAGATCAGAAACACAGATGCTGGCAGTTGAAAGGAGCTGGTTTATGCTGAAGTGATTTAAGTCTGAGGGCTATGGACAGAGCAAGGTCTGCACTACAGCCTTAGAAGAGCAGAAGGACTTGAGCTGGAATTAGCAACTACTTCATCCTCTCAACTTTCCTGCCAACTCCCATTTTGTCCTTTCTGGTGAATCCAGGATTCATTTACATCTTAAGTTCAAGCCTAGAAGATGCACTCACTAAGTGGAAACTTTCTGTCTTTCCAGGGGCAACTACAGGCCTACTTCCTCACAGGTGCTGGTGTTAAGAAAGTCACAAATCCCCTCTGAAGAGAGGAATTGAGATCTGTGGGGACCAGGCTAACCATCCTTGGCGTTCAATCCTGAGGGGAGACTGATCGGGCAGAGGCCCCTTCTAGGTGCCACTGCTGTGTTGGCTGTAGACCTTGCCAAGTTACAGAGGCACTGAGAGCCCTTTGTGGATTTGGTCAGTTGGACTAAATTATAGTTGATAATTACAAGACCTTGTTGAAAATTGCTGCAACATGTAACTTTTGTAACCATTATTCACTATTCTACATTCACAACTATTTGTGGGGACTGTTTGTCCTTTTACCAGGCTAATATTTAGTTTCTTGGGAACTCTGAGGTACACAGTATTCATTTATTTGTCTACAGGATAAAGGGAAACAATATACCTTTCCAAGGTGACCTGGGCACCAGAAATAAATAAGTTTGGAGAGAGAAGGCAGAAAACAGGGAGTGTCTACTAATCGATAAATAAGGAGTCTCTATCATCTGGAAACAGTCTACGGTCCAGCCTCATCTCTCTCCCCTCCATCCATTATTCATTCTATGTTCCAGGCACTTGAAACTATGCAGTTTCCAGAAGGCTCAAGGCTCTTCCCCAGCTGCTTGCCATTGTACCTGCTGTGTCCTCCCATTGAACCTTCCTCCTCCTCCCTCGACATAATCCTATCATCCAACAAGCCACACATAGAACAAACGCTGCCATGCAGGGTGAGTTGTTTCCTTCTTGATCCAGTTCAGAATTCAGTAGTGACAAGCACCAAATAAGACTCCAATCATCTGTATATCTCTCTGCACCCCCGCCCCGCATTCCCTATGTGCCCGTCTAGAGCAAGGACCATGTCCTTCTCCTGTGTCCCCATCAACACAAGCACTGGGGTTTGCACCCACAAAGAATCAGCAAACCAGCTCTATGTCCTGGACAGAGGGAGGTTATGGAAAATTAGCTCTGTTATGTGAAAGCATATTTTGTATACTTAAAGTTTTTGTTTAAACTTCATGAGAGATTTATTATTAATATCATTTACAATTAGCATGTAACCTTTTCACAATATAAAAAAAATAAAGCTCTTTGCTTTTTGGGAAAAAAAAATCTCACCCAATTGATGACAGTTCTGGACTATTAAGTAGCTGCCAGCTGACACCAACCAGAGCTTAAGAAAACAGAGCCCCCAAAACGCTGAGCCTACCAGAGTTTTAGTAAATTCCCCATCCTTGGGGAAACTGGTTAAGTCACAAGTCCTTCCTCTTGTGGAAAGGCTCCCAGAACCCTCAGCCTTGATTTGCAAGTTAAAGGTGCACAGCATCCCTCCAGCTCCTATTTCGCAGGATGTTTTTCCACATAGGCAGGATGAGGACAGCAATCTTGTTCTCAGTTGCCTTTGTCATTCTTTTCCTTTTCCTCCTGAAAGTGTTTTCATGGAAGGCCTGCCGGAAGTCACAGAAATGCAACCTAGGCAAGATGACTGTCACTTCTCTACTTGTAAAGTGTCCATGACTCTGAGCCCAGAGAGGATGTAATAAATACACCCTGGTGCTTGGCCAGCATATTCCAGCCAGTGAGAAAAACAAGGCAAAGGGCACAGGATTTCACACCCACCCTGGCAGCAGCCACCGTCGGAGAGCATACCATTTGAGTCTTCACAGGTGCAGACTGCTGGTCTACAGCTAAGGAAAATAACTGGCCGGCTGTAACATCCTTCCATGTGCAATGAGATCATGTGTAAAGAGCAGTTTAGAGCATCTCTGTTTCCACCACATGGTTTGCTGCCTTGAGGGTCTGGCATGGAATAGGGAAATACAGTTATGGAGTGCGTGCTCCATACAGGTATATGACTTCTAAAGAGATGAGGTCCTGGTGAGGATGGGACTATTAAACCAAAATTGTGTGTTTGTTTCTTTGAGACTTAAGTAGATGGACAGAACACATGAATTCAATCTGTCCTCTCAAAAAATCAAAGCCATTCCTTAAGGAGTCTCTTTTCTACATGGACCCACATTAGGTTGGTCAATACCCAACCAAGGGAGCTGAGACCACTTGCACGGCTCAGAGAGGATAATGAGTGAAGAGAATGATGAGAAAAAGCCTCTGGAATTGAGGTATTCTACTTCAGCTCTTCGTGAGCAAGAAAAGTTAATCTGGCCTGGATTTAATTTAAACCACCTCAGATTTAGTTAATGAGAGTTTTTAAAAATTTGCTACAAACTTATTTGAACTGTTTTTATGGCGTGGGAGCTGGGGACCGCATGCCCTTTATAGAAAGCAATGCACTTCCAGTGCCCCAAGAAAACAAAGCCTATTTTAAATTACAATTTTTTTTTTATAAAATATAGCTTTATTATTGTTTTTGTTGTTACTCTTGCTCCCCTCAGGAACAGTGGTCTGCAATATAAATATAAAGCAGATATATGTTCCACTCTGAGGGAAAAAAATTATATATACCAGTTATTTCCTAACAAAGAATGAAGATATAGCCAGACCAGCTTTATACATCTAATGGTACATGCAGGACTTCATTCCTTTTATTTCTGTGCTTATTGTGACTTGTCTCCACCATCCCTTCAGTCCCTTTCCATGGGCAAGCAGGGAAGAGGCACCCCATTTACCTGTTTGTCTTCCCTAATTTCAGTCTGTCAGGCGCTAAGTCTCAGTCTGTATCCAAATAAATGCAATGAGGAAGCCTTGGGCACCACTGAGGAAGTAATAAATTGCTGATATTTATTGAATGTTGCCCATTTGCCAGATATTGTTCTCCACGGTTTATTAAATCCTCACCACAAAACTATGAGATGAATAATATTGCTATTCCTATTTCACAGATGAGGAACCTGAGTCAAGGGAGGTAATGTAATATGCTCAAGGCCACACAGCTGAGTCAGGATTCAAACTCTCAGCCACCACATTATATTGCATGGATGTTCGCATGGGAGGCAATATCATTCATGAGATGGATTCTTACACAGATACATCCTAGATGGTGATCACTTCCCAGTCTGCAGTAGGGAATGTTCCTCCTTGGAGCTGCACACTTCAACCAGTTTGCTGCCTGCTGAGGCCCTGCCTATGAAAACCTCTTTTCATGATCCACTCAAGGTCATTTTTCTCTGATGTCACCTACCAAGGAACCAGGATCTTTTGGAATCTCAGATGGACATGCCTCATCATATGTCTTCTGATTAATAATGCCAGGTCCTCTGTCAAAGTTATTCCCATCTTCCACCTGTTAGGTATTAGAGATAAACTGTGTAGGCTCTGAAGTATCAACAACCCTTTCTGCTTTAACATTTTCTTCTCCTTTCTCTTAAGTTATAGTCATATCACCTAGAAGAATTAGAGACTTGACTGAATGAAAGGGACTAGTAAGAATCCAACCTCCAAATTTTTTTTAATTTTAATGATTTTTATATTTTTCCATTACAGCTGGTATAGTGTTCTGTCAATTTTCTACGATACAGCAAGGTGACCCACTTACACATACATGTATACACTCTTTTTTCTCACATTATCATGCTCCATCATAAACGACTAGACATAGTCCCCAGTGATATACAGCAGGATCTCACTGATTATCCACTCCAAATGCAATAGTTTGCATCTACTAACCCCAAACTCCTAGTCCATCCCACTCCCTCCTCCTCCCCCTTGGCAACGACAAGTCTGTTCTCCAAGTCCATGATTTTTTTCTGTGAAAAGGTTCATTTGTGCCATATATTAGATTCCAGTTATAAGTGGTACCATATGGTATTTGTCTTTCTCTCTTAATGAGAGTCTCTAGTTCCATGTTGCAATAATGCAAATGGCATAATTTTGTTCTTTTTTATAGTTGAGCAGTACTCCATTTTGTGTGTGTGTATGTGTATGTATGTATGTGTGTGTATATATATATATACACACCACATCTTCTTAATCCAGTCATCTGTTGATGGACATTTAGGCTGTTTCCATGTTTCAGCTATTGTGAATTAGTGCTGAATGAACATACAGATGCATGTGTCTTTTTCAATGAAACTTTTGTCTGGGCATATGCCCAAGAGTGGAATTGCTGGGTCATATGGTAGTTCTATATATTGTTTTCTAAGGTACTTCATTCTGTAAGTTGTCTTTTTGTGTTTTTTTATGGTTTTCTTTGATGTGCAAGCCTGTCAGTTTGATTAGGTCCAACTGGTTTATTTTTGCTTTTATTTCTGTTACCTTGGGAGACTGACCTGAGAAAGCATTTGTAAAGTTGATGCAGAGAATGTTTTGCCTATGTTCTCTTCTAGGAGTCTGATGGTGTCTTGTCTTACATTTAAGTTTTTAAGCCATTCTGAGTTTATTTTTGTGCATGGTGTGAGCCAACCTCCAAATTCTTAATTAACACCACTTGAGTACTCATTCATTCTTCTGGCCACAGGTGAATTCAGATGGATAAGGCATGATTCTTTCCAATGGGAGCTCAGAGACTCAGGGAGAAGAAATAGACATGGTCATGCAAATTAAAATGTGACACAGTCCGTATGACCTTTGAGGTATAGCCAGACTGTGCTAAGAGCATAGAGGGGGTGACTAACTGCCCAAGGGAACTGGGAAGAGCTTACACAGGAGGTGACATTTGATCTGGGTCAGTAAAGATAAATAAGAAAAGGGGATGGTAACTACCTAGGCAGAAGAATAGGCTGTGAAGACCATGACATATGTCTGAGCAAGATGTGCTCAGGGAAGGATATAAAATGCTAATAGACAGAACGTACAGAGGATGGAACTACCTGGACAAATAAGAGCTAAAGTTAGAGAGGGAGGGTGGGGCCAAGCCAAGGTGTTGAGATGGTATCCTATAGGCAGTGGAGGAACCAATAGAAGACTTTATGCAAGAAAGTAGGATTACACTTGGATTTTTAGGAAGAAAACTGGTAATTCTACGAGAGATGAATTAGAGTGGGAAGAAGAAAATTCTTCTATCATTAACCCTCTGCAGCTGGGCAGGGATTTTTGTTTTTGTTGTATGTTTGTCTTAGTTTTTAGGGCCACACCTGAAGCATATGGAAGTTTCCAGGCTAGGGGTAGAATTGGAGCTACAGCTGCAGGCCTATGCCATAGTCACAGCAATGCTGGATCTGTGTCTGTGACCTACACCACAGCTCACCACAATGCCAGATCCTTAACCCACTGAGGGGGGCCACATTCTCATGGATACTAGTTGGATTCGATTCCACTGTGCCACAAGAACTACGAAGGTTTTTATCATGTTGTTGCTGCTGCTGCCGCTGTTGTTTTGTTATTGGCTGAAACATATCAAGAACTTACTTTATGCCAGGCATGGTGCTAATTAAGGCTTTATATGAATTCTGTGGATGTATGTCTGGGGATGGATCTCAGGGGCTACTAAGAAGTGATTTCTGGAGTTCCCGTCATGACTCAGGGGAAACAAATCTGACTAGCAACCATAATGACAAAGGTTCAATCCCTGGCCTCACTCAGTGGACTGGGGATCTGGCGTTGCCATGAGCTGTGGTCTAGGTTGCAGATGAGGCTCAGATCTGGCGTTGCCGTGGCTAGGCCAGCAGCTACAGCTCTGATTTGACCCCTAGCCTGGGAATTTCCACATGCAGCGGGTGTGGTCCTAAAAAGCCAAAAAAAAAAAAAAAAAGGTGATTTCTGCTGTTGTCTGAGAGAAATCTCCACAGCAGTCTTATTTGAGAAAGACAAAAGGACCTGTGTATTTTTGCCATGCTGAGGATATATCTAACAAAATAATATTTCTTATTTATGCATTTGCTTCAGCTGCACATACTTCAGAAGTGGGGTGAATCCTGGCATGATGAAAAGCCAGTTTTACTGGACAAGGCCAAGGAAGGTGTACCTCAGTAAGGATTCATCAGCTGCCCCAGAAGTGAATGGATTTCTCTGCCCAGTGGTCCTCCAAGGTTCACTCTCCATCCAAAGCATGGGCTCTAGATGCCAATGTACATCTGAAAATCGCCTGTGAGTCACTGTTCAGCTTCCAATAGCGACACAAGCACTCTACAGCTATTACGTGTGGTTTCATTTCAAATTTGGGCAAAAAAAGATCCCTGAGGTAATCTGGGAGACAGAGACAATAAGTATCTGTAGGGTTTTATTTTTTGTTTTATAGATACAATTTTCTTCTCCTGGGTTTAATCAGAAGATGGGAAAATTGTGACTGCTATCAAGCTGCTGAGAACAGTTTGCCCAGTCAGATGGGTGCCACTTTGAAAGACAGGTGCGTGCTGTCTGGTTCCCCATTGCCAGCCCTGCAGTTCCTATACCAGGCTTCATGTAGGCATAAGTGGGGCAGAAGTCAACTAATAATATGTGCCATTGATCTAGGCTGACTCCACCCCTGAGGCTATCCTGGACCTGGGGACTACACCCCCACCCCCAGGCTCCCCTCTTCCTCCTAAGGATCAAACAATGTGGTTTGCTGAGGGCAAGCAACAAGGCAGGGACCGAACAGTAGGCTCCAATCAGTCACAGACTGTGCATTTCAAAAGCTGGAGCAAGACACTTGGAGTTGCATTGGCTTTTCTGCATTTCCAAAATCTTTTAAATCCTAGCAACGAAAATCATCCGATACTTGGAATCCTTGAATACATCTGAAAATTTTACTCTGGTGTCAAGGAGAAAAAAACATTTTAATTAAGTCCATTTTTAGACAAGACCAGGACAGGATGACACAGAGGACCCTAGGGTCTGAGGTCACTAAGAAACTGTGGCTGTCTCATCATTTAACACCCTGAACATCTATATCTCTTATATCCCTATGTTCCTTTATCTCATGTAGACCAAGCTTTCCACACAGAAAACAGTGGAGACTTTTCTGGGCAAAGTTCCTGCTGTTCCCTTTTTATTACAATTTCCTCCATCATAGGTAGCCAGGAGCCCATACTTGACTTCTGCACTCATGCCCACCTGGCAATGTACTTCAGTAATGTCCTGTTTCCTTTTGGAAAGAGGCAGGGTAAAAATAACCCATATATAGTTTTATATATATATATATATATATATATATCTTATCTATTGGATTTAGCCTTTAAGAATATGGCTACACAAGACTTTTTAGAAAGTTCAACAGGCTTACTAGAATTAAGTGGTTAATTAATAGCTACTTAGACTGCTAATTCTTGGGCCATTTGGGTTTTAGCATTCTTTAAAACAAAAAGAAGTACTTTCAAATGGCATTATTTCTGAATAAAGGATTCTGACTAACATTTATAGATAATTTTGTCAGGCTGATCTTAAATGAAATGGAATAATGGAATCCAAGAATATCAGAGCCAAAAGGGAGGTAGTCCAGTGGAAAGACATTATGTTTGAGGAGAGACAAGAGACCTAGAAGAATGAATGACTTGATGAAATGCAATGGAGACATTCTTTGCCCTCTGCCATTCTTTCTCTCCTTCTCTTTTGATTAGCTGGACATGCAGCCACCTAAATCCAGACTATATGTTCCAGCCTCCCTAGCAGCTAGGGATGGTCATCCGCAGCTTTGTTTTATTTAGCCAGTGAGATATAAAGAGTAGATTGTTTTTGACTGTATGGTCCTTCTCCCCTTTTCCATTCCTACTGGCTAAAATGTTGAGCAGCCATCCTGGACCACGAGATGGAAGCCCTGTGCTCTTTGAGTGCTCAGGGATGGACAGCAACAAAGTAGAAGGGGCCTGGGTTTCCAAAACATGGCGTTCTAGATTGCCTGCTTCTAGACTGCTTTATGTGCAAGGGAAATAGACGGGTATCTTTGCTTAAGGCACTGTTGTTTTGAATTTCTGTGTTACTCTCAACCACGTCTAATCTAAACCACTATATTAAAAGTCTGGGAAAGTTTTAACTTATCAGCATGACTTGATGGAGGAGGGCAGGATGGGCGATGGACAAGACCTAATTCTTAGTCTAAGAGAGAAAATGCTTTAAATATTTTATGTCAAGAGATCTCAAATGCTGATCCACAAAAAGGTTCACCAGAATTACCCTGGAAGAGCAGGATGGGAGGAGGTTCCTATAAGTCCAGATTCCTGGGTCATTTTCCTGCAGATTTTGATTTAGAAGGTACTCTATGGGGCCTAAGAACTTTTATTATTAAAAAAAGCTAATATAGTCCTGATATCCAGATCTATTTGGAAAGTATTTGGTCTACAATTGTTCTCTGCTGAGGAGGTGAATCAGAAGCATCAGAAAAAAACTTTTTTTTTTCTCCCAAACATAGATGCCTCCATGAGCACAAGAATGAGAGGCAGAGACAGAGACAGATATGAGAGATAGATAGCGACAGAGTCAGAGACAGAGAAAAGAAAACTTTCTGATATTTTGAATTTTGAATAAATGATTCCTCTGGCTCTTTGCATTCCCTCTGCTCCCTGCACCTGCCTGGAGTCACATAAATGTCACCTTATAGTCCATTCTCTCTCAGGTTAGCCTTAGTTCATACAAACCTACAGTGACATAATTGCACGTGTCTAGTGGTATTTTTTTTTTTTTTTTATCTTTTAGGGCTCCCAGGCTGGGAGTCATACTGGAGCTGTAGCCACTGGCCTGTGCCTGAGCCACAGCAACGCAGGATCTGAGCAACGTCTGCGACCTACACCACAGCTCACGGCAACGCAGGATCCTTAACCCACTGAGTGAGGCCAGGGATCGAATGTGCATCCTCATGGATGTTAGTTGGGTTCATTAACCGCAGAGCCATGACGGGAACTCCACTAGTGGCATTTTTTTGCTTCGGATTTTTTTTTTTTTTTACAGATTACATTTTCTGTGGGAGGTTTATTCACTTACAATGTGCATTACACATTAATGAATCATAAATGTATTCGTGACAAGAACTACCACTTGAAGATTCCAAGGCCTTGTACATCAGAGGTTGAATTTTTTGGTCCATGCAAAAATCTGCAAGGTCAGATTCAACAGCTGTCGATTGCAGTTGGCCTAAAAGCACTTGGGCACATCAGCACGTTTTCCTGGCAGCAAAGGTGATGAGCTGGGAAAGTGTCACCAGTAGGCAGATTGTGGCAGGCGTGAGACATTCCCAATAGCAGTGAACAGAAGGGATTATACTAAGCAGCATGTCAGCACAGAATAATCCTTTTACAAGATCCACTGTCACGTTCACAAGTACAGGCTGCTCAGCCCAGCTCTCCCACCTTCTTCCGGGAAGCTAACGGATAAAGACCCTCCACCAGGAGGAAGCCTGGCATTCACCAGGCTCCTCCATCAGGTGCTCTCTCAGCAGAAATCAAACAAAACAGAACCAAAGATCAATTGTAGGACAAAATCTGAAAAGAGTGATCTAATTTCAGCTAGGTCACCAATTAGCCCAGTCTGAGTCTTAAACTTTCCAGTTTTTAACTTTCTCCTGTGTAGTCTCAAGGGGTTAAAGTTGATGAACCATGAATCTCTTTAAGAGTTGTACAATTTTAACTGGTCAGAATGGCCACTATCAAAAAGTCTACAAATGATAAATGCTGAAGAAGGTGTGGAGAAAAGGGACTCTCCTGCACTGTTGGTGGGAATGTAAATTGGTATGACCACTATGGAAAACAGTATAGAAGTTCCTTAAAAGACTAAAAATAGAACTACCATATGATCCAGCAATCTTACTCCTGGGTATCTATCCAGAAAAACTGTAATTCAAAAAGATGCACCCCAGTGTTCGTTATAGCAGTGTTCACAGTTACAAAGATATGGAAGCAACCTAAATGTCCATCAGCAGAGGAATGGGTAAAGAAGATGTGGTACATACATACAATGGAATATTACTCACACATACAAAAGAATGAAACAATGCCATTTGTGGCAACATGGATTGACCTAGAGATTATCGTACCAAGTGAAGTAAGTCAGACATAGTAAGACATATGATATCACTTATAATGTGGAATCTAAAAAAAATGATACAAATCAACCTATTTACAAAGCAGAATCAGACTCACAGACTTAGAAAACAAACTTATGGTTACCAAAGGAGAAAGGTGGGGAGGGCACAAATTAGGAGTTTGAGATTAACATAACACACTACTGTACATAAAATATTTAGGACCTAATGTATGGCACAGGGAACTCTACTCAATATTCTGTAATAACCTATATGGGAAAAGAATCTGAAAAAGAATGGATTTATGTATAACTGAATCATTTTGCTGTACACCTGAAACTAACACATTGTAAAGTATACACCAATAAAAAATTAAATTAAATTAAAAAAAGTTGTATAATTTTATATTTATCTCGGAGGTCCCGTCGTGGCGCAGTGGTTAACGAATCCGACTAGGAACCATGAGGTTGTGGGTTCGATCCCTAGCCTTGCTCAGTGGGTTAAGGATCTGGCGTTGCCGTGAGCTATGGTGTAGGTCGCAGATGCAGCTCAGATGCTGCGTTGCTGTGGCTGCGGTGTAGGCCAATGGCTACAGCTCCGATTAGACCCCTAGCCTGGGAACCTCCACATGCCGCGGGTGCGGCCCTAAAATGGCAAAAGGCAAAAAAAAAAAAAATTATATTTATCTCATAGGAAACTATATTATAGGTAAGTGGGTGAAAGTAAAAGCTTTCCTCTATGAATTATGTACTTGCTTTAAAAGATAAAAATCCTAAATCCCAATATAAAATTATCAAACATGCACACACCTTTCAGAACTTTAATTTCTGGAAATTCTTTCTTAGTTGCCTAATCGCCACAACCACTGATGGCATCCTGTTGTCCCTCCTGAAAGATTTTACTATGCAAATATTTAGACTAGGACTTTTAAACATCCCTGAACGTTTACAGCACTCTTCAAGTAACATCATGCAGACGGCCCAAAACATACTGGATCCAGACACTTACTGACCGGATAACTACAGGTTCTCATTAATAGGTAATCTTTGAGACTCAACTCTGCATTTACTGATAGTCTCCTAGGTTAAGCAGAACTGCAATCAGAAATGAAATGAAACTCTTTTACTGGTTGTTGTTATTGCAAAGTGGTCTTAGTATCTGCCATAGGGCCCTCTCCACTGTAACCCTTCCCCCTCCTCAGGTGACACTTTGGCAATGAGATCCTCACTTCCTGAACCTTCTACATAGCCCTGATACAACCTGTCCTTCATCCAGAGGCCACTGTCCATGCAAAACATTTGAAAGAAAAAGGGAAACTCTCAGAAGTCTCAGGACAAATCTGTAGGTCACAGAGCTCCAGTGAATTAAGTGCCAAAGGAATTTAGGGTAATGGAGAAAACAAAACAAAACAAAAAGCCAAACTCACTTCATCAACACGCCCGACAGCTCCATAGATTCTCGCCATTTGTCCGATAAAGTAGGGGAACCTCTCCCCAATCTCCTTTAGCATTGGAAGAAAACTGTTCAAAGCCACTGGCTCATAACCTGCTATCTCTATGAGAATGCTTAGGATGACATCGTTATGTGGTGAATTCTTCAAATGCCCAATTAAGAAAGGAATACACTTCTGAACCACCTACAAAAAGAAAGGAGAAGAGGGAGGAAAGAGAAACAAAGAAGAAAGTTAATTAAATCCGACTCAATCTAATAAATGTTTTTTGGTATTCAATCTGAATTCAGCACATTCTGAGACTCTTACTCTTGTTGGAACACAAGCAAATCTCCCAAGTTTGGGATTTAAAATTTGCAATAAAATTTCAGAGGCTTTAGTTTCTTTTGCTTTTTCTTTAAATCTGTGCTCTGCTTACACATTTCCTGCACACATTTCTACAAAATTCCATTTCCTACTCCTTACTCTTCATGTCCTAATCGTGGAATGCCAAAGTCTTTGTGACACGTGCTTCCACTCATGACAATTTTATTTAAACATCAGCCATACATCCCAAGCCTATAAAAGGAGGATTTCCCTGGTGACCTAGCAGTTAAGGATCTGGCATTGTCACTACTGTGGCTTGATATCCCTGGCCTGGGAACTTCTGTGTGCCACAGGCATAGTCAAAAAAATAAATAAATAAAAAAGAAAATTAAAAAGGAAAAGAAAGGGAGACAGGAAGAGGGAGGGAGGAAGGAAGGAAGGAAGGTAGGCAGGCAGGCAAGCAGATATTTCTTAAAGTTTATCACACACATGAAAGAGAAGTGGTGCTTGGGGTTTAGGTAGATTAGTCTTTGATAAGGAGAAATTTTATTTTCCAAACACAGGGCGTTTCCTTAGGTTCATCTCTTCATACTGCCTCACTGGAGCTGTTTCTTATTTCAGAGAAAGTCTTTTTGCTGACAACACAGTAGCCACTAACATAGATGGTTGGCAGAGAGCAAGCTGACATGGCTTTTGTTCAAGCTATAAGCCCCATTTTGTGGACTGTGAAAGACCTTCCAAACTGGCCTCCTAACCTCAAGTCTTTTCTCTTCAGCCTCCTCAATGTCACCAGAGTTACTACTCTAAAACCCCATCTAATCATGTCAAAGATTTCCCACCACCCATGGCTGGACCCCCAGTGCCATGGCATTCCAGGGCTTCACTGATGGATATACCTGCTGCTCTTCACCTTTGAACCCTCTGACCCAGCAGCGTGCCACTGACCACCCACAGTGGCCTGAACGTGAAGAAAAGTCACATTTTCAAAGCTCATCTCAAATAGCTCTACTTCTGGGAAGACTTCACACCAGCTTGCTCTAACGGATGTAGAACTTGGGGTCAGAGCACAAAGGGAGGCCCCTGGACCACCCACCAAAATATTCAGGAGCTTTGTACAATGTTCTATCCTCTTACCTGATATATACACCTTTATAACAATCTGGGAGGTTTGACTTGAATTTAGGATTTCTGTTCTCCATAGATGGAACAGGGAGAAATAACCCCTAGCCCGCATCCCTTGCCCCTGGCTACAATAAAATGTAGAGCTATTGCATATGTGTAAGTGTGTGTGTGCGTGTGTGTGTATGTACATTCCCTCTTAAAATAGACCTCATGTTCTATTTTCTCTTTCAATTAATTTGGCTAGTACTAACAATCTCTATCAATCTCCAGAAATCTATAAATAACTGCCATTCTTTTCATTTACTACTTACTCCCATCACACTAACAAAATACTTATTTTGAAAAGCATGGTTCTGCTCCAAAGACTGTTCTAGAACAGTCTATATATTCCATGACTCTATCTTCTTAATGTTTTGCAACTGGTCTCTCATTTAAAAAAAAATTCCAAAAGTAACCTCTGAGTATTGTTAGCCTGGAGATGCTGTTAGGTAGTGTAGGATTAGTAATGTGAGGGAAAGCTCTACGCAGCTGAGAGAAAATCCTAGAAAGTGACTCTTTTCTAGGGACCAGACCACAAAAGCAGTTCCTCTGGTGTCTGGACATTAGTCAACAGAGGGCTGAACTGATCACTTCTTGCCGCTCTTCTCTGTAAGGGTTAGGGCTAGAAGCCCATGACCTGGGGATAATAACAGATATGCTCATATGTATTACTCAGTTCTGATCCTTTCATTGGCTAAACTACAGCATGATTTCTGGCAGCCAAGAATACAGACTCAGCCCCAGAAGGCCGCTTGGAAAACTGACCACCCAGCCTTTTCCTATAAATGGACTCAGAGAATTCTCTGAAGCTTCCAGCCATGAGTCACCAGTCAGGAATGCCTCCCTACCTAGGAATGATAGTTTCCTAATAGAGGGATGCTCAGAGGGAAGTGATGGAGGAAAGGGTCCCACCTGGCTCCAGCAGCAGCGTCAGAAACTGACAGATAGATGCTGAATATATGACACCGTCACAATCTCATGGCTAGACAGCTGTACCTAGAGAAGATTTTTTTTCAAGGACCAACTGTTGACCCACCAGTCCTGGAGAGCCAGGTCATCACTGGTCACAGAAGGTAGGCAGTGAAGAGGGTAGCATTTCTGTACACTGCCTTCATTGGAGAGCCCGCTCAGTTCACCTCTAAGTTACAGAGCACTGGCAGAGCTTTCAGGCAGAAAGAAAAGCAACCCCCCACCTCCCCAGTCCAAATTTCACAAGGTCAAAACCCTCATTATTTCAAACCCACCTCTTAATTCATCCGAAACTGAATTCACTAGACTTACACTGAAAGCCTCAGTCTGCAGATTAGATTGTTATAGCTATTTCCTTTTCCTCTCTCGGGAGACCTTTCTGAATCCCTTCTATTCCCCTTGTCTGCTGTCCAATGAACAGGAGAGAGAGGAGGGGTGAAGCCGGAATTCTCTAGCTCCCTGCGGGCACATTTCAGTAATCAAGTGTGAGTTGACCAAGAGCTGAAGGAGGCCAGTGGGGGAGGGGGCTGCTTTAACACTAAGGGAAGTGATGACGGGAAGAAAAGGGTTGGGTGGTGCCCTTGTCACTACTTTCTCCCACCAGTTAGGATCTTGGCCAATTTGGGTCCCTTCATGTCCCCATGGGTGCTTCCTAACCCCTTACTTCATTCTGGGATCCACATTCAGCATCCACAAACCTTACAGTAATCTGCTTTCCCCCCCTTCCTTCTGCTTATTTCTGCTCCTCCTGTCTAGCTCACCTTTCTGACTGTCATCCTCTACGATGTCCTCTGGCTTTCCCATTTGCTTCACAAGCCAATTTTACATTCTCATTTTTTTAGTTTGTTGAGATCAAAAGAGCTCACTAGATGGAGTTAGACGGGGTTGCTGTAGCTCGGCCTAATCTGTGTAGCCCTGGGAAAGTTTCCTAACCAGTGTCAGTCCCAGATTTTCTGTAAATGGCAGTCTTCAGGGACAAGGCAGTGGGACTCTAATGGCCTGTGGAAGACACAGACATTGCACATCTGAAAACTGGGGGGCTGGTAAAGATGAGATGTTCATGAAAAGCCACTTCACCAAGTTACTACTTGGCACCAGCATTTTTCTTAACCTCTCCAAGCTTTGACTTCTCTGTTTATAAAAATGAAAAGGTTGTTGTGGGGAGCAAGTGAGATAATGCCTGTAAAACATCCACATGGTACCTAGTACTTGCCACGAGCTTGGCCACTACTGGTGCCCCTTGTCCACCCTCCCCTGCCTCCTGCAACTTGGGAATACTCCCCGTGTGGCCTTCTCAAGTGGAGGCTGCTCAGTTACTCCCTCAGGCCGAGAGAGTAGGGACGTTGGGAGTCAGAGTCCTGGACCTGTTACCTACCTCTTACTACCTGTGTGATGGGGGCAAGATAACCCCTCAAAGCACCCCCCCCCCAGTTTTAATTATTTATTTTTATACAGTTTTAAAAGGAACATTCCAACAAAGCACCTATTTTGACCGATGTAAAATGGAGAAAAAAACAACAAATCATTGGATTAAAGAAGATATTAGATGTTAAAACTAAAGTTGTTTGTGAATGACAAAATCCTCTGCAAATTTAGGCACTAACACCAACTCATCTGTGTTAAGACATATTTGTGAAGTGAATTCTGTGTTCCAGGTACTACACCAGGCACTGGGGACACAGTGATGGACAAAGTGGTCCTTGTGTCTCAAACATCTGTGTCATAGCCAAGGTGTGACAGAGGGAGAGAGACCAGCAGGGACAAATTCATGACAGCATGACAATCGCTCTGTCAGGACTAGTGGGAAGAAAGGAGTCAGAGAGAATTCCTGGCAAGAAGTGACATCGAAACAGACAAGAAGGGATAGTGGTAGCAAGGGAAGAACATTGGAGAGAGAATCCCCATCTGTGGTCCCTGGGACTGTATAATGTTCAAGGTGTTGGGGTTAAAGTGACCCTAGAAAGCCAGGCAATGGTCAGGGACCTGGTTTTAAATGCCCTCATAAGCCCTTTGCTGAGTGTCTGGCACTAACAGGACTTCCTTGAATACCACACGCATTGTCGCCCTCACTCTCTTAGACACCACCTTTTTGGTGACCCCAAACAACTTTGGTGACCCCAACGACTTTCCTCTCCCCCTTACCATATGTGAGCCTTCTCCTGGTTTCATTTTCCTTCCTACTCCGCCTTTATCCCATGGGAAATAAGCTGCATTAGTTTATTCTCCCCAGATCTCCCTTGAACTTGTATTGAACCTACCATTCCAAAAACTGTTTTGCTTTTGTTCTCAGGCTGCAGATATAATGGCATGCCAGCTACCTCCCTTGTGAAGCCAAGTTTGGCCTGGTAGTCACCCTTCCCTTTTCTTCACATCACCTGGTCCCCAGACTCTACCTGTGGTAGGCAGAATAATGACTCCCAAGGATGTCCATGTTCTAATCCCCAGAATCCGTGAAAATGTTCCTTTCCACAGCAAAAGAGACTTTGTAGATTGATTAAGTTAAAGTCTTGAGATGGAGAGCTAATGCTGGATCATGTGGGTGGCCCCAGTGTAATTACAAGGGCCTTCGAAAAGAGAGGGGGGGAGGAGGGTCAGAGTCAGAGAAGATAGGATGGGAAAAGCAGAGTTGAGAGTGATAACAGGTCATGAGCAAGGGATATAGACAGCCTCTCAAAGCTGGAAAGGGCAAGGAAACAGATTCTTCTCTAGATTCTCCAGAATGAATGCAAGCTTGTTGACCATTTTGTATTTCTGAGCTCCAAAACTGTAAGGTAATACATTTATGCTGTTTAAATCACTACGTTTGTGGTAATGTTACAACAGCAAAAAAAAGAAAAAAAAAAAAAAACAAATACACTACTCTGTGTTCCTCTGACTCTGAGCCTACTTTTAGGTGATCCAGTGATCCCTTAACTCCACTCTATGCCCAAACTCTGTTGTAGCTTTGTCCATCCTTTCTGAACTTAATGTTTTCTGAAACTGATTTCTCCACGTGTGCTCTGGAACTCACTCCTGAACTTCCTCTAGTACCTTGTTCTGTATAAAATTTTCTCTCATATCTTTAATCATTTTATTCTTCCTGGCTATTTATAACCCTCTTATTCCTCTAAACACTCACACTCATGTGGTCATGTCTTATCCTTCTTTTCCATACACAATGTATAACAGATGCCTGCCCTCCCCTCCATGCACACTGCCCCTCATGGGTCACCGGTGAGTCCTCGGCCACCAAATCCACACATCTTTTTCCTTGCTCTTCATGGCCTTCATTTTATTTAGTCCCTTTTGTTCATTTATTCATTTCTAAATTCAACACCTTTTTACTGAAACCCTGCATGTGCTCAGCACTATGCTAGGGAGATCATACAAATATGCAGACACAGGTGCATACTAGCTAACAGAGGTCCCCAGTCCTCTGCCTGACTTCTGGCCTTGTTGCTCAAAGTGTGGTCCCTGAAAGGAGCAGGGGAACTATCACCTGGGAACTTGTAAAAAGGAAAAATTGGGGGCTGACACAAAACTCCACCTGATGCCACTTCCTTTATGGGTTTGCATGGTACCTATTTTTCCCTGGGCCAGAATCCATTGCCCTCCCCCCTTTCTCTGTTTATGTCATTTGTAGAGCACATATTACCCTGTTTAGTTCAGTTTGGTTTTATGAATGTTTGGGTGCTATTAGATACTGTACCAAGATGTAGGATACAGAGAAAAAAATAAATCATGCCTTCTCACAAGAAGTTTATAGTCTATTGTGGTTAATTATGCATATGACCATTCTTGCCCGCCTTCCTTTGAATAATTTTGGTTTTGAATGCAAATGTTCCAGTATTATTATTTTTTTTAAGGGCCGAACCTGCGGCATATTGAAGTTCCCAGGCTAGGGGTTGACTGGCAGCCGCAGCTGCTGGCCTGCACCACAGTCACAGCAACACCAGATCTGAGTTGCATCTGCAACCTACACCACAGCTTATGGCAAAGCCAGATCCTAAACCCACTGAGTGAGGCCAGGGATTTAACTCACCTCCTCGTGGATACTAGTCGGGTTCTTAACCTGCTGAGCCACAACGGGAACTCTGCAAATATTCTAGTCTTCACCATAGTGTTGACTGGTTTTACAAGTGGTGGATATTGATATCACCAGGAAATCGAGCAAAGATGCAGCCATAATAGATACAGCATTGAGTTCGCCATTAATCTTCACCGTGCACATTTGTTAGTGCCCTCCAGAATCCACTTCTACTTCCCTCTTTCTGGAAGCCTCTAGTTTCTGAGTATCCCTAAGGATCCTTGGGGTTTAGGGGAAGCTCTAGGGGCAGCACATGTATCTGAAATGGAGACTATTAGGACTTTGATTTGGATGTTGCAGGGATAGTGGAAGTAGGAAAGCATATGAACTAGAGAACCCCAAACCCCCACCCTAAGCCTACAAAGAGAAAGCATGCAGAAAATGGAAGTCAACACTGAGAAATCAAAAATCTGAGAAACGCTGAGTAGTTACGCTGCAAGCCATACGGGAATAGATGCAAACTATCGCCTTTGGAATGGATAGGCAATGGGATCCTGATGTATATAGCACTGGGAGCTATATCTAGTCACTTATGATAGAGCATGATAATGTGAGAAAAAAGAATGTATACATGTATGTGTGACTGGGTCACCTTGCTGTATAGTAAAAAATTGACAGGAACACTGTAAACCAGCTATAATGGAAAAAAATAAAAATCATTATAAAAATATCTGAGAAATACAACTAG
Organism: Catagonus wagneri; assembly: GCA_004024745.2. Taxonomy (NCBI): domain Eukaryota; kingdom Metazoa; phylum Chordata; class Mammalia; order Artiodactyla; family Tayassuidae; genus Catagonus; species Catagonus wagneri. The sequence goes on from PVHT021183693.1 coordinate 15,118,524, forward strand.
AAAAGCTGTTCTGTTCACTTATTTGAGGCCCTGATCAAATCTCATCTGAAGTTTTTCCCCATCACATATGCTAATACATTCCTTTTACTGTTTAAACCAGTGTGGGTTGTTTGTTCACTTACTGATAGTCACAAGCATCCTAATTACTACAATCTTTTACGTGAATCCAACAAAACCCACTAATTTGTTATCTAGAAGATGAGCCCTATACCCACTATAGGCTGCTTTCCCCTTAAGATAAGGCATGTGTAGGTCTTCCGTTGGCCCTCTCTGAGAAACCATAGATTTCTAGGGCTGCACGACCACACTGAACTTCCATTAAAACTGTCCTGCAGTGTGGCTAGGATCTGCACTTTTGTTATGTTTGTATTACTGTATCTGTGATGGTTAATTGTATGTGTTAGCTTCACTGGGTCAGAGGGTGCCTAGATATTGGATTAAACATTATTCTGGGTATGTCTGTGAGGGTATTTCTGGATGACACTGGCACCTAAATAAGTAAGATGAGAAAGCAGACTGTCCTCCCCAGTGTGAGTGGGCCTCATCCAATCCACTGAGGGCTTGCATATGACTGCCTAAGCTGGGGCATCAGTCCTCCCCTGGCCTCAGGCTGGGACTTATACCCTCAGCCCTCTGGTCTTTAGGCCCTTGGACCTGGACTGGAACTACACCACTCACTGTCCCAGATCCTTGGCTTGCAGGTGGCAGATTATGGGACTTTTTAACCTCGCAATTGCATAAACCAACTCCAATTCCTCATGACCTATCTATCTATCTATCTAAATAGATAGATTATAGTTAGATAGATAGATTCTATTGGTTCTGTTTCTCTAGAAAACACTAAGAAAGTACCCAACTTCTGCCACTACCTCCTCACTCTTATGATTTTAGAAAAAGTGAAAGAATATTTCATGTAAAGACGCGCTCGCAGAGACATATGAAGGAGGAAACCTGAAGCACACATCCTGTCCACATAGCCAGAAACACACTGGTGGTATGGACATTATATACGTAATGTACTTTTTACCTCCAGTTGCTTCCTCTTTGCAGCTACATGCAAAAGCCGTAGAAGATGGTACTGTTCTGGTTGTTCCAGCTGAGACATCAAGGCTAGGAGTTCCATCAGGTGTCTGTTAATTGGCTTAGGTTGCTTATCATACACAGCAGGTAACACTCTCAACAACATGGCATTACCTGTTGAATGAACAATAATGGGGATGATGACTTTATCAGCCCATGAGCCACAGAAATACATTAACAATGCAATAAATTTTGCCCTTCCTCACATATTAAATATCACAAACTGATAGCCAAATTCTCTGCTAAAAATAATACGATACCCTATTCTGAAAAATGACGAAAGCATGACTTAAAAAGATTCCATAAAAAAGAATATTTTACAGTATTATAAGCATTATTATCCATTGAAATTTTTTTCTGAGTAATACACCATGGGGAAAAGAAAATTTGACAGTAATCAGACCACACCCTTGAGAAGCAAACAGTTCCAATAGAGAATTTGTGATGAGAAACACCATTTGGATGTTATTTAAATGAAAACTAATCAGTGCCACAAGCATGAATCTAAATGAAACTGAATGAAAATATTAAAGTACAGAGGAACATATTCATGTTTCTGAGAGATAAGGAGGCATGATTCAGTCAAATGACATATGGAAACTATACCTTATTTTTATGAATGGTTAGAAAAGGAGCAATGCAAATTTAAATCCCCAATTTCTGCACTATTTCAGGGGAAGTTTAGACTCAGCTTGTTTGTCGCATTTGATCTGCCTCAAAGACTGGTATGGACAACTGGGTTTAAAATGGCAGAGCCTGAAGAAAAAATATGACCTAAGCTACAGGATTCATCTGCAAGCAACATATGGGAAACATCTGCTTATCACTTTATGGTATGGATTTTTTTCCAAAAAATCCTCTCAAGCAGTTAAATGTCTCAATTTTTTTCTAGAAATTTCTTGAATAAGAATATTCTTGCCTCTGTTTACTTTAAATTTGGCTCTGGCTATAGAACATACACAGAAAGAATAAGCAATGATTACACATATATAGACCCTTATTAAACGGTGGGGACATTTAGATATGAGGATTAAGAAGGCCCGAATTCTCAGAATACCAACTACTGAATTCAATGAAAGGGTGATTCTAGATCAAAGTGAATATTTTCGGTGACAATAAATGAGAGAATTGCTTTTCCACATATGGCTCATAGAATTAGTCTCAAACAGATTTAAGTTATATGCCCAGAGAGTCCAAGGTATTGGAAATAATCAGAGTTTTCTTATTTTAAAAATGTGAATTTTTTTTTATTTTTACTAAGAGATTTTCTTAAAGAATTAGGAATTGTAAACGCAATGCTGTATCCTACAGAGCACATTTACTCACAGAATTCAGCTATATGGACATCCTGATCAGTAATAAATGGGACTGTCATTGGAACTGAAGACAGCGAACAATATTCATTAAAGGCCCTGAGAGACTTGAAGGAGGACAACGCATATTAATCATTTTTGGTTGACTTGAATTTTGATCAAATAATACAAAAATAATAAGACCTTTTTTAAAATTAGAAACTAATGAAGATACCTCAGTATAGAAATCCTATAAATTTCATTCATAAGCATGTTCTTTTTAATTATGAAATATTTCAAGCCATTAGACAAAGGCAGGCAAAAACATAAGGACCACTGGTGTACCAACCAATGAACTTAATCAAAACTTAACCTTGTGCCATAAATACTTCCCATTCCATAAATTTCTTTTTCCACCCAGAAACAACCACCATCCTGAAGTTGGTATTTTTCATCTTCGTGAATATTTTTTACACTTTGATCACATGTGTTTATATCAATAAGCATTCACGTGTTGTTTTGCATGCTTTAATGTTTTATATCAATAATACTGTACATATCTCTGTGCAACATATTTTTTCCCATCTAACATTATGTTGAAGTGTTACATCCAAGAAGCTTTCATTTATTCTCACATCTGTGTGGTATTCTATTTTATAAATATGCAACAATTTATTCATATACTCTATGGTTGAATGTTTTTACTGTTACTATTATTATCATTTGCTTCTACCAACAGTACTGAAGGTTTTATACCTACTTATTCGTGTATAAATAGGAAATTTTCCCTTGGGTACTGATTCTGAGCTTAATGTGCTTAGAAATCACCTGGGCAACTTGTTAAAGCACACAGATACTGATTCAGCAGACTGGAGGTAGAGCTTGAGAGTCTGACTTTTGAAAAGGCTATCAGGTAATATTGATGGTTCCTGGACCACATAATTAAGTAGCAAAGCAGTTGGGTTTGTCCCTAGGAGTTACGTTTCTAGAAGTTCCAAAATTTCTTTGCAACGTGGTTGTAACAGTTTTCTATAGCTTCCATGAGAAATTGTCAAAAACTTGTGGCCCAAAACAATACAGATTTATTATCTTACATTTCTGTACTACAAAAGTCTGACATGAATCTCACTCAGTTAAAATTCACGTATTAGAAGGGCTGGGTTCCTTCCTAGAGGTTGTAGAAAGGAATCTGCTTCTTGGCTTTTCTAAATTCTAGAGACCACCAGCATTCCTTGGCTTGGGGTCTCCTTCCTCCATCTTCAAAGTCAGGAACATAGCATCTCTGACCCTGCTTCTGTCCCCACACCTCCTCTTCTTCTGATTCTCTCTTCTGCTTCTCTTCTACTTAAGCACTCTTGTGATGACATGGGGCTCCTGTGGATAATCCAGGATTATCTACTTATATAGTAACATTAATTTCATCTTCAATGCAATGAAGCACATGTTCACAAGTCATGGGGATCATCAAGAGGTGAACATCTTTGGGAGGGGGGTATTATTCTCCCTACCACCAGGAACATGAGTATTTCTGTTGTTCTGAATCTTTGCCAATATTTGGTCTTGATGGACACTGACTTTTGCCATTCTGACAGGGTATGAGATGATACCTCATATTTTGTTTTTATTTCATTTCTTTAATTTCTTTTGAGGCTGAGCACCCTTTTTATATGTTTCCAGGTTAATTCCTCTGCCATGACTTGGCCACTCACATCCTTTGCCTATTTTCAATTGGGATTATTTGTGATTTCTCGTTGATTTGTTTCTTATTTATTCTGGGTACTATCTGTTTTAAAGTTGCAATCCTAATGGAGCTGATTTTTAAATTTCTTTATTTCATAGTTTATAATTTTTTTGTTATTAGAAATCTTTGTCTACCCCATGTTCATAAAAAATATTCTCCTATATTTTATCTTAAAGAAATTATGGTTTTGTTTTTATGTTACTTCTTAATCCACCTGGACTCTGCTTTTGTACATATGAGGAAGGGATTTAATTATAAATATATATCTGTGTGTATATAAACAATGGTCCCCAATCAATTTACCAGGTGGCCAACTGTTTCCTTTTTTTTTTTTTTTTGGTTGCACCCACAGCATATGGAAATTCCTGGGCCAGGGATCAAATCTGAGCTGCAGCTGCAACCTACAGCACAGATGATGCAATGCTGGATCCTTAACCCACTGCACTGGGCCGGGGTTCAAACCCATGCCTCAGCAGTGAACCAAGCCGCTGCAAGGACAACACCAGATCCTAATCTACCATGCCACAGCAGGAACTCCCCTTCTGATTTGTAATACTCCTTTCCTATGTAAAGTTTCCCATATATCTGGGTCTGTTTCTGGTTATTTATCATACCTTCACCTATTATACATTTTTTTAATTACAGTAACTTTATACTAAATCATTATATATCACAGGGAAAATCTCCTGATCTACTTCAAACTCCTCTTGGCTCCTTCATACAAATTTTATCATTAGTTTGTCAACTTCCTTGAAAAACTAGGATAGGATTTTTTTTCACATTGAATATAGAGACTAATTTGGGATTACTGACATCTCTGTGAAACTGACTCTTCTCACTCAAGAAAATTATATATTCTTCCATGTAATTTTTTGTCTTTCAAAGTTTTGTGATATTAGCCGTGCCTTATCTTTTATTAAATTGATTACTAGGTATTCCATACTTCTTGTTTCTATTGTAATTGAAAGGTTTTGATATTTAAAGGTATTTTCTATTTACCTGCTGCTATATTAAGAAAGCAACTGGTTTTGTACGTTGATCTTTCATCCAAGAAAACTGTTTAATTCTTTTATTAATAAATCATCTTTAGAGAATCTTAGATTTTCTATACAGAGGTAATCAACTTATAATAATTGATTACAGTTTGGTTTCTTTCTATCCTGATTGCTTAGGTTTCTTTTTTTGTCCTACTTTACTGGCTGGGACCTCCAACACTTTGATAAAGAGAACCAGTGTCCACTGGTGCCCTTCTGTTATTTTTGTTTTTAAAGAGTGTATTTCTAAGGATTTACCATAATGTATGCTTATGTTTCTATACATTTTTGGTATTTACATTTTGTCAGTTTAAGTTCCCTTTTCCTAGTTTGAACTTGAATGAGTGTTGAATTTTATTTAATGATTTTTCTGCGTTTTTCAACATGACCATTATGACTTTTCTTTTAAATAGTTAATGTAATAGATAAATACTCTAAAGTTTAATCAATCTTGCATTCTTAGAATACACTCAACTTGGTTATGATGTACTTTATGCATATACTGCTGGACTTATTTGGCTAGTATTTTATTTAGAGCTTTTACATCTGTATTCTTAAGTGAGACTGGCTTGCAATTTTCCTTTCTTGTACTGTCCTTGTCTCTCTTTTTAGTATCATCTTACTAGATTTATAAAAAGAATTTAGTGCATTCCTGCACGCTCTAGTCTCAGGGGTAGTTTATATAAAAAGGGGATTATGTGTTCCTTGTTTGGTAGAACTTGCTTATCAAACCTTCTGGACAATGTTCTATATATTTCATTACATCAAAATTCAAATTATGTATTTTAAATTTCTGTATCCTTTCAGTTTTTTTGGCATTCAAGTCATCAGTTATGATAGAAGTGGACTTATCAGTTATGAGAAGTATGTTAAAATTTGCCTTTATGATTATAGGTTGTCAATTTCTCCTTATAAGTCTTTAACTGTAACTAGATAGTTCTGAGATATCTTCCTAGTAAAGGGTTTCTTAATGTAATTAACTATTAAATTAAAAGCCTCTCTTGCCTAAAAGTCTGTTTTGGACTGATAGTAACATTGCTATGTTAGCTTTTTTCACTAGCTCTTATTTGGTACATCTTTCACCACTTTTAAATTTTTTTTTGTTTTCAAGATTTCTAGATTCTTATGTTTTTATGAGTGACTCTTCTAAGTGACATATAGCTGGAATTAAAAAATATTCCTACCTGACAACCTCTGCCTCTTAACTAGAAAGTTTGTTTCATTAATATTTATAGTGGTTATTGGTATCTTTGTGTTTATTTTTACATTATGTTGTTCTTTTTATGTATCTTGCTTCATCTATGATTTTCTTTCCTTCTTTAGTTTACTACCTCCTACTGACTAGATCAAATTTTTTTAATTCACTCTATTCCTTCTATTTGGACATTTTATTTCCTTTTGGTTGTAACGGCTGTCCTTTAAAAGATAAAAATTCTTGAATTAACAAAGAAAAATTATTTTGCTAACCTGAACAATGAAAGGATTTTTAGAATGATTTTCCCAGATCTAAGTTCTTAGATATTCTCTTCAGCTTTGCCTAATTTGTCATTTAATCATTTCCTTGAGTTTTTTAAAATTTAAATTAACTTTTTTTAATTCTAGAAGGTAATTCGATTATTTAAAAAAAAGGCCTAGTCTTTTTTTTCAACAGTATCTTTTTCTTTTTTCATGTTTCCAATCCCTTTTTGTAGACCTTAAATCATTTTAAACAGTTATTTTCTAGTTTCTAGCTGATAATTGAATTACATGAAATTCTTTTTTTTTTGATAGGCAAGAAATATATTTATTAGGATAGGACGCTTGTGAAAGATGCAAGCAGGCAGGCAAGGAAGCTCTGCCACATGAAATTCTTGAGGGACTGGTATCTAAACACTTTTGGTTTCTGTTGGTTCTCATTATGGATTTCTCATATGTTTAAATATTTTTTATTATGAATATATTTTTACTGTGGCAGATAGCAAACATCTGAATCTTTAACATGTATGAGGGCAGGCCCAAAGTCACAAACTCTTAGGAACTCGGTAAAATTCAGTCAAAGAAAGACAGGCTTACCTCTCACTTTCTTGCGTTAAGGGAGAGAGTAGGGTTATAGCTACTGAAAGCCAGTAAGTAACTCCCCACCCTGGCCTAAGCCTTGTTCCCCCATGGCTATTAATATTTGGTTATTACAGAACTGATAACCTTTCCCCCCACTTCACCTCCCGTCCAGAGGGAGCTTGACATTAGCTCTTGGGTACTGGTCTGTTTTTGCTTCTGTCTCTTTGGCCTCTGGATATTTCCCTTATTTTATTGGGAGCTTAATTGTACATCATTCTAATGTAAACACATTTCTGGGTGTTTTGTTCAGGACAGTTTTCAGATTATATCGATTTCTATATATTGGCAAAAGCAGGAATCCCTAAATTTACTTTAAGGTTTACTTTGACTCTAAGTCTCATGAAATAATATAATTTCCACATAGTACCCGGCTATGAAAACAAACATACCTAAAATCAGTCATTCCTTTTCCCTAGCTCCTTCTCATTGTAGGTTTGCCAGTTTTGCTGGGTTTGTCAAAATAAATAAATAAATAAATAATGTGTTTTGGAGTTCCCGTTGTGGCTCAGCAGTAATGAATCCAACTAGTATCCACGAGGATGCAGGTTCTATCACTGGCCTCATTCAGTGGGTTAAGGATCCAGGCGTTTTAGTGGGCTGTGGTGTTGGTTGCAGACATGGCTCGGATCCGGCATTGCTGTGGCTGTGGTGTAGGCCAGCAGCTAGAGCTCAGATTCAACCCGTAGCCTGGGAACTTTGGTATGCCACAGGTGCGGCCACGAAAAGACATGAAAAAAATGTGTTTATAAAAATATAGTTGCAACTACAGAAGTTTTTAAAGATAAGAGTACCTCAGAATGGACTTGGCTTCTAGAGCCATACAAATTCTTACTGTGTTGGTTTATATTGAAATCAGAACGTAACTTTCAGAGCTTAGACCTATTAAATGCATACAAAGAAAAAGTGAAAAGTTTTCTATACACAAAGGGTTGTGAAATAATGAGCATGCACAAAATGCTGAAACAATGGTCTTGTTTTCACACCTCTCTGCCTGCTGAATTATTTCTCTCCCTAATCCTCTTCCCTCCGTCTCATCCAGCAGTGCTACCAATTCAAGCTACAACAGCTAATCCCCAGGAGGACAGTCCTAGCCCAGTTTTCCCCCTTCTTTCCCCTCTGACCCTCCTCCAATTAATCTGATGGCAGTGTAAATCTTTGTGGTTTACTATTGTGCAATGTCTCCTTCGCCCTCCCACCCGGTTCCCTCCCCCAAATTCAGGGGGAACTCCCTTTAACGCAGTGCCACTGGCATTACTCATTCATCCCCATTCAGACTTTCCCCAGCATTTATTAAGGGCTCTCAGCTCCTGCCTCTCTCACTCTCCTCTGCTCCTTCTCAGCTCATTTGAAAGCCTCTTGCCTCACACCCTCCCGCCAGCTGTGGGAAGAACTTTTGTTTCTCCAGCAATGCGTCTCCCTGCGATTCTGTTTTGTGCTCTCTGGTCTGCAGTGTTGGCGGAGAACTCGGATGATTATGAGCTCATGTATGTGAATTTGGACAACGAAATAGACAATGGACTCCATCCCACTGAGGACCGTAAGTTCATTTTAACTATTTCTCTGCTAACGTTAATTACATATCCACCTCTCCGGGTCTATATTATATTATACATAATTCTGTAGTCAATGAAATAGGCAAATTTTTTTTCAAAAGACAGAAGCATGTTAGGAAAGGGGGAGGTTTCAAAAAGTTATTTCTGTCATAGAGACATAATGGGTTGAGCCCTATGAAACCGCCGATATTTGCTGTTTTGAGCCCTAAGAAAGGCAGTTTCAATTGAGTTTAACTTGGTATATGCTTGTGTGGTTTCTGTCATGCTGCTTTTTGCAAGTGTCCTTAAAGGGACGGGGGGGGGTACTGGGGATGGGCTGTAACTTGTGATCTTCGAGAGGAGTCGGTGTCTTACAAAGCACACCCGAGGAAGGCCTGGGCAGGCGGTAACGCGAACGTGTTCTGCGCTCTAGCCACGCTGTGCGACTGCAGTCAAGAACACTCCGACTGGGACAAGCTCTTCATCATGTTAGAGAACTCACAGATGCGGGAAAGCATGCTTCTGCAGGCCACCGATGACGTTCTCCGGGGCGAACTGCAGAGGCTAAGGGCCGAACTGGGCCGGCTGGCGGGCGGACTGGCGAGGCCGTGCGCGCCGACAGCCCCAGCGGAGGTCCGGCTGGCCCGGGCGATGGATGAGCTGCTGCAGGCGAGCCGCGACGCTAGCCGAAGGCTTGCGCGCCTAGAGGAAGCCGGGACTCCGCGGCTGCAGGAGGAGGCGGGGCGGACCCTGGGCGCAGTGCTCGAGGAGCTGCGGCGGACACGGGATGACCTCCGCGCGGTGCAGGGCTGGGCCGCGGGTCGCTGGCTGCCAGCAGGTAAGGACTGAGCGGCTTTGTTGTCGGAGCGCGCGTTGTGGGAAGCCAAGTCAGCCAACCCTCTAGAAGAAGCTTTGGTGGGAGGAAACACACACACATAACACAAACACACCCTTATGTTCTCCTTGCACGGCGACAGTGCTCAAATACACAATACAACGCGGGAAAATTGCTTTCATAAGTAGCCCCCAGTCTCGAGGAACCCAGAAAATAGCTGCGCCTGTAACCGTCACAGCCTTGAAACATAAGGCTAGGGCCTCTGGACTGACACCCGATCCAAACGGGCGTTGCAGGAGCTCTATTGGCCGGTTATAACCGTAACCTCCCTGGCTGTCCAGCTTCCCTCCGTTAGGGATTTCCACTTCTTCTAATTTTAGCCCGCCTCTCTCTTTAGGGGAGCTCTGGTTCCTCGCTATTTCAGGGCCCAGTCTCATTTTTAGAGATGTTTTCCAAACCCTGGGCTGGCCCCTCCTTCCTGCCGGTTCCCCGTAAGAAACTTGAAGCTCAATCTGATCTCCTGAGGGGTTCTCCCAGCGCTGGGGTCCGGGAAATGAACGCCCCAGGTCCGAGGGTGTGAGGTTTCGAATAAACCAGGACCTGAGGGATCCAAACGGGGTCAGTCAGACGTAGGAGCCAGTTGGTACGCCGGCGCCACCCCCAGGGATGTGGAGGATCAGGGTGAAACGAGAGGCCAGTTCAAACCAGATCTGTCAGAGTCCCACGTGATACTATATGAATTTCCAAACACATGTGGGCCCAAAATAATACATTTTAAAGACGGTTCAAGAAATAAAAGAGAAGATATGGAGTCTAGTAAAACTCCTTTATAAGTCAAAATCTTTAAGAAATGGTGATGTAACAATCACTTGCGGGTTATATTAGAAAATCTGTGTCCTAGGTAAGAAGATCTAACTTAACACTTTTCATGAGCAGAAAACAACAGCAAACAGTGCCATCCTTTATGTCCAATAAAGCAACTCTTACTGAAAGGAGTAGGAGGAAGAATCAAGCACGTGTGAGGGCATGTTTCATTTAAAGTTGCAGAAACCATACCAGAATATCATCTTTCCTAAGTATTTGAAGACTTTATCAGTACAAAGCTTTTATTTTTTTTAAATATTGAAAGTAGGATTTCAGAGGGAAAAAAATCATAAAATCAAGTATACAACAGATCCTCAATGTAAGTGACAAGAAGACAAATTAAAATCCTTTGCCCCTTTAATGGATGAAATTTTTCTTTTGCAAATCATTTAATATCACTACACATAACACATACTAGAAAAACAGAATTATGCTAATTTTCACCTTAACCTCTGCTTATTGGTTAAAGCAGAAGATGTACTTGTGAATTCTAAAATTTTAATTTCTTAATACATCCAATAATACTTTTCCCACATGCTTTGATTTCCCCTCTTTTGGTTTCCTGCCAGCTTGGCTCCTAAGGGATTCCTTCCTAATCATTCTGTTGTCCACCTCTTAAGAACCTGGTTTTAATTTTGTTTGGTCTTTGACAATATAATCAGAAAAACCTATTAGTTAAAAGCCATTTCATGAGAGCGTTTCTGACATTTTAAAGACATATCAAGAGCCTCAATCACTGGCCCCCAGAAGAAGCCACAAAAATCCCCTGCCAACATGCAGTTCTACTCCATGAACTCACATAACCAATGCAGTCTACAGGGGAAGCTGGGTCTCTGAGATGCAATCAAGGATGGCTTTGGAATGCAATCCTGACTGCCTGGGCTTATTTAAACAGGAAATTAGTTAATTAGATTGCAGTAGGCGCCCTCTAAAATACTACTTTACTGAAACATTACAGAGAATATCTCAAATGCCCAGGCATGTTGTGATATTTTGTTTCATGATCTGTGTTTGATTTAAATAACATAGCTAGAAAAGTATGAACTTACCAGTTTCATTTGAAAAGAGAATGAAGGCCTCATTAAAATTTTTAAAAAAATTTTTTAGAAATTATTCAGTGAAAAAAATTAATACCAAAGTATGATAGGACAAATTTTGTGCTTTAGTATGATAGTTACTTTTATAGGATTTTCTGAACCTCAGTATCTTTGAGTATTTCTAAAGGATAAGATCCATCTGCTTAATTTTTTCATGACTGATCCCTCTGCCACTTGCAGGCTGTTAAAATACTGTACCACACTTTACATGAATGTTCAGTTCCTGCAAATTCTATTCACTATTTAGTCTTTTAAGTGCTCTGGGAGTTTGCTTTTTAAAGCCATCTTATGGTAAATCTTCTTTAGGTCGTTATAGGTGAATATCTAGCCCTAATTTAATTTTTTTAAAATTCCTTATGGGTCTTTTACATATATGAGGTTAGCATAAAGCAGAGTTCATTTGTTAAAGTTTTTGCACATATTTCCCAGAGACACTTAGAAGCCTGTAGCTCTCTGACTAGTCATGTGACCTGGAGATGAATTTACTGAGCTCCCAACCCTCAAGTTAGCAGAAATATGTTCTCCATCTGGCCCCTTGGAAGAATTCACTCTTCCTTAAAGGTTCTCTGTTACAGCTTAAATAATATTTATAAGCATGTGGACATATTAAGAATTTTTAAGCCTATCTGTGGTTACACAGCTCTTCTCAAGTGCTACATACTTGCTTCTTACAGACTTGCAGAATATTTGGAGATTAGAAGAGCCACTGACAGATAACTAAATCCTGGAGAGACTGTGGTGCCCATCAAAAGCTACACAGCTTACTAACAGTAAAACAAACTGAATTACAGCTCTTTTAGCTAAATTCAGTGGTTCTTCTACCATTAAGAGGCAAAAGTGGTGCTTCTACCATTAAGAGGCAATACAGTGGTGTTTGTTAAAAGTGTGGCTTTTGCAGCCAGAGTGCCCAAGTTCAAATCCCAGTTTACCAGCTGTATCAGCATAGCCAGTCTACTTATTAGCACTCTCTGCCTCAGTGTCTTTATTTGTAAAATGGGAATATTAAGACTGTCTCTTAGAATTAAAGTGACAAAGTGATGAGAGCAGTATCTGGCACATAGTATTGGATAAGAGTTAAGACATCATTATACATCATGGTCTTTCAAAGGTGGTTTTCTACAAACTTTGCAAAGTTTACAAATATTTGAGAATATGTGGCATATTAAAATGTACTCAGCAGCAACCCATCCTAGAGTTTTGTTGAAAAATGTATCTCGTTAATGGCTGACTAGGCTGAGCTGGGCCCACTGAATCTCACAAGTGTTTGTTCTAGGAGCTTGATAAGGTGATTCAACACTTTTTTAAAAAGCTGTAATAAAATAAGCTTATTTGGAAGGAAAGTAGTTATTAAAACACAGTTTTCATTATTTTGTGGGTTTGGACAATTTGGCTTCTCTGCATATGTCTCCATTTAGATTCTTCACTGAATGAGACAGTTGGCTTTCCTTATTCCTGTTTTCTTTGCTCAACAGAGACTACACTTGGGCCCCTCAAGTTTATATAGCATATAGCTTTCAATTGTAGTCATTAAAATGCCCCATGCTAAAATACTCAACTGCCAAAATAATTCTGGAATGAATTTATATTTTCTCTCATATTCCTACTTAGGTTGTGAAACAGCGATTTTATTCCCCATGCGTTCTAAGAAGATTTTTGCAAGTGTGCATCCAGCAACACCAGTGAAACTTGAGGCTTTCAGTGCCTGCATCTGGGTCAAAGCCACAGATGTATTAAACAAAACCGTCCTGTTTTCCTATGGCACAAAGAGGAATCCATATGAGATCCAGCTGTACCTCAGCTATCAGTCCACTGTGCTTGTGGTGGGGGCAGAGGAAAACAGACTGGTCGCCGATACTGTGATTTCCCCCGGAACGTGGACCCATCTGTGCAGCACCTGGAATTCCGAGCAAGGGCGTGTAGCCTTGTGGGTCAACGGTGACCTAGTGGCCACCAAGGTCGACACAGCCACGGGTCATGTTGTTCCAGAGGGAGGAATCCTGCAGATTGGCCAAGAAAAGAATGGCTGCTGTGTGGGTGGTGGCTTTGATGAAACATTAGCCTTTTCTGGAAGACTCACAGCCTTCAATATCTGGGATCGTGTTCTGGGCATCGAAGAGATAAGAAAGACTGGAGGAGCAGAATCTTGTCACATCCGGGGGAACGTGGTTGGGTGGGGAGTCACAGAGATTCAGACCCATGGAGGAGCTCAGTATGTTTCTTAAGTGTTGTGAAACTCTACTCGGAGCCAAAGAAAGAAACTCACATTTTAAACAGTTGGGAGGGTCTAAAAACTTTAATGCATATTAAGAACACTTGAGGCTAATGAAGGAGAGAGCTGAGATCAATCTATTTATCTTGGCAAAATACTGGGTAAACAGTGGAAAGGGAGACATTGCAGAAGGCTTTGGGGGATACTGTTACTAGACTTTATGCCATGGTGCTTTCAGATTTATGCTGTGTCTTTGTCAGATAAATTCTCAAATAATTAAAAAGGACTGTGGTTGAAGAGAAGGACAACTGTTTCACTTTTCTTTGTTTAATTTTGTTTTGGCCAGGGGTGAATTTTACATTGAAAGAATAATAAAATAACACTTGTTGTTCATTGTTCATTGTCATCGGTATATACCTTACTACAAAAAAAATGATAAAACATATTTATGCTACAATGTGACCTAAGAAATACAAATGTAGTTTATGTGTTATAATCAAATGTCACTTGTTGGAGAAGATAGTTATATAAGTTATACTGTAAAATGGTTTTGTATTAATTTTATTAAGACTATTTTTATAAAGCTCTACTGTAAATAAAATATTTTATAAAACTAGTCCATGTCATCTAATTATAAATTTACAGTGTTTGGGAGCAAATCCATACATTTTAAAGTGGGCCATTAGTTTTCAGATACTAATATTATGTAAATAGTAATGATTAATTTTGTTAGAAACAAACCATAGAGTTGTTTTAAGCTTTGGCTTCTTATAAATCATAAGCGAGAATTATGATCTTGAGTAAATCAAGTCACCTTTCTGTGTTTTTGTTTTCTCAATTGACAACTCAAGGAATTGAAGAAATAATGATTCTTTCCAATTTGATGATGTTTTGAACATATACAACTTTATGTCTCATGTAACCTAGAAAAAATTTATGAATTATCAGAATTCCTCAGGTATCATGATGTTTGCAAGAGATGGCTTAGGACTTTTATTAGGGATATCTAAAAATCCAGAAAAGGAACAATGACTTCTGCCCTTAATGTACATCCCATTCTCTTATGCATAAGAGAGGTCAAGTCCATTCATCCTGCAGATGGGGAGGTAGCTCTCTACCACTCTAATTTCTCCTCTTTCAGAGGCTACACAAGGGCTGACAGAAAAACATCATGAAGCCACTTCTGATTATCAGTATCAACATCAGTAGAACCACAGTGATGATGGGTTCATCTAAAGACAGGACCTCAACAACCAGAGGCCACCTCCTACTCATGAGCTTTAGAGAATGGGGCCAGGAGTAATTATCGAACCACATTTTGTAACTAACTAATCTAGAATCCTTAGACAAGTTACTTAACTCCAAAGGAAGGAATTGGACTCAATGTCTTTCAGCAATGAAATTCCATAAATCAAGGAATCTTTGAGGATACTCATGGTATCCGCATAGCTTCACCCTACTCATGAGCACCAAGTTGAAGGGTCTCAAAAAAAATTGTTTGCCTGTCTCAGACCTCTGGAGACTACATAGTTGAAGGTTGCAGGCACAGTGGCCATATGCAAGTCACTATTTAGCCATTACCTATACAACTCTGAATGCCAGGCTAGAAGAGAAAATAATGAACCCAAACTTCAAAAGGGTTAGGCATGGTTTCAAATCCTTTCCACGTTTCAGCATGAATTACATCTGTTCAAGAGACTCAACATGATGCAGGCCAAAGATATATGCCAACTCATATGATGACAGAGTTAAATACAAGGAAACAATTTTTAACAGGAATTACAGGTTGAGGCAGAGAAACAAATTGAAGAAAAGAAAGTAACATGGGTTACAAAAGCAGAAATTTCATCTGTTATAGCAGTAATTCTGGGTAGGTGTTCTAGGGACTTTTAATATCTAGATATCTAGATTCCATCTTTTCCTAAGTAATATAATTCTAGTTTTAATGGTATGTATGGTTACGTGAAATAAACTCTATATATTCCAGCATCAGCTGTAGCTTGATGTGGCCATATGATTAAGTTCTGGCTGATGCTGAAATATTGTATGTGATTCTCTTTGTCTTCCTCCTTCTGACTGACTGGAACACAATAATGATGGCTGGAATTTCAGCAACCATATTTGATAAAGAGATTTAGCATAACAGTACAGAGTAAGCCTGGATCTTTAATATCATGAAGCTGTCTTGCCAGGCCTGGGTTGCCTATTCCTGCACTTGTTTTACATGACCAAAAAATACATTTTTATTTTCTTCAATTCACTATTGGTTGACCACTTAATCTAATCCTGATCTAGTAGAGTAATTTTTCTTTTAACAAAAAAGAACAAGCACTTTATTCCCTCAAAACATTCATAGACTGTGTACAAAATATATTTTACAAATTCTCAGGAATCTAGCTATTTGACTTTTTTTACACTAACATTTAATGAGTATTAGAATAGTGTCAACAAAAGGAGGAAGTAAGAAATGTGTAAAGTCGAGATGAAATATCTAAAAAAAATATCAGTGTGCTGGCTTAGTTTAACACTGGCAAAGAGTTTCATTCACCAGAATGATTACCGAGAGCAACATCATATTACAGCACAGAAGAAGAACTAACTCAAGTCACTTGGAGGAAAAAAATGTGTATAAATAATATATAATACATTACATATATAAAACATAAAATCTTACGTGTGTGCTAGAGTGACCAAGTGTCCCAATTTGCCTGGACCATCCCAGTTTTGGTACTGTAAGTCACCTGTCCCAGGAAACCCTTCAGTCCCAGAAAAACTGTAACAGTTTGTTACTCTGTCACTTTAGTACATATGTATGTCAGTAGAGCAACTTTTTTGCAGAGATAATATCTGAACAAGATAGAGTTGATAAATATTTCCTTGTCTACTGCAATATAAATTGGCTTTTAATTAAGTATTAATTCCTTTAAAATATATCTAGAATATCTATTAAGTATATATTGTAGAACTTTAGAGCTAGGTATTCACAATTAATTAACTTCACTTTAATGAATAAACAGATTTGCAAGGAAGAAATTAAAATTGATTTTTATTCAATCTCTTATGAAATCTTATACTAGAAAGCTCTTCTTTGAGAGGCTAAGGCCAAATTTTTCCAGAAATGTATTTTAGCCACTAAGAAATACCCCTCATAAAGTTAAAAATCTTAATTTAAGTTATTGTATGTGTTCAGTTATATATTCCCAGATTCACTATTGAAAACTCAAGATGGCTGACCCTTGCATTTGGCTTTATAAATCTGGAGTGTAAAAGAAGGCTTGCTGGGTTTGGGTCAGGAACACAGCACTCAAATCCTAGCACCATTACCCTTAACAACAAGATGTCAGGCCTGCCCACTAGTCTCTCTGAGTCTCAAATTAGCCAAGAAATTGAAGATAACAGGATTTGCCCACCTTGCTGAAAGGATATTATGAAAATGACATAACAAGGGAGAATGTATCTAAACATGCTTTATAGACCCTAAAGTAAGTATCATAAAAACGTTTTTCCAAGTTGTTACCAGAGCATTAAATAGAAAGATAAGCATATAACAAATAAACAAAGAGATTCCCTTTTCCCGTTAGTAAGTTATTCTCAGAGTTTGGCCTGCGGATGCTCAAAACTGTGCAGGTCTTATTCTACTTCACAGCAACATCTGCTGGTGAAGTCAGGAAGGTGCAAACTGGCAGATATTAGATCCAAGACTTGGTTAACAATTCAGAAGAGGTTCTTTTCTGATTTAAGATGTGAGTCTCTTTCTTGATCTATATGTGTAGTGGCTTTTATAACATACTTAATATTTCCCTATATGTATTAATATTCAGGCTTAATACTGTTAATGAGATTACATTAACAGTCAATTTTCTAAAATATTTGACTAATAAATTATTTCCCAACAACCTGTAATATGGTGAACTTAAAGCCTTTTACTTGAAGAATAACTGTATCATGAATTTTTGATGGCTAAATATCTCCCCAAGGATTATAAAACTCCATGAATGGATATGATGCTGTTTTCAGTAATATGGGCCTGTATATGGCAGATACTCAGTGATGACAATGATGATGATAATTTTAAAGATGGTGATAAAAAGAAGACTCATCACAACCACTGATGAATTATGGGCCTGGCATTGTGTAAAGTGTACTTGTTTTATCTATTTAAGCCTAGCCTCCACCCCATTTGGTACATATTTTTACTGCCATAATAAATGGGAAGTCAATTTTCTATCTCCATTTTTCTGAGACAGCTCACCAATCAGAGGCTTGAATTTTGTCTCACGCTGAGAAAGAAATGAGGTAAATTTATCATAATTAACCAGACAGTCTTTTCTAGGCTATTGCCAGGAAGTCAGAAAGGAATTTGGACTCTTGCTGAGACAAGTCTACATTTCTTTCCAAAAACTTTCTACTTAGGTTTCAAATCATTTGAGGTCATCTTATGATTTGTGCCAGAGGACAATGTAAAAGGCATATTGCTAGGCATACTTCCTTATTATGACCAATGATTTAGAAATGCAGAGGAAGGAACATCACTGCTTTTAGTTTTGATAGCAGTGGTGTGCACTGCATCACAGAGTTCCAAATCAAAATCAAAATTTGGAAAGAGTTTCCCTACAAGTGCTCAAATAATCCCCTTCAGTTGGAGATACCCTCATTTTAGAGATTGGCAATAATACTGTCAGCTTTCTGGGTGAAAGATATGCTAACTCATGCTGCCCTGAGAATTGGTTGTGCTTTTATATTCCAATACTGGACAGGTTTAACAAAGCATCTCCACATGGCAAAGAACAAGTTTGGAAAATTATTCAGGGCTACTCTGAAAAGGTTCTGAATAATGTTACAAAATACTAAATTACCTTGATATGATTTAAGCAGAAAAAAAATTAATTACCCAAGGGACAACCTTGTCTTGTTTCTTAATTCAATAGGGACGCATTCAATATTTCCCCATTAAGTATGATTTTAGTTGCAAGTTTTTGTAAATATCCTTATGAGATTAAGGATGTGCCCATATGCTACTAGTCTGCTAAGGAATTTTCTTTTAATCCTGAACAGACTTTGAATTTTACAAAAGTAGAGAATACATATATCCTCCATACACACATATTATATTCTCTTGATCAGTTTAAGAAAGTTCTCCAGATTCCCAGGTTGCAATTTTATTTTTCATGAATGGATACTGAATTTTATGAGATGTTTTTACAGATCAAATGACTTTTTCCCCCTTTAGTCTTTTACTGTGGGGAATTACATCTTGAATATTGTCATCCTTGCATTCCTACTATAACTTAACTTAGTCATTATAACTTTTATAAGATGAGGATAACAACAGCTCCTCCCTCATGACATTAGGAGAATTGTATGAATGAAAAGACTAATACCTGGTACAGAGCAAGAACTCAATGAATGTTTATTATTTTAAGCATGGCTATAGTCATTTTGCTAACATTTTTATTTGTGACTTGTGCATCTGTGTTCATAATTAAGATGGGTTTGTATTTTCCTTTTTTTTTATACTGTACTCCGGAGTTGACATCATGGCTATACTAGCCTCACAGAAGTAGCTGGAGAATGTACTCCTTCTTGTATGAAAAAGTTTAGATAAGACTGTAATTATTTCTTCTAATTTGCATATAATACTAAACAGGAAGGGCCCTTTTTTGGTGGATTCACTTAAAAATACTAATGTAATTGTCTTATTTGATACAGTGACATTCAGGTTTTCTATCTCCTAAGCTCTCAAGTACAAATCAAGACAACGCTCTACACGTGCCTTGAATTCTTTCTCCAAAAGGAAGGACTTTCACAATCTCCTTGTCACTGGGAGAATTCAGAGAACAAAAAATGGACAAGTGGAGTCTAAGCAATCTGAATAAATGAATTCATATTTACATTTAATGTAAAGGTAAACATTATTACTTGTATATAATCATTAATAATGGGAAACAGTAAAAAATAAAAACTGGCTTTAAATTACCCTTCAGGGATAAATACATAACCCCACTTGATAAAGTTTATCGTGATTGATTTATAAGATCACAGGAGGCATTTAGTTTGGAATTACAGATACTAGAATTACGGAACTTGGAATTATGGATATGTATAATACAAATGAAAAAAATACAACGCATGGAATAACATCAACCAACTGTAAGGGGCAGTCACCACCGTACAACCACAAGGCTTGGCTGGCCTTATCGGGTGTACATTTTCATTAGTGTTTTGAAATGGAACTAGAGTAGTTCTATTCATAAAATTTACAGACAACAAGAATCTTGGAAGAACTGCAGATATACTTACACAGAAGGATCAGTAAGTTCCTGGCATACAAAAGCAATGAACTGTTTCTTAAGAAACTACAAAGAGATAAAAGTAAATATTTACATAAAGCTATCTTTGGTATCCAGTATTAATTTACAACACTGTTAGTAACTGTCCTGGATTTGGGGGTTATCTGCTCTCCATCCATCTCCTTTACTCCCATCTCCTGCTTTGATGGTGGCTTATTACCCATGCCTGGCTAACTGAAGTAATGTATCCTCCAGTAATAATAATGGATTGGTTCAGAAATCAGCATGTGGCCCATGTTGGGTGAAAGAGAAACAATGAAACTGTATATGGAGTTTCTTTTTCTTAACTGGTATTCATGATGATGTGAGCTGGAAGCCAGAGAGGTCCATTACAATGGAGCCTGAAGTTGAAACCAATCCACAGGAAGTGGAACTGAGTAATGATTTTTGGGACCACATTTGAGTCCTGAATCAAGCTATGTGGAAAGTCTGACATATTAATGCACTTTTTAGTCATGTATTCCAGTGATGAGTTCCTTCTCCTCCTCCTCTTCTTCCTTCTCCTTTTCTTCTTGTTCATTTTGTTCTCTTTCTCCTCCTCTTTTTTCTTTTAGGACTGCACCTGAGGCATGTGGAAATTCCTAGGCCAGGGATCAAATCTGTGACACAGCTGTGACCTGGGTAACAACTGCAGCAATGCTAGAACCTTAATCTGCTGAACCACAGGAGAAGTTCCATTCCTCTTCCTTTTCATCATCATCGTCATTAAACTATTTACACCTGGGTTTCTGTTACCTAAAGTGATACAAAAAAAAAAAAAAAAAAAAAAAAAAAAAAAAAAAAAAAAAAAAAAAAAAAAAAAAAAAAAAAAAAAAAAAAAAAAAAAAAAAAAAAAAAAAAAAAAAAAAAAAAAAAAAAAAAAAAAAAAAAAAAAAAAAACACCAAACAACTACTAATTGGTAAAACAGGATAATAACAGGGCTTCTGTTATGGAAATCTTGTAGATTTTAAATGATGTAATTGATATAAAATGCTTAGCACAACATTTCGCATAAAGGAAGAATGAGGGAAATTCTAGCCATTGCAGTTATTAATTACTCTTGTTACAATTATTACTGTTATTACTGAATGGATGACAATTTGGTGGGGATTCAAACATTGCCTGGGTAACTGAACTAAATCATATTTAATGTCTCAACTTAAGATTCTATAATTTTATAATTCCAGTCTTATAAAAGCTAAGATCAAATCAAATAACTGTAAAACTTTGCCATTTTCTGTAGAAGTAGAAAAATGGGAGAATAAAGATTAGGATAATGTAAATCAAGGAGGAATACATAAGGAAAGAAACCAAGAAGAAAACAGAAATCCCAATTATGTCTCCAAAGGCTGTTTGGCAAGGGATATAACAAAGATTTGCAGAGCAGAAATCTTACTACCCAGAGACACCAAGATCCCTTCTACTTTGCTATACATAATTTGTTGGGCTTATATGAGTGAGTTTTAGAGACACATTAGGTCTAAAAACCTAACCCTGAAATGTTCAGTCCCAACCTAAATTGTCACTTACTTGATGGTAATTTTCATAGTGCCAGATCAAGTAAACCAAATCATCTATTTATTTCAAATGCTTGCAGTGAATTCAAAAAGGGTGTTCTGTGTTTCAAAAGATTTCTCTGTCACTGAAAGCGCATTTCAAAAAAAAAAAAATACATGAGCTAAATTCTTGGCAGCTGCAAAGAGACAACTCAAAATTTCCCCCATAAATCAGTTACTTGCTAGTTTAATTACCATGGTTTTAGAATGTGTGACACGAAGAAGTATTTGTAATTCCTATAAAGTCTGTACCAAATATGTACCCAAGGTGGTAAAAAAGCATAACTGTTTTCCTGGACTTTTAGGAAATATAGGATTATATGTAAGAAGTTAGCAAGTCCATTCTTCAGCCAAAGAAAATGAGAAATGAATGATACTGACTACATAATATCAATGACAAGTTTTCAGAATGGAACACAAGCAGAATGATAAACTTCCACTCTCATGGCTGGGGTTCAGACAAATTTGACATCTAGCAGACCACTGGAGGTGGCTGCTAAGATGTTCAGGGTTGGGAGTGGGTACTAAAAATTCTTCTTGGGAATGTCTGATACAATGAACAAATTTAGAGTCCTTGCTGGGTCCTAGGTATTTTGAGAACTAATGAACTAATTTGTTGCTAGTTTGATTCTTGTGTGGATAGCTGAGCCCAGGAAAGAGAAAAGGGTTTAGATAAAACAGAACCATTTATTTTACTGCAAACTCAGTACCATAGTTTGACACTGGGAGCCAAGCAAACTTACTCTGGCCCTCTACCCAAGTGTAACACCAAGAAGAAAGATAGACGTTCCCCATCTAGCCTCAGGTCACCATAGTGGACTGAGGACTGGTGGCTTCTAAAACGTCAGGGGTAGCAGCAAAAAGGGACAGAGGCTGCCATCCCAGGCAGGGCAGCATGGAGTCAAATCTATTCCTAAGACCTTCATGGTGGCAGCCACAGAGTTTGTTGAGCTCAGGGTGCTGGAGGTAGACATTACCACACTATGCTGTTCCAAGAAGAGAATATTGGTGACTGTAAGAAATATTTTGTCTGGGAGCACTTTCCAGAGGGTTGATGCTCAACTTGAACATGTGGGGCATGTGGCAGTAAACTGTGGACCAAAATACTCATGGACCTCAGACAAATCTATATATGAAGGCTGAGGGCATCTGGGTACATAGTAAATGATACCATATATCGTTCTTTGATCCCAAACCAAAAAAACAAAATGTCTCTGACAGACCTAAAACCACAGGGGAAAAAAAAAAAAACAAAAAACAAGACAGAATATTCCACTATACTAACTTGATCTCTTTCATGAAAATATGAAAACTTCACCAGATGTCCTGATCTGATGTTTTATGGTAGTATTTAACACAATTATAAATCAGTCCTAAATCATGTTCACATTTAAGAAGTCTTTACATAGTGATTTTATCTAGCATTTTGTGCTTTTGGAAAACAAATGGTAAAGAGCTTTTCCATCTGCCACTGACAGCAGTGGGACATGTTCCAGATGGTACAGACAGGTTCGGCACAGATGGTAGTTGGACAAGATGACCAGAGCAAAGAAAACAGTTCTCCAAATGAGACACACATGAAGGAGGCTTACAACTCATCTAACGCATCCAAAGAACTCATCTGCCAAGTGTAGAAACACAGACTCAGCCAACTCAAGTAACCTAACCCATGTTCTCCAGCCATCTAGTGGCAAAGCAGAGAAACTAACATACCTCTCCTTACTCAATGACTCACTTTCCATAAACCAAAACTGCTTCATGAAAATATTTTAAAACAATTCCTGAAACACATCCCCATGCTCAGCCTTCGCATCATACCTTGGAGTATGCTCTTTACTATAACTTCTGTGTGATCAGCCAGGAGGTCCGCCTTGGTAATTGCAGCCAGGGACAGGTAGTTGGACATATTCCTACACAATTCCTTGTTGCCTCTGTGGAGGAATTTCACTGCAATGGGGATGGCTAATGCCATCACAGGGGGCTGGTTGTAATTCTGAGGAAATATAAGAAACAAAGAATAAGGGGATCATTCTTTATTCATTTATTCATTCATCCAAGAAATATTTATTGAGCTAAGCTCCCAGAGTGCAGCTGTGAAAACACAGGCTCCACCCTGTTTTCCTTGTATTTGGGAACTCTGGGAACTCTTTTCCCTATTAGGGAGACTTTGAGGCACACAGGCAGTTAATAGCATAGGCTGATGGGGAAAAAGAAACACAAAAGGAGCACTTTTTTCAGTCTTGATGCGGGCTCAAAAGACTTCCCAGAGGCGGTAATGTCTTTGCTGAGACCTGGTGAATGAAGAAGAGATGGCTGGGAGATGGCTAGAAAAGGAGTGGACAGAAAGAAAAAGGTGTATGAAGACACAGAGGTGTGAGAACCTGTGCTTTCAGGAACGGTAAATAGTTCTGTATGGATGCTGTAGGATACATGTGGGAAAATTGGGATGGGAGGTGAGAGAAGGGACTGGAGGGGTAAACAGGGTTATGATTACGAAGGTCTGGCACCATGCTAAGGAGTTTGGAATTGATCTTTAGGGTAATCAGGAGTCATTGATGAGAGTAATAACTCAGATTTTTATACTTGAGAAAACAATCCAAGAAATGTTGAATAAGTTGCTTTTTGACAGCATCTTAAAAGTTAAAATTGTGGCTAATAAGATTAAGAAGAAAAAAAATGAATAAACATCAGACTAAAAACTGAAGGAATTCTGGGTCCTAATATCATTCTCTTTTTAATTTACTTTGTGACTGAACATCAATATCCTTACATATAAAACACTGTTGTCAGCATTTAATTACCTAATTAGGGAACAATATTTGGAAAATAAAAATTGTTTTCCATTTTTTTTTTTTAGGGCCGTGCCTGAGGCATATGGAAGTTCCCAGTCTAGGGGTCGAATCAGAGGTACAGCTGACAGCCTATACCACGGCCAAGCAACATCAGATCCAAGTAGCGCCTGCTACCTACAACAGTTCACAGCAGCGCTGGATCCTTAATCCACTGAGCGAGGCCAGGGATCAAACTGGCAACCTCATGGTTCCTAGTCGGATTTGTTTCCACTGCACCACAACAGGAACTCCCAAACTGTTTTCTTACACATGAATTATATGTTTTCCCTATTATCAACCATTCTGACCATCAATCCCACTCCTTAGGCTAACTAGAAAGCAAAAGTTGTACAGTGCACAATGTCTCTGACTTTGTGTCATTATCTTGGAAATAAAAAGTAGCTGTTTTTCTCTAACTGCTCATGTGAAAAGTGCTTCTATTTTTCTACCCATAGAGCATCCCCTCTAATACCTCTCACAATTCTAATGGCAGGTCATCGACAAACATTTGTCAAGTTGAATAACTAATGAAGAAAATGCAAATCTGTAATGATAGTTGAAAATGGGAACATAAATGTAATGGGAAAGAGGAAGAGAGGTGAGGGAGTGGAAAGGGTCTGCTCACCCCCATCCTATTCCTTGGGTCACCAACTGCCAGCATGGCCTCCAGTGCCATCCATTTCCAGTGCTAGTTGACTGGGCAAGTGAGTTGTTACACACACTTTAGCAGATACGACATCCATAGCCACCTCTCAGGTATTTCTGATGAAGGCATGTATATCCTTCCCTTAAAAGGTAGTAGAATGATTCAGACACTAAACAACCAGAAAATCCCATTTCCAAATGATAGGTTCAGGGATGGGCAAGTTACTCAATAATGGAAGAGTCATCCAAGGGTTCTGTGAAAGAGATGCTACTCTCCCTCTCTTCTGCTGTATTCAAAGGGTTGAAAATGAAAAAAAAAAAAAAAAAGAAAGAAAAAGAAAGGAGTTTCCTTCGTGGCTCAGTGGTTAATGAATCCGACTAAGAACCATGGGGTTGCAGGTTCAATCCCTGGTCTTGTTGCTCAGTGGGTTAAGGATCCGGCGTTGCCATGAGCTGTGGTGCAGGTTGCAGACGTGACTCGGATCCTGTGTTGCTGTGGCTGTGGCAAAGGCCGGCAGCTATAGCTCCTGTTAGACTCCTAGCCTGGGTACCTCCATATGCCGCGGGTGCGGCTCTACATAAAGGCAAAAAGACAAAAAAAAAAGTGTTGAAAATGGAAGATTAAGAAACAACCTAAATGTCCATCAACAGATGAAGAGATTAAGAAGCTATGGTACATTTATACAATGGAATACTACTCACCCAAAAAAAGAATGAATAACGCCACTTTGGCAACATGGATGGAACTAGAGATTATCATACTAAGTGAAGTCATAAAGAGAAAAGACAAATAACCATATGATATCACTTATGTGGAATCTAAAATATGACACAAATGAAACTACCTACAAAACAGAAAGAGACTCACAGACATAGAGAATAGACCTATGGTTGCCAAAGGGGAGTGCAGAGGGAGTGGGATGGACTGGGATTTTGGGGTTAGTGGATGTAAACTATTACATTTAGAATGGATAAGCAATGAGGTCTTACTGTATATACAGGGAACTATATCCAGTCTCTCGGGATAGACCATGATGGAAGATAATACAGGAAAAGAAATATAGAAGATACGGAATTAAGATGGTGGAACAGAAGGACTGAAGCTTAACTTGTCTCATAAAAACAACAAAATTACAACCAAATTCTGAATAAACTTCAGTAAAATGGATTAGAAACTTTCAAAAAGATATCCTACTCCAGAAAGACAAAGAGCAGGTCACATCAAGAGGTAGGATGGCAATATGTTATATAAACAACCCCACACCTGCCAGGTGGGAAGCTCACAGACTGGAAAGTAACCGTATCACAGAGACTCACCTACAGGAGTGAGAGTTCTGAGCCCCAGGTCAAGTCCACATGCCTGGGAATGTGGCACTGGGAGAAAGAAGCCCTGGAGCAACTGGCATTGTAAACCAGTGGGGCTCGTGTGAAGGAGCTCCACAAGACTGGGGGAAATGGAGACTGCATTCTTGAAAGGTGCGCACAGGCTTTAATATGCACTGGATCCCATGGCAAAGCAGAGGCCCCATAGCAATCTGGGTCAGACCTAACTGCAGTTCTTGGAGGATCTCCTGGGAAGACGGGATGAATGTGGCTCATTATGGGGGAAGGACCTTGGAGGCAAAGCTCTCAGGAAGAGTCATCAGCCTGTTTCTCCAGAGGTGGCCATTTTGGGAAACTGTGGCCCCACCCATCAGCACTGAGAAGCTCCAGGCCAAATAATAATCAAAGTGGGATCACAACCCCACCCATCAGCAAACAGGCTGCTGAGAGACTCCCAGGCACACAGCCGCCTCTAATCTCACCCAGAGACAAAGCCCCACCCACCAGAGGGATAGGAATCAGCTCCACCTACCAGTGGACAGGCACCAGTCCCTTCCATCAGGAAGCCTACAGTGAGCCCCATACCAGCTTCAGCCACAAGGGGGGCAGACAGCAGAAGTAGGAGAGGCTACAACTCCACTGTCTGCAACAAAGGACACACCAAAAATCTATAAAAATGAAAAGGCAGAGAGAACTGTAACTCAGATAAGGGAGAAAGAAAAGACTGCAGAAAAAAAGCTAAAAGATCTGGAGATTATCAGCCTCAAGGAAAAAGACTTTAGATAGATGATGCTGAAGATGATGCAAGACATTAGAAATAAAATGGAGGCAAAGACTGAAAATTTACAGCAAACACTGAGCAAAGAGAAATAATATTTAAAACTTAAGCAAGCAGAGATGCAAAATACAATAACTGAAATAATTCATTACAAGGAACCAAGAGCAGAATATAGGAGGAAGAAGAACAAATAAGTGAGGTAGAGGACAGACTAATGGAAATCACTCATGTGGAACAGAAAAGAGGAAAGACTGAAAAGAAATGGAGAGAGTCTTAGAGAATTCCTGGACATTAGACACATCAACGTCCATATTATAGAGGTACCAGAAGGAGGAGAGAGAGAGAAAGGGACAGAAAAAATATCTAAAGAAATAATAGCCAAAAACTCCCTAACAGGAGAAAGGAACCATTCACTCAAATCCAGGAAGCACAATGAGTACCATATAAAATAAATCCAAGGAAGAACACCCCCAGACACATATTAATCAAACTGACCAAAATTAAAGACAGAAAATACTGAAAGCAGCTAGAGAAAAGAAACAAATAACATACAAGGGAACTCTCATAAGGTTATTGGCAGATTTTTTTCAGCAGAAACTCTGAAGGCCAGAAGGGAGTGGCACAATGTATTTTAACATGATGAAAGGAAAAAACCTCCAACCAAGATTACTTTACTCAGCTAGACTCTCAATCAGATTTGAAGGAGAAATCAAAAGCTTTACAGATAAGCAAAAGCTAAGAGAATTCAGCATCACTAAACCAGCTTTATAACAAATACTAAAGGAACCTCTCTAGGCAGAAAAGAAAAGGCCAGTAGAAAAAAAATACCACAAATGACAAGGCTCAACAGTAAAGGCATATATACAATAAAGATAGGAAATCATCCACACACAATTATGCTACCAAAATCAGAAATTGTGAGAAGAGGAGGATACAAATGCAGGAGCAGGACACTGGAGATACCCTTACAATTAACAGACCAACAACTTAATCTCATGTATATATATATGGACTCCTATATCAAAAATTCAGAGTAACTGCAAACCAAAAATCGACAATTGATACACAAACAAATAAGAAAAATCAACTCAAATACAACATTAAGATGGTTATCAAACCACAAGAGGAGAAGGAAAGAAAAAAGAGCAATATAAACAAATCTAAAACAGTGAATAAAATGGCAATAAGAACATACATATCAATAATTACCTTAAACGTTAATGGTCCAACCAAGACATAGACTGGCTGAATGCATACAAAAACAAGACCCATACACGCTGTCTTCAAGAGACCCACTTCAGTTCTAGGGACACACACAAACTGAAATTGAGAGGATGGAAGAAAATATTCCATGCAAATGGGAATTAAAAAGAAAAGCTGGAGTAGCAATACTCATATCAGATAAAATAGACTTTAAAATAAAGAATATCTTAAGAGAAAAGGAAGGATATTACATAATGATCAAAGGATCAATCCAAGAAGATATAACAATTGTAAATATATATGAACCCAACATAGGATCACCACAATATATAAGGCAACTGCTAACAACCCTAAATGGAGAAACTGACAATAACATAAAAATAGTGGGGGGACTTTAACACCCCACTTACAACAATGGACAGATCATCCAGAGAGAAAATTAATGAGTAAACACAGGCCCTGAATGAAGCATTAGATCAGATGGACTTAGTAGATATTTCTAGGAAATTCCACCCAAAAGCAGCAGAATACACATTCTTACCAAGTGCACATGGAACATTCTTTAAGACTGATCACATTCTGGGCTACAAATCAAACTTTGGTAACTTTAAGAAAATTGAAATCATATAAAGCATCTTTCCCAACCACAACGCTATTCAACTGGAAATCAACAAGAAAAAAAACTGCAAAAAACACAAACATGTGGAGACTAAACAACATGCTACTAAACAACCAATGGATCACTGAAGAAATCAAAGAGGAAATTAAAAAATACCTAGAAGCAAAAGACAACAAAGACACGACACTCCAAAACCTCTGGGATGCAGCAAAAGCAGTTCTAAGAGGAAAGTTTATAGCAATACCAGCCTACCTCAGGAAATGAGAAAAAGCTCAAATAAGCAACCTAACTTTACATCTAAAGCAGCAAGAGAGAGAACAGAAAAGACCTAAAGTTAGCAGAAGGAAAAAAATCATAAAGATCAGAGCAGAAATCAATGAAATAGAAACGAAGAAAACCATAGAAAAGATCAAGGAAACTAAAAGCTGGTTCTTTGAATAGATCAACAAAATTGATAAACCCTTAGCCAGACTTATCAAGAAAAAAAGAGAGAGGACACAAATCAATAAAATTAGAAATGAAAAAGGAGAAGTAACAACAGACATCACAGAAATACAAAGGATCATAAGAGACTACTATATGCAACTCTATGGCAATAAAATGGAAAACCTAGAAGAAATGGACAAATTCTTAGGAAAGTACAATCTTCCAAGACTAAACCAAGATGAAATAGAAAATATGAATAGACCAATCACAAGTTCTGAAATTAAAACTGTGATTAAAAAACTTCCAGCAAACAAAAGTCCAGGACCAGATGGATTATATCAAACATTTAGACAAGAGCTAACAACTATCCTTCTGAAACTATAAAAAGTTGCACAGGAAGGAACACTCCTAAACTCATTCTATGAAGCCACCATCACCCTGATACCAAAATCTGACAAAGGTATCACAAAAAAAGAAAACTACAGGCCAATTTCACTGAACTTTGATGCAAAAATCCTCAACAAAATACTCACAAACCATTTCCAACAATACATTAAAAACACTGTACATCATGATCAAGTAGGATTTACCCCAGGGATGCAAAGATTCTTCAATATCCATCAACAATCGGTGTAATTAACAAACTGAAGGATAAAAACCATATGATCCTCTCAATAGATGCAGAAAAAGCCTTTGACAAAATCCAACACCCATTTCTGATAAAAAAAAAAAAAATTCAGAAAGTGGGTATAGAGGGAAACCACCTCAATATAATAAAGGCCATCTATGATAAACCCAGAGCTAACGTCAGTTCACAGTGGTGAAAAGCTGAAAGGATTCCCGCTGAGATCAGGAACAAGAAAGGATGTCTGCTCTGGCCACTACTATTCAACACAGTTTTGGAAGTCCTAGCCACAGCAATCAGAGAAGTAAAAGAAATCCAAATTGGAAAGGAAGAAGGAAAACTATCATTATCTGCAGATGACATGATACTACACCTAGAGAATCCTAAAGACTCTACCAGAAAACTGTTAGAGCTCATCAATAAATTTGGCAAAGTCACAGGATACAAAATTAATATACAGAAATTGACTTCATTTCTATATACTAACCATGAAAGATCAGAAAGAGAAATTAGGGAAGCAATCCCATTTAACATAGCATCAAAAAGAATAAAATACGTAGGAATAAACCTACCTAAAGAGACAAAAGATCTGTACTTTGAAAACTATAAGACGCTGATGAAAGAAATCAAAGATGACACAAACAGATGGAAAGACATACCAAGCTCTTTGATTGGAAGAGTCAATATTATCAAAATGACTATTACCCAAGGGAATCAACCAACAGATTCAACGCAAACCCTATTAAATTACCAAGGACATTTTTCACAGAAATAGAATAAAATATCTTAAAGTTTGTTTGGAAGCACAAAAGACCCAGAATAGCCAAAGCCATCCTGAGAAAGAAAAATGGAGCTGGAGGAATCAGGCCCCCTGACTTCAGACTCTACTACAAAGCTACAGTCATCACAACCATAGGTACTGGCACAAAAACAGAAATATAGATCAGTGGAACAGGATAGAAAGCCCAGAATTAAACCCATGCACCTACAGTCAACTAATCTATGACAAAGGAGGCAAGAATATACAATGGAGAAAAGACAGTCCCTTTAATAAATGGTGCTGGGAAAATTGGACAGCCACATGTAAAAGAATGAAACTAGAACACTTTCTAACCTCATATACAAAAATAAACTCAAAATGGATTAAAGACTTAAATATAAGACCAGACACTAAATAACTCTAAGAGGAAAACATAGGCCAAACACTCTCTGACATAAACCACAGCAAAATCTTCTCAGATCCACCTCCTAAGTTAATGACAATAAGAACAAAAATAAACAAATGGCACTTAATTAAACTTAAAAAGTTTCTGCACAGCCAAGTAAACACTAAACAAAACAAAAAGACAACCCACAGAATGGGAGAAAATATTTGCAATTGAAGCAACTGACAAGGGAGTAATCTCCAAAATTTATAAATACCTCCTGCAGCTCAATACTTAAAAAAAGAACAACTCCATCAAAAAATGGGCAGATCTGAACGGACAATTCTCCAAAGAAGACATGCAGATGGCCAAAAAAACACATGAAAAAATGTTCAACACACTAATTATTAGAGAAATGCAAATCAAAAGCACTATGAGGTACCACCTTACACCAGCCAGAATGGCCATCATCAAAAAGTCTACAAACAATAAATGCTGGAGAGGGTGTGGAGAAAATTTTCCCACCAAAATTACATTGTTGGTGGGAATGCAAACTGGTGCAACCACTGTGGAAAACAGTATGGAGATTCCTCAGAAAATTAAAAATAAAATTACCATTTGACCCAGCAATCCCACTCCTGGGCATCTATCTAGAGAAAACCATAACTCAAAAAGATATACGTACTCCAACACTATGCAGCACTATATACAATAGCCAAGACATGGAAGCAATCTGCATGTCCATCAACAGAGGAGTGGATGAAGAAGTGGTACATATACAACAATGGAGTATTACTCAGCCATTAAAAGGAAAGAAATAAAGGTAATTGCAGCAACATGGATGGACCTAGAAATCTGCAGCAACATAGGTGGACCTAGAAATTACCATGCTAAGTGAAGTCAGTCAGACAATGAGACACCAACATCAGATGCTATCACTTACACGTGGAATCTAAAAAAAGGACACAATGAACTTCTTTGCAGAACAGATACTGACTCACAGGCTTTGAAAAACTTATGGTTACCAAAAGAGATGGGCTGTTGGATGGGGGGATGCACTGGGGGTTTGGGATGGAAATGCTATAAAATTTGGTTGTGATGATCACCGCGCAACTATAAATGTAATAAAATTCACTGAGTAACAAAAAAAAATTTTTTTAAAGAAAGAGATGTAATATATCCGTATGACTGGGTCACTTTGCTCTACAGCAAAAATTGATACAACACTATAAATCAACTATAATTTTAAAAATATATATTTTTTAAAAAGAGTAGCTGCTGCCATTCCGTGACCTCAGCAGGACAGAATCTGTATGAGATTCAAGGCAACATGGATCTATCTGAGAGACAGTTTAAGACAAAGTTGGTGACAATATTTGGGCCCCAAGCATTAGGCTATGCCTGAGGCCAGTTCTAACCCTAAATTTTTCTGAGTGAGCTAAATAAGTCTCTTGTGACTAAGCTATCTTTCTTTTCAGTCCCTGAAAACAAACACAGACCTGATAAATTCTTAATTCACTCCTGTAGTTCCACCAATTTTTCAGACTCAAGGGTCAATCTGAGCAGAGAAAATAAGTATTCGATAACCTCAGCTGAAGTGCTACCATGAACTTAACTATGATAAAAGCACTGACCCTATTCCTTGGTGATAAATCATGTGTTTATGTAACAGTTCCACTCAGTATGTGACTGTCTTATTCTTCTCAGAGTCCCTAACACCTTCCAACTAGCAGGACCAGGACTTGCAGCCACACTTCTCTCTCACCAGGCTTTGCCTTTATCTAGTGTGTCTCCCCTCCTAGTGATTTTAACTGGGCCATACTAGACTGGGTCATTACTGTTGTGATGCCCTAAGAGGCATCTCTGAGAGACTGGCTGCTCCCTGCTCTTCAACTTTATAAGTCTGGGCACATGGTTGGCCAAGTATTATAGAACTGTTTGGATCCACTGAGGGTAACTTACAGCAAGGGGTTTCCAAAGGGCTGGCGCATGATCAGGTACTCCAAATTACTCTTCCACAGTGACAGTCTTTCCGGGTCAGGCCCTTTCACATTATCAGGTTATCAGAAGTCAGATTACTAACTAGAATGTTCACTCATGAGTATAAGATCAAATCAGAGAAAAGGAATATCTGGAGGCTTATTTCATCTAGGCCACAGTAAAATCTAACTGAAATAACAATCCTGTCCTACAACCAAATTCCCATCTGGTGCCTGCAACTTTCTTGTCCATTGGAGTCAGTTTCTAACCCCTTAGACAGTACTGGGTAAATGTGCCAAAATAATGACCCCACATTGAACACTCTCTTTTTGTTGGCATACTCTTCAGACATGTGGTGTCCAGGAAGGCCAAGTGATTTGTTCATTTTCTCCATTATAATCATATTCTATGCCTGTTCCCTTGAGGTTACATTCAAGTTACCATTCAATTAGAACATGGAGTGTTTCCCAAACCCCTCAGTCTCACCTATCAATTTTTTTGGGTTGCCTCAATCTCTCTATGGCATGTAGATTTTTGCTAGTTTACCTTTTACGTGACACATCTTTGTCCCTGTCATGGCTATTCCAATCCCTAGTTTTGAGAGTAGAACACAATCACAATTCTTCTCAGAGCTTTCCAACACAGAATATTATGCTCAGGGTTACTCTATTGTCTCTGAGTCCTTAGCCAAGAAAAACTTGCAGCTGGAGAAGTATACCTCTTCCATTAGAGGAATATGTCTCCAAGCACATTAATCTGTAACTTGCTGAGAAACTACAGTGGTGGCATTGGAAGTACAACTCAAGTGTTTCCTACCAATTGTGATCACAGACAGGCATAGTAAAAGATCAGTGAAAATCACATTCAAAGCAACTAATGTTTTTAAACTATGGGGATGAGTGAACACTTGCCAGCAACAATGAAAGAAGAGCTATCTTAACCAATGTGGTCATACATATTTTTTCTAACCACTCTAGATGTCCTAGAGAAAAATAGTGGGCAGCTATTAAAGTCTTTGAAGTATGGTTCTAAGTGAAAATTTAAATTTTTTAAAAATGTATAATGTCATTATTTAAAAGAAAAACACCAAAAGTTTACCACACTCAACTTTTCTGTTTTCTTCCCACATCTGTCATCTGAAAATCTCTCAAATAACAAGAGAAGTGAAACATTAAGCAAAGAGCAAATAGTATGCATAAACACCAAGTAATTGCCATCAAAGGCTCTCAATCTCTAAACAGCATCTACACAGTTCCATGTGTTTCAAGGGGCTATCGGCACTGCTGACAGCAACAGGATATGAGTGGGGGCTGGGAGGCTAAAATGAGGCTGGACAGATATGTCTCCTATGAACCTGACAGGTAGCATTCAACCTCCTTCCAAAGGCTAATCTTTGCTCTCAGGTGAAGCAAAATGATTTGCTAATGAGGTAGATCTCAAGCCCCTGAAATTATTTTATCTCTAGGATACTTTGGATCCCAGGAATGCTAATGGTAGTACACATGCAGAGAAATCCCTACGGTTGCTCATACAAATACATGACTTTAACAGCAAGTGTTAATGCCAGAACTTATGATAGATCTTGCCTCTCTGTACAGATGGTAACATGATGGTATGTGTATCACCTTACACACAAGTCAGTGATCAGTACTCAGGGAACAAATCAGTGAAGTACAGGGTGGGAATAAAGACTTGCTCATGGGGATGGTATAATTCAGCAGTAGAAGCAAAACAAGAGGACTTTGTTCTACAGATGCCAAGAATTATATTTCTTAACTAGATTAGCACCAATCTGAGCTCTTGGTGGATATTTTCCTTTGGAAAATGCACTTTGGGAAGGTTTCCCAGTGTTTTAAAATTGAAAAGAATAAAGCTGAGTAAAAGAGATATATATCTGAGGTGATAGCAACTAAAAAGCTGTTTGGCTCTCAGGACTTGAATTCAACTAAGGGCCATAAAAGAGTAATCTCAAGGAATATTAAACACCATATACTAAAACAGTTATTTTATGGTTTTCATCCCCCATCATGGATCAGATAATCAAATTTGGGGTTTCATATAAAATACTTGGTTTTTAGCAGCATGGCTATATATAAAATCTAATTGCCATCCACCTAAGTTTCTCCAGTGTATTTATTATCTGACAGGCAATAAGGGAGTGGATCTCAGGAACAAGTTCAGGGGTGTATGTGTGTGTGTGTGTGTGTGTGCGTGCGCGCGCGCGCGCGTGTGTGTGTGTCTCAGTCTCCTACCATTTCAAGCCGTTGTCTTGTGTGGCACTAAGTGAAGAATTAGTACTAGGGCCCCACTATGGGGAGAAGCATAGCTGGTATGAAGGCAGGGGGCAGTCAGGTCTCCTGAGCTATTTATGTGTTCAGCTGTTCATAAATTCATTCAATAAATATTCTTTTGAGAACCTACTATGTGCCACTCATTGTTCTAGAT
This sequence comes from Catagonus wagneri, assembly GCA_004024745.2. Lineage (NCBI taxonomy): Eukaryota > Metazoa > Chordata > Mammalia > Artiodactyla > Tayassuidae > Catagonus > Catagonus wagneri. The sequence goes on from PVHT021183693.1 coordinate 15,154,211, forward strand.
TCTAGGACATCAATGAATAAAACAAAGCTTCTCTTTTGAGCAGGGAGAGACAAGACAGACAATGATTGAACAATGGCTAAAATAAATAATTAAATGAACAGCTTTTTACAAAGTGTTGATGCTATTCTAGGCTTTCCTGCAGATGATGATAATGATAACAATACCAACCAGAGTTAATACTTATGTGTCCTAAATATTTTGTCTATTATTTCATGTCTATCCATCTAATCCTCACATCTAATGAGGCAGCTACTCCTATCACCTGCATTTTACAGATGAGGAAATTAAGGAACAGAAACATGAAATGACAAAGATCACACTGCCAGTAAATGGTAGAGTTGGGATTGCCTACTGGATAAACTTCTAGGGATTCCTGTTGTAGCATAGCAGAAACAAATCCGACTTGTATCCATGAGGATGCGGGTTTGATACCTGGCCTTGCTCAGTGGGTCGGGGATCCAGCATTGCCATGAGCTGTGGTGTAGGTCGCAGATGTGGCTCAGATCCCGTGTTGCTGTGGCCGTGACGTAGGCCTGTAGCCATATCTCTGATTCGACCCCTAGCCTGGGAACTTCCAAATGCCACAGGTGCGGCCCTAAAAAGCAAAATTAATTAATTAATTAAATTAAATAAATGTCTAGATCAACATAACTATAACAGTTGAAAGGAAATGCTCTCAAAACTGTCCAAGGCATTTTGTATGCAATGTCAGCCAGGGATAGATACCGAATCTTCAAGATTCCAAAAAAACTGGAATCAAGGTGGACTGGGAGAGAGAGGTTCAAGATGAAGGAATAGGAAGACGTGGAGCTCACCTCTTCCAACAAATACATCAGGCATATATCTACAAGTGGAACAGTCCTTATAGGACACCTACTGAAGACTGGCAGAAGAACTCAAAACACCTGAAAAGACAAAAGGGATCCCCATATAACTTGGTAGAATGAAAGGAAAGAAGAAAAAAAGAAAAGAGAAGCAGAAGCAGGTTGGTACCTGCACCTCTGAAAACAGCAAAAGGGCAGCAGAGGTTCCCGCAATCAGGGGAGTCCGCTCACCAGCAGAGAGATCAACTGAGACAGGAAAGGTGCTTTGGAGATTCAGAGGAGAAACAGCAGCAGGTCCGTGGCTGGCGAGACAGAATAAGACCTACTACACAGATGGTCTTTGCCACTGCCCAGCATGCCCCAGACTGAGATGCATGCCCACTGATACAGGCAGAGGCTGGGTGATGAAATGTGAGGCTCAGATCCAGGGAAAGAACTGCGGTTGGCTGTGCAGAGGCAGCCTGGAGGGACTGGTGAGCAGAGCGCCACAACCAGGATTGTTAAAGGAGAAGACCTGGACAACCACAGAAGCTAAGCACTATCGTTAAATGGTGTGCAAGGGGAGGGGCTGTTATTGCAGCTTCTTTCCCCATGCAGGCCCCTGCCTCTATGGGCCCTTCGCAGAAGCTCCCATCTGGGAAAGCTCATTCACCTCAACCTCTGTTCCATCCCTTCCCACTAGAGCGAGCCAACATGTCTGATCACTGCCCCACCCACACCTCCCATTTGGATAGGATCCTGTACTCCTGCTGCTTCAGGAGCAGTCTCCAGTGCTTTGTCTATGCACAGAGCTGAGGCTGAAACCACAGCTGAGACCCAGGGGCCTTGAGACTAAGGACGAAGACCTAAAATCTTTCCTCCTAGCTGTGAGGACCACATATTTACACCTCTACTGCCAGCTTTATATATTCAGTACCTACAGAACATCCCAACAGACAGCTGCTTCTGCAGCTGAGACAGATCTGGCGTTAGCAGTTGTGGGCTTTCTGGGCATGAACAAGTGGGGCTGGACCAGGCCAGAATCTGAGCTGTCTCCATAGTTCCCACAGCAGGCCCAGGTGCATGACTACTGCAGCCCTGGGACCTGACCTCAGTGGATCCATGCTAGAATCCTGCTGAAAATGACATCAGAGAGACAACAGGGCCAAGTGTCAAAACACCCACAATCATGGTAGGGCCAAGAGCAGTTCCAACAATAGTGTACTTTGTGAATCTGCACAGTGAGTGAAAGGTGACAGAACACTCACAGATGAATAGCTCTAGCAGAGGAATACTCACAGGCTCCTCTCCTAGAGGGAACACTGCAATGCCACCTACATCACACTGCAGATCAGAAACACAGCTCAGAAATAGATCTGGGGGCTTCTACCCCAGCAACTAGGGTTGTTGTTCTACCCCTGAGAGAGCAGTGACAGCCACAGGGCCAAGAGGAGGCCCCCACTCAAGATCAGAGCCTGCACTGCACCAGAACCAGGGCTCTGGCCACTCCTACCAAGGGTATAATGACCAGGACACACTGAAAAGAGAGGTGACAGGAATCCATATTAAAAACAACCCTTGCACCAAAAATGTTAAGCCCAGACAAGCTGCCTAAAGTCGTCCTGAGCTCACAGCCACCTCTAAACACACCACTTGACAGGGCTCTGACCATCAGAGAGATAAGAACTAGCTCTACTCACCAGTGGGAAGGCACCAGTCCCTCCCACCAGGAAGCCCACCCAAGCCCCTGGACCAACCTTATCCACAGAGGGCAGACACCAAAAGCAAAAGGAACAACAATCCTGCTGAGGAAAGGAGACCACAAACAGAGAAAGTTAGACAAAATGAGACAACATAAAAATATGTTTCAGATGAAGGGACAAGCTAAAAGCCTACAAAAACAATTAAATGAAGAAGAGATATGCAATTTATGTGAAAAAGAATTCTGGGTGATAATAGTAAGAATGATCCATTACCTCAGAAAAGGAATGGAGGTACAGATCATGAAGTTAGAAAAAATGTTTAACAAAGAGTTAGAAGGTTTAAAGAACAAAAATTAACAATAACTGAAATTAAAAAGTCTAGAAGGGATCAACAAAAGAATAACTGAGGCAGAAGAACAAATAAGTAAGCTAGAACGTAGAGGTGGAAATCACTTCCATGGAAAAGAATAAAGAAAAAATAATGAAAAGAAATGAAGACAGTCTAAGAGACTTCTAGGACAACATTCACTTTTAGGGGTCCCAGAAGGAGAAAGGAAATAGAAAGGGACAGAGAAAATATTTAAAGAGATTATAGTCAAAAACATCCCTGACATGGTAAGGGAAACATTCACTCAAGTCCAGGATAAATCCAAAGAGGAACATGCCAAGATAGGTATTAACGAAACAGATAAAAATTAAAGACAAAGATAAAATAGTAAAAGCAACAAGGTAAAAGCAACAAATAACACACAAGAGAACCCCTATAATGTTATGAGCAGATTTCTCAGCAGAAACTGCTGGCCAGAAGGGAGTGGCATGATCTATTTAAAGTGATTAAACGAAAAACCTAAAACCAAGAATACTCTACCCAACAAAGCTCTTATTCATATTTGACAGAGAAATCAAAAGCTTTCTAGAAAAGCAAAAGCTAAGAGAATTCAGCATCACCAAACCAGCTTTGCAGCAACTGCTAAAGGAATATTTCTAGGCATAAAAGAAAAGACCACAACTAGAAACAAGAAAATTAAATATTGGGAAAAGGATCAGGACAGTGGAGGAGTAAGATGTGGCACTCACCTTCTCCCACAAACACTTCAAAAATACCCATCTACATGTAGAATGATTCGCAGAGAACATCTATTGAACCCTGGCAGAAGACCTTAAATCTCCAAAAAGGGAAAGAAACCCTCCACATAACTGGGTAGAATAAATGGAAAAAGAAAAGAGAGAAAGAGGGAGAGAGAGACAGAGAGAGAAAAAAGGAATCAGGACGGGACTAGCACTCCAGAGAGGGAGCTGTAAAAGAGGAAAGGAACCCACACCTTGGGAAGCCACCCCATGGGGAGATCAGCTAAGAAAGAAAGACCTCAAAGTCTCAGAAGAGAAGCTGGACTGAGGAGGACAAAGCAGAGTGAGTGAGAGCCACACAGACCATCAGTACCACTGCCTCCAGACACCACAGCCTGAGACACTCAGGTGGAGGCGGGGTGCAGAGACTCAGGCTTCAGAGGTCAGTTCCAGAGACAGAACCAGGGTTAGCTGTATGGAGACAGCCTGAGTGACTAGAGAGCAGTGAGCCGTGGACTGGGGAATAGAGCACCACAGCTGAGGGAATCTGGGAGAAGGTCTGCACCTACAGAAGAAGCAAGGCACCATTGTTGGGGAAGGTGAGATGAGGAGAGGTAGACTGCCATAAGAATATCTCTCCTTATGCACGTGCAGACTCTCAGAGGGCAGGGTGCCACTATCATGGGCCACAGGGGATCCTCTTGTGCAGGTTATAGGAGTCCAGGAACCTCCTGCAGGAGCTAAGGGCAGTGGGGGGCTAAGTGCAATGCAGTGCCTGGAGCATGGTGTACAGGCAGCAGGGGCAAACCACAGCAGTCATTTGCACACAAGAGAGGCGGTCATGGCCTGCCACCACTAGGGGTCCATGAACAGGCACAACCTGTGGCCTCAGTCACCTCAAAGGTTGGCACAGAGGAGTGCACTGCAACTAAGCACCACACATTGTTGTTCTCAATCCCGTGGGAATGCACATGCCCTGATACTGCCACTGTCAAATGCTATGGGTGTTGCCTAAACCTGCTTGAAGGTCACTGCTGAATCCCAGGGCTCTGCAACAAGAAGCAGCCTGTACCATTTCCCCTCAGGTCCTTGCCACTGTAAAGGTCCCAGAACTAGGCCCTGGCTACTAGCCCTGCCCATTGCCTCCGACTCCCTGGAAGCACACACAGCACACTATCAAGGGGATAACAGCCTGCACACACTGTGGAAAGAGACACCAAAGCAGCCCTCATGCCAAAAATAAATAGTAAGCACACACAAAATACTCAAGGGTGCTCTCGCATATAAATAGCCCTCCAACACTACATTAGTTGTTTTCCCTAAACTCACAGAATAAAAACAAGTGAAATGAAGAAGCTCAGGAACCCACTGCCAGTTAAAAGGAGAATTCACCTGAAGGAACAAACTATGAAAGAGACCTCTGCAGTCTATCAAACACAGAGTTCAAAAAGGAGATAGTGAAAATACTGAAGGAATTAAGAGCCAATATGAAGGAATTAAAAGTGCATATGAACAGTAATGCAGATTACCTTGGAAAGGAACTAGAAAATATAAGGAGCCAAGAAAAATTAGAAAATTCATTTGCAGCGATGCAAGCTGAGTTACAGGCAATAAAGAGCAGAATGAATAATGCAGAGGAACGAATTAGTGACTTGGAAGATAGAATAATGGAAATCACCCAATCAGAACAGCAGACAGAAAACCAAATGAAAAACATGAAAGTGATATAAGAGATCCTTGGCACAAAATAAAGTGGGCCAATCTATGCATGAAAAGGATTCCAGAGGGAGGAGAAAAAGAAAACAGGACTGAAAATGTATGTGAAGAAGTTATGTCTGAAAACTTTCCAAATCTAAAGGAACTAGATGTTAACATACAAGAAGTACAGAGGGTCGCAAAAAAGTTGAATCCAAACAGGCCCACACCAAGACATATTATAATAAAAACAGCAAAAGTTAGAGATAAGGAGAGGATTCTAAAGGCAGGAAGAGAAAAACAAAGAATTAATTATAAGGGAACCCCACAAGGCTATCAGCTGATTTCTCTACAGAAACAGTACAGGCCAGAAGACAGTGGCAAGATATATCCAAAGTTCTAAAAGGGAAAAATTTGCAACCTAGAAAACTCTACCCTGCAAGATTATCGTTTAAAATAGAAGGGGAAATAAAGAATTTCTCCAACAAACAAAAACTAAAAGAGTACAGCAATACTAAATCCATTATAAAAGAAATACTGAAAGAGCTCCTTTAAATAAAAAAGAAGTAAGAAGAAATAGGATGGAGGAAATTACAATTAGAAACTAATCACTTAAATAATGCAGTACACAGATCTAAAAGGAAAAGGCGGGGGGATGGGGGCACTAAGCACAAGAAACAGCAAAAGGACCACACATGAAGATGTTAAAAAAGGATTTCAGGAGTTCCCTTCATGGCTCAGTGGTTAATGAATCTAACTAAGAACCATGAGGTTGTGGGTTCGATCCCTGGCCTTGCTCAGTGGGTTAAGGATCCGGTGTTGCTGTGAGCTGTGCTGTAGGTTACAGACACGGCTCGGAGCCTGCATTGCTGTGGCTGTGGCAAAGGCCGGCAGCTACAGCTCCTGTTAGACCACTAGCCTGGGAACCTCCCTATGCTGCGGGTGCGGCTCTACATGAAAGGCAAAAAGACAAAAAAAAAATAATAAATTTAAAAAATAATAATAAATTAAAATAAATAAAAAAGGATTTCAAAATCTTAAAATGTGGGGAAGAAAAGTAAGAAAATAGAGATTCATTTTTTTTTTAGAATGTGTTTGAGCCTATATGACTATCAGGCTAAAGCAAGCATATATAGGAACTGGTTAACATATTTGAAAAACAGGGCAACCACAAACCAAAACCAAACATTACATCCACAAAAACTAAAAAGAAGACACAAGCATAAAATAAAAGGAAATCATCCAACCAAAAAAAAAGAAATAAAGTAACAAAGGAGAAAAATAGAATCAACTGGAAAACAAGGTTTAAAATGGCAACAAATTCATATTAATCAATATTACCTTAAATGTCAATCGACTGAATGCTCCAATCAAACAACATAGAGTGGCAGACTGAATAAAAACACAAGAACCTACAATATGCTGTCTACAAGAGACTCACCTTAGGGCAAAGGACACATATAAATTGAGAGTGAGGGGATGGAAAAAATATTTCATGCTGATGGAAAAGACAGGAAAGCCGGGGAGTTCCCTTCGTGGCTCAGTGGTTAACGAATCTGACTAAGAACCATGAGGTTGCGGGTTCGATCCCTGGCCTTGCTCAGTGGGTTAAGGATCCGGTGTTGCCGTGAGCTGTGGTGTAGGCTGCAGATGTGGCTCGGATCCTGCGTTGCTGTGGCTGTGGCGTAGGCCGGCAGCTACAGCTCCTGTTAGACCCCTAGCCTGGGAACCTCCATATGCCACAGGTGTGGCTCTACATAAAAAAAAGGCAAAAAGACAAAAAAAAAAAAAAAAAGACAGGAAAGCCGGAGTTGCAATACTCATATCAGACAAAATAGACTTTACAATGAAGACCATAAAGAAAGACAAAGAAGGATACTATTTAATGGTAAAAGGATCCATTTAAGAAGAGGATATTACAATCGTCAATATATAAGCCCCTGACACAGGAGCACCCAGATACAGACAACAAATACTAACAGACATAAAAGGAGAAGTTGATGTAAATTCGATAATAGTAAGAGACTTTAACATCCCACTCCCATAAATGGACAGATCCTCTAGACAGAAAATCAGTAAGGCAACAGAGATCCTAAATGACATAACAGAACAGACATACTTGACATTTTCAGGACATTACATCCAAAAAAAAAAAATCAGAATATACATTCTTTTCACGTGAACATGGAAAATTCTCAAGGACTGACCACTTACTAGAGCACAAAACTAAGCTCAACAAATTTAAGAGTATGGAAATTATTTTGGGTATTTCCATTGACCACAATGACATGAAATTAGAAATCAACCACAGGAGATAGCAATGATTAAAAAACTGACCACATGGAAACAAACAACATGATACTAAAATAAAAAAAAAAGGTAATGGGTCTACAAGGAAATCAAAAGGGATATTTAAAAATAACTCGAGACAAATGATAATGACAACACAGCCATTCAAAATCTGTGGGATGCTGTAAAAGCTGTTCTTACAGGGAAATTCATAGCAATACAGGCCCTTCCTCATAAAAGAAGAAAACTCTCAGATCAACAACTTAAGCTACCAGTTAGAAGAGTTAGAGAAAGAAGAACAAACAAAACCTAAATTAAGCAGAAGCAAGGAAATCATAAAGATCAATGAGGAAGTCAATAAAATAGAGATTCAAAAAATAACAGGAGGAGTTCCCGTCGTGGCGCAGTGGTTAACGAATCCGACTAGGAACCATGAGGTTGCGGGTTCGATCCCTGCCCTTGCTCAGTGGGTTAACGATCCGGCGTTGCCGTGAGCTGTGGTGTAGGTTGCAGACGCGGCTCGGATCCTGCGTTGCTGTGGCTGCGGCGCAGGCCAGTGGCCACAGCTCCAATTAGACCCCTAGC
>PVHT021183693.1:15163353-15208606 GCA_004024745.2 Catagonus wagneri
AAAAAAAAAAAGACAATACTATGAACAATTATATGCCACCAAACTTGAAAACCTAGAATAAATGGACAACTTTCTAGAGACAAGCAGCCTGCCAAATCAAGAGGAAATAGATCATTTGAACAGACTGTTATCTAGAAATTAAATTGAATCTGTGATAAAAAAAATACTCCACACAAAGAAAAGTCCAGGTCCATATGGCTTCACAGGCAATTCTACCAAACATACAAAGAAGAACTTACAGTCCAAAATGTTGAAGAAGTAGGAATAATCCCAAGGAAATTCTATGATGCCAGCATCACCCTAATATGAAAATCAGGCAAAGATAATACTAAAAAAGAAAATTATATGTGAATATTTTTGATGAATATAGATGCAAAAATTCTCAAAAAAAATTTTAGCTAACTGAATCCAATAGCATATAAAAGAGATCATACACCATGATCAAGTAAGATTCATTCCAAGTTCACAAGGATGGTTCAATACATGCAAATCAATCAATGCTATACACCATATTTAAAAAAAGTCAAAAGCTACATGGTCATCTTAATAGATAAGGAAAAAGCATTCAACAAACTCCAATATCCATTCATGATAAAAACTCTCACCAAAGTGGGTATGAGGAACATACCCTGATATAGTCAAAGCCATTAATGAAAAACCCACAGCCAATATAATACCCAATTGTGTGAAAGCCTTCCTGCTAAAATCTGGAACAAAACAAGGATGCCCACTCTCACCACTTTCATTTAACATAGTATTGGAAGTCCTAGCCACAGCAATCAGACAAACAAAAAATAAATAAATAAAACGTATCCAAATTGGAAGAGAAGAGGTAAAACTGTCACTCTATGAAGATGACATGATAGTATAAATAGAAAACCCTAAGGACTCCACATACAAACTACTCGAACTGATCAATGAATTCAGCGAAGTGGCAGGATACAAGGTTAACATTCATAATCAGTTGCATTTCTGTATACTAACAATGAAATATTAGAAAGGGAATATAAAAATTCAGTATCTTTTAAAATTGCACCTAAAAAAATTAAATACCTAGGAACAAACATGACCAAGGAAGTGAAAAACCTATATGCTGAGACCCATAAAACGTTAATAAACAAGGAAATTAAAGAGGATTCAAAGAACTGGAAAGATATTCCATGCTCCTGGACTGGGAGAATTAATACTGTTAAAATGGCCATACCGCCCAAAGCAATCTACAGATTCAAAGCAATCCTTATCAAATTAACAATAACATTTTTCACAGAACTAGAACATACAATCCAATTTTTTATTCAGAACCATAAAAGACCCAGAATTACCAAAGCAATCCTGAGGAACAAAAACCAAGCAGGAGGCATAACTCTCCCAGACTTCAGACAATATTACAAAGCCACAGTAATCAAGAGAATGTGGTACTGATACAAAAACAGACATACAGACCAAACGAACAAAATACAGTATCCAGAAATAAACCCAGACAACTACAGTCAATTAATATTCAACAAGGAGGCAAGAATATAAAATGGGAAAGATAGTCTCTTAGGCAAGTGTTGCTAGGAAAACTGGACAGCTACATGTATATCAATGAAACTAGAATGCATCCTCACACCATTCACAAAAACAAACTCAAAACGGCTTAAAGACTTAAACATAAGGCAATACACCCTAAAACTCCTAGAAGAGAAGACAGTAAAAACACTCTCTAACATTAACTTTACAAACATATTCTTAGGTCAGTCTCCCAAAGCAATAGAAATAAAAACAAAAATAAAGCAATGGGGCTCAAACTGACAAGCATTTGCACAGTCAAGGAAATAATTAATTAATAAGACAACTTAAAGAATGGGAGAAAATAGTTTCAAACAATGCAACAGATAAGGTCTTAATCTCCAAAATACACAAACAACTTATAGAACTCGACAGCAAAAAAAAAAAAACAACAACCAATAACCCAACTGAAAAATGGGCAGAAGACCTGAATAGATGTGTTTCCAAAGAAGATAAAGAGATGACCAATAGGTCCATGAAAAAATGCTCTACTTCACTAATTATTAGAGAAATGAATCAAAACTACAATGAGGTACCACCTCACACTCCCCAGAACTGCCATCATTAACAAGTCAACAAATAACAAATGCTAGAGAGGGTATGGAGGAAAAGGTACTCTCCTTCATTGCTGGTGGAAACGTAGACCTGTACAACCACTATGGAAAACAGTATGGATGTCCTCCAAAAAGTACAGATAGAAAGAACTACCATATGACCCAGTAATCCCACTCTTGGGCATATATCCAGACAAAACTTGCATTGAAAATGATACATGCACCCCTATGTTCATTGCAGCACTATTCACAATAGCCAAGGCACAGAAACAACCTAAATATCCACTGACAGATGAATGGATTAAGAAGATGTGGAATATATACACAACGGAATACTACTCAGCCAAAAAAAAAAAAAAAAAACCCAAAATAATGCCATTTGCAGCAACACGGATGGAACTAGAGACTCTAATACTAAGTGAATTAGTCAGAAAGAGAAGGAAAAATACCACATGATATCACCTATATGTTGAATCCAACATGTGGCACAAATGAACCTACCTGAAGAAAAGGCACAAATGAACCTATCTGAAGAAAAGAAACAAATTCATGGACTTGGAGAACAGACTTGTGGTTGCCAAGGGGGAGGGGCAGGGGGTGGCAGGGGCTGGGAGTTTGGGGTTAGTCGATGCAAGCTATTGCATATAGTGTGGATAAGCAATGATATTTCACTGTATGGCCGAGGGAACTATATCTAGTCACTTGTGATGGAACATTATGGACGATAATTTGAGAAAAAGAATGTGTGTGTGTGTGTGTGTGTGTGTGTGTGTGTGTGTGTCTGTATGTGGGGAAGGGGCTGAGTCACTCTGCTGTATAGCGGAAACTGACAGAACACTGTCAATCAACCATAATAAAAATTGTAAAAAAAAGAAAATTATGAAAATCTCCTTTGGTAAAGGCAAATACAAAATAAAATTAGGAAATCATCCACACACAAATATGATATCAGAACTAGCAATCATGAGAATAGGAAAGTACAAATGCAGAATATTGAAAATGCATTTGAAAATTAAGAGACCAGCAACCTACAACAATTCTGTGCATATATAGACTGTTATATCAAAATGAGATCGGAACTTCAAACCAAAAAAAAAAAAAAAGGTATAAACACACACGTACACAAACACATACACAGAACCAAGCCAAATACAATCCTAAAGATAGCCATTAAATCACAAGAGAAGAAAAGCGGAAGGGAAGAATAAAGTCCAAAAATAACAAATCCATAACAATTTTAAAAAATGGCAATAAGTGCATGCATATCAATAGCTACATTGAATATGAATGGATTAAATGCTCCAACCAAAAGACAGACCGACAAAGTGGATGTGGAAACAAGGCCTATGTACATATCCTGTCTACAACAGACCCATGTCAGATCTAGGGACACATAAAGACTGAAAGTGAGGGAATGGAAGAAGGTATTCCATTCAAATGGAAGCCAGAAGAAAGTTGGAGCAGATGGGATTAAGGTGGCAGAAAAGAAGGACTGGAGCTCAAGTTCTCTCCCAAAAAAATAACAAAATTACAACCAAATGCTGAGCAACCTTCAACCAAATGGACTGTAAACTTCCAAAAAAGATATTCTACTGCAGAAGACAAAGAGGAGACCACATCAAGAGGCAGAAGGGGCAATTATGCGATAGAAGCAACCCCATACCTCCTGGGTGGGAAGCCCCACAGACTGGAAAGTAACTGTATCACAGAGACTCAGCTACAGGACTGAGAGTTCTGAGCCCCACATCAAATCCCCATGCATTGGGCACAGGGAGAAAGAGCCCCCAGAGCATCTGGCATTGAAGGCCAGCAGGGTTTCTGTGCAGGAGCTCCACAGGACTGGGGGAAAGAGAAGACCCCATTCTTGAAAGGCACACACAGATTTTCACATGAACTGGGGCCCAGAACAAAGGAAAGTCTCCATAGGAATCCGGGTGGAACCTGACTACAATTCTTGGAGGATCTCCTGGGAAAACAGGGGTGACTGTGGCTTGTTGTGGGGGAAGGGCATTGGAGGTGAAGCTCTCGGGAACATTCATCAGCCTGCATTTCTCTGGAGGTGGCCATTTCTGGGAAAATCTGGTCCCTCCCATCAGCGCTAAGAAAACCCAGGCCAAAAAATAACCAAGGTGGGACCACAGCCCCACCCATCAGTAAACAGGCTGCCTAAAGACCCCTCAGGCACACAGACAGCCTCTAATCTCATCCATAGACAAAGCCCCACCCATCAGAGAGAGAGGAATCAACTCCATCTACCAGTGGGCAGGCACCAGTCCCTCCCATCAGGAAGCCTACAGCAAGGTACCCTACCCATACCAACTTTAGCCACAGGGGAGGCAAACACAACAACTAAGAGAGGCTACAACTCTATTGTTGGCAAAAATGTCACCATACCAAAAACCTATAAAAATGAAAAGACAGAAAACTCTAACTCAGATAAGGGAGAAAGAGAAAAGCCCAGAAACACAGCTCAGTGATGAGGAGATTATCGGCCTCCCAGAAAGAGACTTTAGACCATTGATGCTGAAGATGATGCAAGACATTAGAAATAAACTGGAGGCAAAGACTGATCATTTATAGGAAACACTGAGCAAAGAAATACAAAACATAAAAATTAAACAAGAAGAGATGCAAAATAAATCACTGAAATAAAAAATTCATTAGAAGCAGCCTACAATAGAATACAGGAGGCAGAAGAATGAATCAGCGAGGTGGAGGACAGATTAGTGGAAATCACTAATGCAGAAGAGAAAAGAGATAAAAGATTGAAATGAAATGAGCAGAGTATCAGGGAAATCTGGGATAATGTTAAATGCACCAACATCCATATTACAGGGGTGTGAGAGGGAGAAGAGAGAGAGAAGGGGACAGAAAAAATATTAGAAGAGATAATAGCTAAACACTTCCCTAATGTGGGAAAGGAACCACTCAGTCCAATCCAGGAAGCACAGAAAGTACCATATAAAATAAACCCAAGGAGGAACACCTGGAGACACACATTAATCAAAATGACCAAAATTAAAGACAAAGAGAAATATTGAAAGCAGCTAGGGAAAAGGAACAAATGACATACAAGGGAACCCCCGAAAAGGTTATCAGCAGATTTTTCAGCTGACACTCTGCAGGCCAGAAGGGAGTGGCATGATATACTAAATGTGATGAAACGGAAAAACTTCCAACCAAGATTACTTTATCCAGCAAGGCTCTCATTCAGATTTGAAGGAGAAATCAAAACCTTTACAGATAAGCAAAAGCTAAGAGATTTCTGCAACACTAAACTAGCTTTACAACAAATCCTAAAGGAACTTCTCTAGGCAGAAAATAAAGGGCCACAATCAGAAACAAAAACACCATAAATGACAAGGCTCACCAGTAAAGGCATACATACAGTAAAGATACCTAAAAAATCCATGCACGATTATGTTACCAAAATCAGAAATCGTGAGAAGACAGCACAAATGCAAGACACTGGAGATGCACTTACAATTAAGAAACCAACAACTTAAAACAATCTCATTTATATATAGACTCCTATATCAAAACTTCAGGGTAACTGCATACCAAAAATCTACAATTGATACACAAACCAATAAGAAAAATCAACTCAAATACAACATTAAAGATAGCCACCTTGTGAGAGGAGACAACAACAGAATAAGGGAAGAAAAAAGACTAACGAAAACCCCAAACAGTTAATACAATGGCAATAAGAACATACATATCAATAATTACCTTAAATGTTCATGGACTCAAAAGCCCCAACCAAAAGACATGGACTAGCTGAATGGATACAAAAACAAGACCTATATATAAGCTGTCTTCAAGAGACCCACTTCACTTCTAGGGACAAATACATATTGAAAGTGAGAGGATGGAAGAAAATATTCCATGCAAACGGGCATCAAAAGAAAGCCGGAGTAACAATACTCCTATCAGACAAAATAGACTTTAAAGTGAAGAAACATTTTAAGAGACGAGGAAGGGCACTACATAATGATCAAAGGATCAGTCCAAGAAGAAGATATAACCATTTTAAATATCTACGCACCCAATATAGGATCACCACAATATGTAAGGCAACTGCTAACAACCTTAAGAGGAGAAATCAACAATAACACCATCATAGTGGGGGACTTTAACACCCCACTTACAGCAATGGACAGGTCACCAGGCAGAAAATCAATAAGGAAACACAGGCCCTGAATGAAGCATTAGACCAGATGGACTTAACAGATATTTATAGGACATTCCATCCAAAAGCAACAGAATACACATTCTTCTCAAGTGCGCGTGGAACATTCTCTAAGATTGATCACATTCTGGACTACAAATCAAGCCTCAGTAACTTTAAGAAAATTGAAATCATTTCCAGCGCCTTCTCTGACCACAACGCTATTCGACTAGAACCAAACAAGAAAAAAATGCAAAAAATACAAATACATGGAGACTAAACAACATGCTACTAAACAACCAATGGATCACTGAAGAAATCAAAGAGGAAATTAAAAAATACCTAGAAGCAAATGACAACAAAGACACGACACTCCAAAACCTGTGGGATGCAGCAAAAGCAGTTCTAAGAGGAAAGTTTATAGCAATACAAGCCTACCTCAGGAAACAAGATAAAGCTCAAATCAACAACCTAAAGCAGCTAGAGAGGGAAGAATTGACAAGACCTAAAGTTAGTAGAAGAAAAGAAATCATAAAGATCAGAGCAGAAATCAATGAAATAGAAATGAAGAAAACCATAGAAAAGATCAATGAAACTAAAAGCTTGTTCTTCGAAAAAATCAACAAAATCGATACACCCTTAGGCAGACTTATCAAGAAAAATGAGGAGTTCCCATTGTGGCACAGTGGTTAACGAATCCAACTAGGAACCATGAGGTTGCAGGTTCTATCCCTGGCCTTGCTCAGTGGGTTAATGATCCGGCGTTGCCGTGAGCTATGGTGTAGGTCGCAGACGCGGCTCGGATCCTGCATTGCTGTGGCTGCGGTGTAGGCCAGTGGCTACAGCTCTGATTAGACCCCCTAGCCTGGGAATCTCCATATGCCACGGATGTGGCCCTAAAATGACAATAGGCAAAAAAAAAAAGAACAATAGACAGAGGACACAAATCAATAAAATTAGAAATGAAAAAGGAGAAGTAACAACAGACATCACAGAAATACAAAGGATCATAAGAGACTGCTATATGCAACTCTATGGCAATAAAATGGAACACCTAGAAGAAATGGACAAATTCTTAGAAAAGTTCAATCTTCCAAGACTAAACCAAGATGAAATAGAAAATGTGAACAGACCAATCACAAGTTCTGAAATTGAAACTGTGATTAAAAAACTTACAACAAACAGAAGTCCAGGACCAGATGGTTTCACAGGTGAATTATATCAAACATTTAGAGAAGAGCTAACGCCCATCCTTTTGAAACTCTTCCAAAAAATTGCAGAGGAAGGGACACTCCCAAACTCATTCTATGAAGCAACCATCACCCTGATACCAAAACCAGACAAAGATACCACAAAAAAAGAAAATTACAGGCCAATCTCACTGATGAACACAGATGCAAAAATTCTCAACAAAATACTAGCCAACACAATCCAACAACACATTAAAAGGATTGTACGTCATGATGAAGTGGGATATATCCCAGGGATGCAAGGATTCTTCAATATCTGCAAATCAATCAGTGTGATACACCATGTTAACAAACTGAAGAATAAAAACCACATTATCCTCTCCATAGATGCAGAAAAAGCCTTTGACAAAATCCAACACCCATTTCTGATAAAAACCCTTCAGAAAGTGGGCACAGGAGGATCCTACCTCAATATAATAAAAGACATCTATGGCAAACCCAGAGCTCACATCATTCTCAATGGTGAAAAGCTGAAAGAATTCCCGCTGAGATCAGGAACAAGACAGGGATATCCATTCTCGCCACTACTATTCAACATAGTTCTGGAAGTGCTCGCTACAGCAATCAGAGAAGAAAAAGAAATAAAAGGAACGAAATTGGAAAGGAAGAAGTCAAACTATCACTCTTTGCAGATGACATGATACTATACCTAGAGAATCCCAAAGACTCTACCAGAAAACTGTTAGAGCTCATCAATGAATTCCTCAAGGTCGCAGGATACAAAATTAATAGAGAAATCAACTGCATTTCTATATACTAACAATGAAAAGAGCAGAAAGAGAAATCAGGGAAGCAATCCCCTTTACCATCACATCAAAAAGAATCAAATACTTAGGAAGAAACCTGCCTATAGACAAAAAACCTCTACTCTGAAAATTATAAGGCGCTGATGAAAGAAATCAAGGATGAAATGAACAAATGGAAAGACATACCAAGCTCTTGGATTGGAAGAGTCAATATTATCAAAATGACTATACTGCCCAAGGCAATCTACACATTCAATGAAATCCCTATCAAATTACCAAGGACCTTTTACACAGAACTAGAACAAAATAGTTTAAAGTTTGTCTGGAAACACAAAAAACCCAGACTAGCCAAAGACATCCTGAAAAAGAATAATTGAGCTTGAGGAATCAGGCTCCCTGACTTCAGACTCTACTGCAAAGCTACAGTCATCAAAACCGTACAGTACCGGCACAAAGAGAGAAATATAGATCAGTGGAACAGGATAGAAAGCCCAGAATTAAATCCACGCATCTATAGTCAACTAATCTATGACAAAGGAGGCAAGAATGTACGATGCAGAAAAGACAGCCTCTTCAATAAGTGGTGCTGGCAAAACTGGGCAGCCACATGTAAAAAAATGAAACTAGAACACTTCCTAACACCATGCACAAAAATAAACTCAAAATGTATTAAAGATCTAGATATAAGACCAGACACTATAAAACTCTTAGAGGAAAACATAGGCCAAACACTCTCTGACATAAATGATAGCAACTACTTCTCAGATCCATGTGTCAGAGTAAGGACAACAAAAAGAGAAATAAATAAATGGGACTTAATCAATGTTCCTGCACATCAAAGGAAACCCTAAACAAAATGAAAAGACAACTCACAGAATGGGAGAATATATCTGCAAATGAATTGACTGACAAGGGATTAATCTCCAAAATTTACAAACACCTCCTACAGCTCAATACCAAAAAAACAAACAACCCTATCAAAAAATGGGCAGAAGATCTAAACAGACAATTCTCCAAAGAACACATACAGATGGTCAAAAACACATGTAAAGATGTTCAACATCACTCGTTATTAGAGAGCTACAAAACCAAAACCACTATGAGGTACCACCTCACACCAGTCACAATGGCCACCATCCAAAAGTCTACAAACAATAAGTGCTGGAGAGGGTGTGGAGAAAAAGGATTCCTATTACACTCTTGGTGGGAATGCAAATTGGTGCAGCCACTGTGGAAAACAGTATGGAAATTCCTCAGAAAACTCAAAATAGAATTACTGTTTGATCCAGCAAGCCCACTCCTGGGCATCTATCCAGAGGAAACCATGACTCGAAAAGATACATGTACTCTACTGTTCATTGCAGCACTCTATGCAACAGCCAAGTCATGGAAACAACCTAAATGCCCATCAATAGAGGAGTGGATAGGGAAGATATGGTACATACACACAATGGAATATTACTCAGCCATTAAATGGAACCAAATAACAGCATTTATAGCAACATGGATGGACCTAGAAATTATCACGCCAAGTGAAACCAGTCAGACAATTAGACACCAACATCCAATGCTACTGCTTACACATGGAAACTAAAAAAAGGACACAATGAACTTCTTTGCAGAACATATAATCACTCACAGACTTTGGAAAACCTATGATTTCCAAATGAGACAATCTGGAGGGTAGGGGATGCACTGAGGGTTCACAATGGAAATGCTATCAAATTGAGTTGTCATGATTTTTATGCACCTATAATTGTAATAAAATTAAGTAATGGGGGAAAAAGAGCAAGTTGGAGTACCAATACTCAGATCAGACAAAATAGATGGCTACAATAGTCAAAGAAGGACACTACATAATGATCAATGTATCAATTCCAGAAGAAGATATAATAATTGTAAATATATATGCACTCAACACAGGAGCACCACAATATATAAGACAATTTCTAGCAGCCATAAAAGGAGAAATCAGAAATATAATAATCATGTGGAACTTTAATATCCCACTTACATCAATGGACAGATCATCCAAACAGAAGCTTGATAAGGAAACACAGGCCTTAAATGACACTCTGGACCAGACAGACTTCATTGATATTCATGAGACTATTCCATCTGAAAGCAGTAGAATATACATTCCTCTAAAGTGTACCTGGAGAATTCTTTAGGATAGATCATAGCTTGGGCCACAAAAAAAGCCTCAGTAAATTTAAGAAAACTGAAATCATATCAAGCATCTTTTCTGATCATGAGGCTGTGAGACTAGAAAGCAGCTACAGGAAAAAATCGGATTCCTTGATTTCAGGCTATTCTTTGAAGTTACAGTCATCAAAACAGTATGGTACTGGCACAAAAACAGAAATATAGATCAGTGGAACAGGATAGAAAACCCAGAGATAAATCTATGCACCTACAGTCAATCAATCTTTGACAAAGGAGGAAAGAATATGCAATGGAGAAAAGACAGTTTCTTCAATAAGTGATGCTGGGAAAACTAGACAGCTACATAAATAAGAATGAAATTAGAACATTCTCTAACACCATACACAAAAATAACTCAAAATAGGTTAGAGACCTAAATGTAAGGCCGGATACTATAAAACAACTAGAGGAAAATGTAGGCAGAACACTCTCTGACATAAATTGCAATAATATCTTTTTTGATCCACCTCCTAAAGTAATGAAAATAAAAACAATAATAAACAAATGGGACCCAGTTAAACTTAAAAGCTTTTGCACAGTAAAGGAAACCATAAAAAAATGAAAAAACACACCCAGAATGGGAAAAAAAAATCTTTGTAAGCAAAGAGACCAACAAGGAATTAATCTCTAAAATATACAAATAATGCATGCAGTTTTACATAAAATAAAATTTTAAAAGCATGATGATTGGCCTGGCAGCCCTCTAGAATTTCATCCTAGCCCATCAGCTGTGTTAGTAAGTATAACCTCCTTGAGGTGCATGCTTATTTTCTTAATACTTCTCTGGTTGGGATTTATCCTAGAATGTAATATACTTTATGCAGGGTATCTTCTCTTTCAGGATTTTTCCAGAGGCAAGGAAATAAGCATTGGCCAACTCCATATAGAAATCTGGTCATAGGAAGCTGTGGTTTAAAATGGGTACTTCCAGATGGTGGCTCACTACACATGGAGAATGCTTTTATAACAAAACTCGTTCTTCGTAAGCAATGAGTATTATTATGCCTATTTACAGATGGCAGAACAGAGATAAAATAACTTGCCAAACTCTGATGTAAGATCAAGAGCATTTGACATTAAGGCCCTCAAACTCTAAAGACTTTTGCTCTACCTCTCAGCATCTCCTAAGGGAGTCAGAATTTCAGAATGGCAGGTGATCTGAAAGATCGGCTGGTTCATCTTTTGTTAAGTAGATGACAGGTTGAGAGACTTGTCTAAGGACGGGGTGAGTTGATAGAAGAGTATCACCCAAGGCAAAATAAACCAGAATTCACAAGCTCATGTTGCACATATGTACAGATTTTGTATTGAAGAGGTGCAGAAGGTGAATTCTGGAATTTTAAAATGTATTTTAAGGTAACTGTGTCACATTCATACATTTAGGAACCAAGTAAAACAGGAATTCAACATAATTACTAATTAAAAGTAGAACAGGAACGGTCACCTGAATAGGTTTGAGTGTAGGTTGAAAAGGGAAACGGGGAAAAAAAGGTTTGCGTGTTTATGTAAACATACTTAGCTTGAAATGATAGTGAAGCAACGACAGGAAAAAAATGGACAAGGCTGTGGGCAGAACTGGTAGGCCCCTGCCTGATTTAGATAGTGTTTAGATAGTGTGATGCCGGGATTGTTTCTCTTGGGCGGTGGGGTGGGTGGAGTGAGTGTGTGTGTGTGTGTGTATGTGTGTAGCTAAAAATGCTAAGTGGTTAACTTTAAAGTTGATCTACTGTTCTATTTTTCCGAAAAAACACAACAGAATATGAGTCATCTGGATTTCTATGTTTCCCACAAGAATCTATTTACAAGTAGGACAAAATCTTCTTTAAAATACTTACTGCAGACCAAAAAAGTCTACTTAAAACTTAATGAAAGCTAAATGCCAAAGTGTGACCACGGCCCTGCCTCTGGACCATGAGAAGTGACTTTCTGGGACCAGATCTCCAGGGGTAGCCTGGAAAAACTGCTGCACTTTGCTCTGAAAAAGGCAAGTCTTCCTTTAGGACTTATTGTCTTCCATTATAACACCTTCTGCCTGCTCAGAGGGCACACAATGGACTCCCTGTGTCCACACTGGCCCTAGAGGCTGGAGCGGCCCACTTCTGTGACTCACTTGTCCCTCTCAACCAAGAAGCCTAACCCTTAGCCCTTTTCTCTGTCCCTTCCCAAAATATAAGTGCTTGTCCTCAGGGCCCTACTCTCAACAATCTTACAAACTTATTCACACTAAGTCATTGATCAGCAGTAAGTTGCATGTTTCTATTTGCTCCCCACACCACCCCCTTTAAAAAATAGGAGACAATGCCTTACCCAGAATGAAACATCTCTTTATGCTAGATTTTGGTATATTTTTGGAAGGGCAGCCTGCTTAGTTCTCTGACCTTGGTCTCATTTCACAAATTTGAAATTTTGTACAGTCTGGTTTTGTTCTGGTTTTTTGGGTTTCTTTTTTTGGGGGGTGGGGGCTTTTTTTAGGGCTGCACCCACGGCATATGGAAGTTTCCAGACTAGGGGTCAAACTGGAGCTACAGCTGCTGGCCCACACCACAGCCACAGCAACGTGGGATCAGAGCCACATCGACACCTACACCACAGCTCATGGCGACGCCAGATCCTTAATCCACTGATCGAGGCCAGGGATCAAACCCTCATCCTCATGGATACTGGTTGGATTTGTTTCTGCTGCGCCACAACGTGAACTCTGTACAATCTGTTTTATATGCTTTGAATGTTTTCTTGCTCCATCTTTCCCACCTGGTAAAATTCCCAATAATTGCTCATAACCCTTTCAAATTTGATCTCCATCCAGAAAGCCTTCCTGACTCTCTAGAACCCAGGAGCTACTACCCATGTAAAGCCACTGAGCCCCTGATATTTTACTGCAAGTAAGGTGCACTAACACACAGAATTTGTGAGGTATCATACAAAACAAGTAAAACATCTCATTCATGAGAAGTTCCCACTGTGGTGCAGTGGAAACGAATCCTCAGGGCCCTGCTCTCAATAGGATGAGATGCAAGTTCGATCCTTAGCTTCATTCAGTGGGTCGGGATCTGGCATTGCCATGAGCTGTGGTGTAAGTAGTAGAAGCGGCTAGTATCTGCCTTTGCTGTGGCTATGGTGTAGGCCAGCAGTTGTAGCTCAAATTTGACCCCTAGCCTGGGAACTTTCGTACACCCTAGGTGTGGCCCTAAAAAAAAGAAAAAAAAATCTCATTAATTTTTATATTGATTACATGCTGAAATAATAACATACTGGATACACTGGGTTAAGGAAAACAATGTCAATTCAATTTCATCTGTTTCTTTTCACTTCTTTTTAATGTGGCTACTAGAAAATTTTAAATTACATATGTGGCTTGTGTTTGCAGCTTGCATTTTATTTCTTTTAATGATTTTTATTTTTTCCATTATAGCTGGTTTATAGTGTTCTGTCAATTTTCTACTGTACAGCAAAGTGACCCAGTCACACATACATACATACATTCCTTTTCTCACATTATCCTCCATCATGCTCCATCATAAGTGACTAGACATTGTTCCTAGTTCTATACAGCAGGAACTCATTGCTTATGCACTTTATTTCTATTGGATAGTGCTGCTAGAGTCTAGACCAATGGTTCTGAAATCACAGGAGGAGTTGGAGAATACAGCCAACTTGAGAGTTTTTGTCTGCGTGTCTATCGAGTGGCACTTTAGAGTGAAATAATCTATGTTTCTGATGTGTGACAATAACATAGTTAAGAATAATCAACAAACTAGTGGTTACCAGCAGAGAGGTGGGAAGGGGCAATACAGGGGTGGGAGAGTGGGAAGTACAAACTACTAGGTATAAGATAGGCCACAAGGATATATTGCACAACACAGGGAATACAGCCAATATTTTGTAATAAGTATAAATGGAGTATAACCTTTAAAAAATTTCATTGAAAAAGTTACGTACACCCCTATGTTCACAGCAGCACTAATTCACAATAGCCAAGACATAGAAAGAACCTAAATGTCCATTGACAGATGAATGGATTAAGAAGATGTAATACACAATGGAATACTATATACACAGTGGAATACTATATACACAAAAGCCATAAAAAAGAACAAAATAAAGCCATTTGCAGCAACATGTTTGGAACTAGAGATTCTCATACTAAGTGAAGTAAGATGGAGAAATACAAATACCATGTGCTATCATTTATAACTGGAATCTAATATATGGCACAAATGAACATATCTGAAGAAAAGAAACAAACTCATGGACTTGGAGAACAGACTTGTGGTTGCCGAGGGGGAGGGGGAGGGAGTGGGACGGACTGGGAGTTTGGGGTTAATAGATGCAAACTATTACATTTGGAGTGGATAAGCAATGAGATCCTGCTGTACAGTACAGGGAACTACATCTATTCACTTGTGATGGAACATTATGGAGGATAATGTGAGAAAAAGAATCTGTATGAATCACTTTGCTGTACAGCAGAAATAGACCACTGTAAATCAACTATAAGAGAAAAAATAAAAATCTTAAAAACAGTGTATACATAACATTTTAAAAATTAATAAATACCCAAGATAAAAAATCATCAGTGAAGAACAGTCGTATTAGGTCTTTGTTTTATATCCAACAGCACTGCCTCATTAATTTTGCTGAAATCTCTGTTTCCTGCCCACCCACACCTAACCCTGGGGACAAAGGAAAAACAGTGTGATAGTGTGTGTAGAGTCCTTTTTTTTTTTTTTTCAGTTGATCAGTCTCTAGACTGAGCAGATAAAATGCAATATGCTCCAGTTAAGCACAGACAACCGTGAGGAAAAGCAGAAGAAAGGAAGCTAACATCAGCTTCCACAAACAGTGTAAAACACTGTAACATAGCTGGAATTTCCTGACCTGGGCTCAATAGAACACTAGTTCTGAAGGATGTTCATAAATGTTGTGCCAGGGGTAAGATGAGGAAGCAAGTAACGTGGTCAAATCAGACTGCAAAATGCCGTCCTAAACAAAGTTAACCAGCTTTCTTTATTGCAGGACTTTTTGGAGTCTTTAAAATGCTAAGAAACATTGTGATAGCTCAAAAGGGAAAAACTGAATTCAGGGTTTCCCAACCTACCTGACCATAGAATTCTTCTTAAAGAAATACTTATCAACAGTATTGGTTGGTAAAATTTGTCATAGACAATGTCACTTCATCTGCATTTTATAGAGAGGAAACTGTGGCTTAAAAGTTTATGGGACTTGCCCAACATTTCAGTTTTACATAATTCATAACTGAGCCAAAATACCAAATTCATGTTTATGCCAGCTGAAAGAACTTAAATGTGATCAGAATAGGGAAACATTATCATGAAAAACCCATGTTACATATAGAAATGCATTTTAAAATGACTTAGTTACTTCTTTCCACACATTTCAAGCTCACTGCCCCTCAATTCAGACTCCATCCCCTCTTTGGTCTCCTTGGATGAAAATGCTCATTTTCTTAATTTTCCAGTATTCATTTGGATCTTTAAATATAGTGCTTTAAAGCTAGCTTTTTTATAAGTACACGTCTTATCTCTCCAATTAGTGCTTGCTGTGATGTTACTTTGAATTCCCCACACTGTGTCTTGCATACAGTAGGGGCTTGGTAGAACCTTCTTAGTTTATTAATTACCAGCCTGCTCAGCTTAGCTACTGATGGTCTTGGTATCTTTTTACAGTATCTGAACTCTACAGAAATACTGACTCTTGGTTCAGAAACACCATGTGTTCACCTAAGCTGCCAAATGTTCTCAAATAGCGTGATGCCGAACACTGACATACCTGTAAAATGCAACTCATGATATCAGATGCGATTTTGGCATGGGGAGTGTCTTCGTCTTTCCCAGAGGGTCTCAGGTGATGTTCCAAGCAGGAGTCCCAGAGCCCCACAAGCGCCTTTGCATGCTTTTCAATTGACTCTGTCTCTCTGATGGCTGTTGTGATTCGAGTGATACAGATTT
Organism: Catagonus wagneri; assembly: GCA_004024745.2. Taxonomy (NCBI): domain Eukaryota; kingdom Metazoa; phylum Chordata; class Mammalia; order Artiodactyla; family Tayassuidae; genus Catagonus; species Catagonus wagneri. The sequence goes on from PVHT021183693.1 coordinate 15,179,800, forward strand.
CAACCACTGCCTGGTCATTGTTATTGGTTCGGTAATCCTGTTTGAAAGAAAACCTTCATGTTAAATCATACTCTAAAAGTTATCCTTTGAAAGGCCTACAAAACACAAACTCCATTCATTTAGCAAATGGTTGTGCCACACTGTGTGCTAAGGGATTAGGCTGTAAAAGCCCAACAGGATGGATACCTTCTTCCTTGGAGATGAGAATGTTGTAGACAAGGCAGATTTGCAAACATGGACAGGGAGCAATGAGAGTCCAAAGGAGCTTAATTATTCACTTGCAAGGGGGTTCAAATTTCAGGCTATTTCAGTTTCAAAGTTGATTAGAGGTCAGGGTTTACTTTGTGCTCTGACATTCCAGCAACTTTTGTGAAATGTTTCAAATTACTCTCCAACTTTCCCTCACAAGCTTTCTCTTTTTTACAGGGCAGAACCCATCATGTCATCTCTCCTATTTCAATTCAAATAACTACCAAATCCATTCTGGCTTTCCCCAACCAAATTTCCCTCCATTCCTCTATTTTCTTTCTCAAATACCTAATCATCTTTATTGAGAGATAATATGACCCTTTAAAACATCAAATATGAAAAACAGATCCATCACTTTAATTTGGAAACTTGGCCAGTGAACTCCAGCTTGGTGAACTGACAAAATTAAACCCATAAAGAGCAGGGAAGTGTTTAGATTCTTAGACCATCATGTGCCATTAGACCCAGGAAATGATGGGGGCCTTTCTTGCCAACTTCAAGCTCCAGCTCAATCTTTTTTCTATTATTCAACTAATTTTGCAGTAGACATGTTAAGCATGAAGGCTTCTTCACACTGCAGGTTATGTATATCTTAGATTCTCTGGAAGCAGAAATTTCTGAGACAAAAGACAGGAACATTTTCAGGCTCATGATACATGCTGCTGAACGATTTTCCAGAAAATTCTTACTGATTTATAGTCCTATCAGCTGGGTGAAAGCAAGCTCTACCTATTGTAAGCTTTGCAAGAACAGAGTATTCTTAATTTTTGCTAATTTGATCAGTGAAAAATAGCATCTCATTGCTGTTTTCCATGGAATTTCTTGATCAGAAGTAAGGTCGAATATCCTCACATGTTATATTTGTATTTCCTTCTTTGGGAAATGTCCACTGTATCTTATGTCTATTTTTCCTTAGATGACTTCTTTTTGGGTCCTTCCTCGGTGAAATAGTATCTTTTTCTACTAAGGATATTAAGCCAACTTTTGGCATACTGGCTGTGATATGTCTCCATGTTTCATTATTTTTAGATATTTTGCTATTTATCAATATGCCTTAGCATATAACCTTAGTTTTGTATAGTCAAATCTGCCAATCTTTGGGGACTTCACTGTTTTTCTTTTAAATTTTTTTAAAAAGAATAATATATGGATATAGTACAAAAATACAGAAGATACAAAGAAAAGATTTTACAGTGAAAAGTTAATCTCTCTCTCACCTCAGTTCCCTTCCCTTGGGAAACCATGATCACCAACTTCTCATGTACTTGATAGATGTACTCTTAAGTTCATACAAATATCCATCTATATGCATTCCTTTCTTTTGTTCTTTGTGACTCCTTTAGTAGTTTTTTTTAACTATACTCACATTTTCTTTATCCAAAGGTTTAATAAAAATTTACCTGTATTTTTCTACATTAAAAAACTTGACAACAGATTTAATGTTTAGTATTTCAGAAATTAATCCTTTAACCATTCACTTAGCTCTTGAGTCTATCTGGCATTTATGGAAGTAAAGATGTACATTTTCTATGAATTAGCTAATCTAATTTTCCCATTACTATTTACTGAATAATTCATTTCCTAGTAATTGTCTTATGAGTATATCAGGTTCTATTTCAAGGCTGTCTATTCTCTTTGCTTGTTCAATTTCTCAATTCTATTAATACTCATTTTTGCCATTTTCTTCATATAAACTCCACACATTTTTAAAGGTGTTTCCTAGTAGATTTTACATCTTTTTTGTTGTTGTAAACAAAATCTTTGTGTTTTCATTAGAAGTTTAATGAGTTATTGCTGATTAGGCCAAAATACAGCTTTTTTTCTTTTTTTTTGTCTTAGTCTTGCCTCCTTTAACGTCACAGCAGTGCTACCTACACACAAACCTCACCACTACTGGACTTCAGCCCTCAGTCCTCCTGGAACTGGGGCTGGCCGTGTGGCCTGATGGCTCAGGATCAGCCAGTCTTGTCTGGTTCTCCATTCAAGACAGCAGCTCTCCATCCCCACCCTGGGTGTCCCGGTCATGCAGGGGAAGGGCTGGTGGGAGGAATGCAGGTCTGCCTCAGCCATCTCCCTGTCTCATCATAGGGGAGCCCTGGAGGTCCAGAGCCAGCTCTCTGGGTTCCTCTGTGGCTGCCTTGCTCCTGGGCTGCCTTGCTGGCTCCTGACTGAGCTGGCAAGCTGAGGGAAAGCCACCGAGTCCTTCCCTGTCCTGAAATAAGGCACTGTGAGTCCACCCCAGTGCAGAAGGCACCATTCTTTCTCCCTCCTAGGAGTAAGAACCTTCTTCCCCAGCTTCCAGGAAGCCATATTGGGGAAAAATGGTCTCTCTTCTGGGTCCTAGAGCTCCTTTCCTGCCTCTGGTTGTGCCCCACGTAACAAAGCACCTGCCACTCCTTGAGCTTTGCTGAGGAGACCCAGGTACCAAATGCAGGTGGACCCCCTTAGACGAGGGGAGCTCACCTGTAGCCACTGGCAAGCTAGGAAATGCCCGTACAAAAAGCGCCTCAGCTGGCCTGCAGGCTCATGAAACACCTGGGACTTCTCCACTGTAACAGATATTTGACTCTCCCAGGCATATGTTAACAAGTGAAGTTTCACTCCAAGGGTCCCAAAAAGCAAGTTTCACAACACTGTGTGACCTTTTCCAGGACTAGAATGAATTCAGCTGTGCTCCTGGGGCCACGGTGGCTGAGGCCCAGCAGAGAGAGCTTATGTGTGGGTTAAGTCATCTCACACACTTACCTGATGATCACGGGTGCAGGAAGGCCCTCAGTGGAACTGAAGGAAAAAGAGGACACAGATGGAGGCCATGACCACTCTCCACATGCCTCATCCCAGCCCTTCAGAGACCAGAAAGGTCTTGCAGGACCCTCACTACTGGCCAAGCTTTGCAGCCTTAGGAGATCAGTAGCCATCATTCTTGCCTGTTTTTTCAGATGAGACAAACCTGGCGGTGAGTAGGGGGCTGACCACAGCTGGGGCTCAGGCGCTCTTCCAGGTCTTGACTACTGGGCAGACTGAGTCTGGGGACATTAGGCTATTGCTTCCCTGAAGAGGAATTGAGTCTACCCTAGGTTTTATGAATGTCTTCAAAGATGCCAGCTGGCTAAGTCAAAGCTGTCTCAGGTGCCCAGCAGTGTCCCCTCACCTCTCCTCACATCACCAGGTCCTTCAGAGAACCACATGGGGCACAGAGATGCATGGGGAGAGATGGTCAAGAGCCAGGCTTCCTGCTCTCCACAGCCAAGGGCTTGGACTCTAGGGTCTCTGAGCCCTTCGGGAGCTACAGCAGTTTGGGGGAACTAGCTGGTACCCAGGGGAGGGGCCCCAGCCCTCAGCTGAGCCAAAGAGCAGGGCTCCCTTCTAGAATCCACTTTATTATGGCGTCGTCTGGCAGGTTTGGTGGATACAGCTCAGGTCAGGTCCCTCTCCATGCCAATTCTGAGGGAGGAAGAGGCATGTCTGGCTGGCATCCTCCTGTGCTCACTTCTACCGCACCTGGTCAACTGTAGCCGTTGCTCTCTCTGCTTGCAGGCCTGCAGCATGGAGTGTGGCCTCCTGGTAGCTGTGTTCTGAATGCAGGCGGCACAGTCTGCAGGCCCTTAGGTTGAGGATGAGAAGATATCTTGGCTCCAGCGGGATTGGCGACCCCTCCAGCTCTGGCTGGCGAGTGAGTGCTGCAGCCCTATTCATCCTCCAGGACACCAGGGTCCCCAGGATGTCTGAGAAGTGGCTGCTGAGGCGAGGCTCCAGCCTCCCAATAGCAGAGGCAAGCAAAGCGGCAGGTGCTGAGGCCTCTTCCACAGGAGAAAGCAAGTGACTTCAGGAGGCGGAGAAAATGGAGCTGTGAGCCCTTTGCCCTTGGAGCAGCGAATCCTGCATCTACGGAGCGGCTAACGTCAGCAGAGCCAGGGTGACTGTGTCCCTTGGTTCCGGTCATTCAGCGCCACTTGGAGGAAGACTCAAATATTGTGAGAACTGCTCCTTCCTTCAGCCTGTGATACCTACTGATTCCAATTCAAAGCAGTTTTCCTCAGTGTTTGGCCAATCAGTAGATGTACTCAGATGCAGGACCCAAGAGGCCCTGGTCGCTGGGGTCAGGCTGCGCCAGATAGCCAACCACAAACTTCACCTCCGCTTGTCCTTGGGACGCCTGTGCAAGTAAATGCCTCGGTTGCGTGTCTCGCGGGTCCCACGTGAGTCTCGCGCGTCCCACGTGAGGCAGCCGGGGGCGGAGCACCGATGCACCGTGGTCTCTCCATTGCTGTGCCGCTGCCCAATTCTCGCGAGACTAAACACTGTTTAGCTCAAGTGCTTTTTTTTTTTTTCCAGATCGTTCTGTTGAGTTTTCTAGAAAGATTTCTGTATTGTATCTGTACCTTTTATCTATCCCATGACTTACTGGGTCAGCTATAATTTCCTAAGCTATTTTGCATAAAAATGATAAAAGCAAGAACGCTGGTTTTAGTTCCCGATTTTTGATTTACAATTTTATAGCCAAAAGCAAGAAAATAATATAAATGTTTTAAATCATACACTATGCACAATTACCTTTTTATTTTGAAAGCTTAAAATTTGTTTTAATTTTTTTAAATGTCCTCTCGGCATCAGTGGAGGTGACAGCATTTTTTTCCAGGTTGGCTTACAGCTGTCAAGTGTTATGGTATCATACAGTATGAAAATTCCAGCTATTAAACCATTACCACATTCCTAGAATGAACACCACTTGGTTTAGTAGACAGTTTTATTATATTTTCTTTTACCTTCCTCCTTTGTTGGTGAGTCTATTTTTTATCTCAATGCAGCAGAATTATTACTTGTACTACAACCTATTCAGCAATTAGGTACTTACAGAGCCAAGTCATAAAGGAAAAAAAATGGAATATTAAAGAGAAAATATACGATGCTAACTTTTCCAAAAATATCTGCAGCAACAGAAAAAACTAAAACCATCCTTGGGGCGTGTGTGTGTGTGTGGGGGGGGGGAGAATAAGAGAGCACACACTTCGGCTGAAATCACAATCTTTAGCCATAACTGTTCCTATTAAAAACAGCTATTTTAATGGCATCATCTTCAAATATGAAGCAACATCATATTGGTTCTTTTATATAATAAAGGTAATGTACATAAAGTCAGATGAAAGAGAACCAATGCCATAGCATGTATTCCAACTGTAAGTGCTAAGATGGGTAATGTGATTGATCATAACATTTTGTCTAAGCTCCCTGGACTCCAAGAAGAAGAGGAAATAGTGTACCACATTGCTTCCGGAATATTTAAAAGACCCAGTACATAGTTGATGCTCAGTTAAGGTTTGTTTTATTTATGTATCTATTTATGTATTTATTTGTAAGAAAATTGAAGTATAGTTGATTTACAATAGTGTGTTAGTTTCAGGCATACAGCATAGAGGTTCAGTATTTTTGCAGATTATATTCCATTATAGGTTATTAAAAGATAATAGGAATAATGCTATATAGTAAGTCCCTGTTGCTTATCTAATACATATATGTATAACTTTATATCTGTTAATCTCAAGCCCTGATTTGTCCCTCACCTCTCCTCTCTCGTAACCACAAGTTTGTTTTCTATGTCTGTGAGAATGTTTCTGTCTTGTATATACATTCATTTGTGGTATTTTTTAGATTCCACATATAAGTGATATATAATATTTGCTTTTCTCTGTCTGATTTATTTCTCTAAGCATAACATTCTAATTGTTTTTAACTGAATAGGAAAGAAGATTTTTCTTGGCACTAGTCTGCAAAATTTAAGTTTTTGAAAAAATATATCTTTGAATCTTAATTTAACAAATAGGAAATAAGAGGAAGTCTCCCTTTTCCCTACTCTTTACTCTCCCACAAAGAACCAAGTTATTACTTTAATATATACCCTTCCAAAGATTTTATATACATATTTAGGCAAATGTATATATGTTCATATAGAAATACACAATACACATACATGTTGCCCACTGTTCATTTTTCACGCAAATGGTAGTATAATGGGCACACACATATGCGTCTTGCTTTTTCATTTCATACTGTATCTTGGAGATCCTTTTTTTTTTGTTTTTAGGGCCACACCTGCAGCATATAGAAGTTCCCAGTCTAAGGGTCAAATTGGAGTGTCCTATGCCTCAGCTTGCTGCAATGCTGGATCCTGAACCCACTGAAAGAGGCCAGGGATCAAGCCCACATCCTCATGGATACTAGCTGGGTTCTTAACCCATTGAGCCACAAAGGGAACTCCTATCACATTATTCTTGCTGTTGGGTCTATTAATATGATAAATTATAGAAACAAAATTCCTAATGTCAGTTATCTTTGCTTTCCTGGAATATATCCCATTGGATCCTGGGAAATTAATTTTTTCTTAATATGCTGCTGGGCTCATTAATGTTTTATTTAAAATTTTGCATCAGTATTTGAAGGATTGGTCTTTGTCAGGATTCATACTAATTTAATGACAATTTCAAAAAGGATTTTGGAAGATCTTATAACCTGACTTATTTTTTTGACTTTAATGTATTATGGCCCAACAGAAGCAAATTAAAATTTCCTACAACTAATGTGTCATCTTTTTTTCCTGATATCTCCCAAAGTTTTTGTTTTATGAATATAATTTATTGTATTGATATGGCCTTTTTTTCCCATTTTTGGCAGCCTGGCAGTATATGGAGTTCCTGGGCCAGGGATAAGATCCAAGCTGCAACCTATGCTGGATTCTTAACCCCCCTGTGCCGGGGTCCATCGTTTCAGTGGTCCAAAAATGACACTGATCCTGTTGCAGCAGGAACTGATGCACAGATATTCTTAAGTTTTGTAACTTGTGAACCAAATCCTTTGTCATAAAAATTGCCTTTGTCTCATTTAATGTTTTTTGGCATACACATTTTTTCCTTGTCTGATATAAAGATCACGATTTCTCTTTCTTTTGGTGTGTATTTGTCTAGTATCATTTACTGCTTTTATTCCTATTTTTAAATTTTCTTACAGACTTTTACATTGATTTACTTCAAATGAATGACTGTTAAGCTTGTTTATATAACTTTGTATAAAATAGTTTAGTCATTATTCAATGCCTTTTTTGTGTGTGCTTTTTAGGACCACGCCTGTGGCAAATGGAAGTTCCAAGGCTAGGGCTCAAATTGGAGCTACAGCTGACAGCCACAGCCACAGCAATTCCAGATCCGAGCTATATCTGCATCCGACACCACAGCTTGTGGCAATGCCGGATCCTAAACCCACTGAGTGGGGCCACGTATCAAACCTGCATCCTTGTGAATACTAGTCTGGTTCCTTTCCACTGAGCCACAATGGAAATTCCAGTGCTTCTTAATAGCTGTATATAGGTTATACAAAGTGAGAAGATAGTACTTGATTCCAAATCATTCAATCATAAACAGCACTTTAAACACAGTGGGGCAATATGCAGAATGCAGGGAACAGAGGGCCCTGTTTTAGCATATATGTGGTCAGACTACTCAGATTTTTAAGCAAAGAGGATTATTGACTCAGTGTTGATTTTCTATCTCAAGTGCTTTATTTGGTCATTGGCATGGTGCAAAAAATGATAACCTCATATTATTACCATATCATATATATAATATTATGCATATATTATTACCACAGGTGGAACCATTGAGGGGAGGAAAGAATTGGGAGGGTGGGAATAACATATACACACTACTGTATAAAACAGATGATTAACAAGAACCCACTTTATAGAACAGGAAAATACACTCAATAGTTAGTAATAACCTATATGGGAAAAAAAGAATGGGTATATTTATATGTATGACTAATTCACTTTGCTGTACACCTGAAACTAATACAACATTGTAAGTCAATTATACTCCAATAAAATAAAATTAAAAAATACCTCCTATTCGGTTTGACTATGTGGTATGATTTTGCTATAAACATTGAAAGGGTTTATTTTGAATTATTAACATATAAGTAATCAAGTAAATTATTGCTTAGTTTTTCCATCTTTTTATTTACATTTTCTAAATAATTTTACCTCACATATGTCTCTCACTTGCTGGATTTTGCCTTGTGATTCCATCTAAAAGTCGTTTTCTTAGTCTTTTTCTTATAACAGCCAAGTGTGACCATTTAAATTAAATGATATGATAGATATATTTGGTCTTAATATGTCATATTATTTTATACTATGATGTTGCTTTTTCTTAACTTTTGGAGTTTATTTTGCTAGGAAGTGGCACATCTTGAATTAGACACAAAGCAAGGCCAAAGGACACAAGTAAGCTGTATGAACAGGTGGCCCAGACCCCTATGTCATCTACTGTTATAAAATTAAACCTACCCCCAGAACCCATCTATGGTCATACTGGAGATTCCTTATGATCTGCTCACAGCGTAGGAAAATATCTGAACTTGGATTACTGATGTGTTGGCTCAGTATGTGGTGCAACTTAATATCTGACTGTTGTTACAGTGTAGACCTACTAGAGGTGGCCTTCAAGACAACAGTAAGAGAAAATTCTCCCAGTGGACAGAGCTTCAGGCTATGCACTTGGTCATTAACTTTGTATAGAAACAAGAACGAAGGTAAGAGCTAAGAATCATAAGCAGCAGCAGATGGCTTGGCTGAATGGCCAACAGCTTGGAAGAAAGAAGACTTAGATATCAGAGATAAGGAACTCTGAGTGAGAAGCATGTGGTTAGACACATGGGGTAGGGGGCAAAGTGTAGAGATCTTTTTTAATGCCTTGTTAATGCCCATGAGACTATTAACCATAGAAGAGAAAAAAAAAATAGAATGGCTTAGGCAGTTTTCATCAGCTTTATTATAGCCACCACAGTGTGATCCAGTGGGTGCACTGAATGGAATAGACTTGGTGTGAGGGATGGAGGCTAGGCATCACCCAATGGCATAAACTCCTATTCATTCACCAAGGTTAATCTTGTTATTATTGTCATTACCTAAGTGGGCAATCTGCTGAACTCCCAAAATGGCACTATCCATCAAGTAAACTAATGGGTCATTTGAGTAGAATTTACATGTAACCATGATTTGAGTTTGCCTTTCCTGCCCCAAGGTCTTAAGTCTCAATCACCATTTAAGGGGTCACAGAGCATGTGATATGCTGAGACGAGGTCCCAGAAAACAATGTACCCAACCAAAGAACCACTTTACAGCAAGGAGATCCAATGGTAGGCACATGATCATGAGATTTACTGATTCTATTACATAGCACAACCTCTTCTCCTCCACCCTGAAACTGCTGGATTAATAGGTCAATGGAGCAGACTTTTGAAGGAGCAGTTCAGCCTTATACCCTATAAGGATGGGCCACCATCTTCCAAGAAGCAATATACATACTAAAATAATGACCATTGCATGGTGTTGAATTCACTATGGGTAGACTGCATGAGCTTTGGAACCCAGTCACTCCAGGCTTCCATGTTAAGAGACCAGTAGAAAACAGAGTTACCATCCTGGCAAGGGTAATTAACCACAGCATTAGGAGGAAGTAGGACTGTTCTTGCACAAGGGGACATTTGTAGGCACTCCTCTGCCCAATTTTGATAGTAAATGGACAGTGGAGCAGTCACAACTTGAGAAAGGCATGGAGACTAAGGACTCAGATCCCTCAGGAAAAAGCATCTGAGTCATTGAACGAAGAAGCAACTTAAATCAGCAGGGGTGCTAGCTGAAGGTGACGAGAATCTAGAATTGGGGTAAAGGAGGAAGACTATATTATCTTTCTTGCTGCTCCTATAATGAATTATCATATAGGCTCAAGAATTTGTGTTGACAAGTCAATTTTCTTACTGTTCTGGCAGTTAAAATTAATCTTTTTGGGCTAAAGCATGGATAGTTCCTCTGAAGGCTCTGAGGGGAGAATCCATTTCCTTTTCTTTTCCAGTTTCTCTAGGTTATCAGCATTGCTTGACTTATGGCTTCCATTAACCCCCATGTTCAAAGTACATCATTCCCAAGCTCTGCTTCCATCATTCCATCTCTCTCTTTTGCCTCTGACTTTCTTGCCTCCCTTATTACAATGATGCTTGAGATTATACTGAGCCCATGCAGGTAATACATAACAATCTCTCCATGTCAAGATAATTATTATACATCTGAAAAAATTCCTTTTGCCAGATAAGATAAAATTCACAGGTTCTGGGGTTTAAGATGTGGACATCTTTGGGGAGCTACTATTCAGTCTATCACAAAGGCAATGAGTACCAATTGCAGCCTTGATACCAACTGGAGTGGTAGAGATCAATTAGCATCTCCAAAAAGCTGTTTGTATATGGAATGAAATTATTACATAAAGCAAATGGATTTGAATGGTTCTAGAAGCAGACTGTAGTGGAGACTGTGGTACACTGTCCAAATCCCCTGCTAGAACAAAGGCACTCATTTTCTCAGCTAGTGGTTCATAGCCAAGTCCAGTTGGCAAAACTGTCATTGGTCAAAGGAAATGGCCTCACTCAAGATTTTGTCTCTCCCGTGGAGCAGGCATCTTAAATTAGGTCCCTGGTACCTAGTTTAGAGTTTATATAGATGACATTGAGAAACATAGTAAACCATGCCTAAATAATCATTTAACAATAAATAGCAAAGAGATTTTCATTTGGATGAAAATCTCTTTGCCATTAAAAAAGCTGCAAGTAAAAAAAAAAAGTTTCAAGTAAAAGTTGAAGGTGCAACTCAATGAAAGTACATGGCATGTATTTTTGTCTTCGTTCATAAACACAAAGTTTCAATAATTTCCACACTAAGAGAGTATTGAATTATAAAGGAAATCTGAAAAAGGTGTCTTGGAATAAGGCTGGGGTGTGAGGATAGTGTCAGTGAGATTGTTTAACTAAAGGCATATATTATAAGATTTCTAAATAGCAAAATTAATCAGCTGTCCATAAGGATAAACCACTTCACACTCATAAGTTTAGCTGATACTGTAATAGGTATAAGTGCAACAGTTATGAGTTAGTGTGAACATCTTAAAACTAATAATTTTATTTCACACCATTTTACTAAAAAGTAAAGACATTTTTCAACTGGAAAAATTTTATATATTCAAATTTCTATGAATGACATGATGAATAATTTATTCTCTAAAAGGGAGATTTTCTCCAGTAAAGGGAAAAATCTGAATTAGTGGTTAATTGCTTCCTTCAGCAGATATTCACTCTTCCTCTATTTTTTTTTTTTTTTTGTCTATTCTAGGGCCACACCCGCAGCATAGGGAGGTTCCCAGGCTAGGGGTCTAATCACAGCTACAGCTGCTGGCCTACACCACAGCCACAGCAACAAGGGATCCGAGCCGCTTATGCAACCTACACCACAGCTCACGACAATGCTGGATCCTTAACCCACTGAGCAAGGCCAGGGATCGAACCCGCAATCTCATGGTTCCTAGCTGGATTCTTTTCCGCTGAGCCACGATGGGAACTCCAGCAGATATTCAAAAAGACAAAAAAAAAAAAAAACCTTTAAAATTCTTTTAATGATGTAATTGAATAGTTTAAAGCTTTCTGGTGAGAAATCAGCTTTGGAATTAGGGTTTCGCTGATTCACATTCTAGGAAACACCCTGTTCTTATGAAATATATGTGTCATAGGTATGTGTTTACATTTGAGCTGGACATTGGATTAGTACTCATGCATATTCAAATGAATACCTTCCAAGGACCATATCTATTTAATAACAAACCCATCAAGCTCAGTCTTGAGATTCATTCTCTCAGTGACCTGCTCAACGTCAATTTTAAAGTAATTTATCCTAAAGTGTTGGCAATGTCAAAATGGAGGAATAGGACAATGAAAAAGCCACACATTGTGCAGCTCCAGTCTAGTTATGAGGATGGATCATTCCCACTCAGCCACATATACTACACTCCACATCAACCCATTAACCTTTCAGTCACCTTTTTCTATGCTGTAAGCAGTCTTCATGAAATGGCCCACTGACAAAAGAGATAGTGGAACATCTGAAATTAAGCAGTTACTGGTGGGAAGAGTGGATTTGACATGGAGGTGGGAGTTTGAGAGAGAAGAAGGGAGATATCTTATGGCAAAGGATGCCATTTATCTTTCCCTTCCTTTAAAGATATATGGCATAGTAGTTAAGAGCATGGACTCTTGGGTCAGCCTGCTTGAGCTCAAAGTTCTGTTCTACTTTCATCAGCTATACAAACTTGGTCAATCACTTATCTCTTTGTGCCAAGTGTTGTGAGGATTAAATGAGTTAACATATAGGGAAAGGATCTACAACAGTGTCTGTTCTGGCATGTAATAAGTGCAGATAAAGGTTATGACTATTTTTATTATCTCTCTCAAGGATACAAGAACCCTACAAGCTGGCCTTGGGTTTATAATTTAGGGAGAGTCAGAGATATTTCCTTCTGTGGTCACACTCTTCATCCATTTATTCTATAACCACTTAATAATATACAGCCATACAGTTACGCCCCTCTTATAGTCACATTCTACATTGGCATCCATACTAACAATCCTCTATATTTGTATCACTCTTTCCACTATTAAAACCACACATATATGCACACTTCATTTAGTTTAGCATTCCAAGAGTCTCCAAAGTCAAGACACTGACGACAACAACAACTAAAACAAAAATTGTCTAGAATTGATAATATCACTGGGATTCCCAACAGAAGCAAACATAAAACTACTTTGAGGGATGAAACATTCAACTCTCAAGCCATTCAATATTCATACAAGTAAAATCATTTTTAAATGGAACTAAAGAATCCAAAATTATGAAAGGCTTAAAGAAATAAACCAATATGAGTACCTCATCAGACAAAATTTAGAGCAGATTAGATATTCAAAAATTTCAGGTAATGGAATTATTGATCTCAAAATTACACAATTATGTGTTCAAAGGGATTCAATGTCTAAAGTAAAATTCATTTATGAACAAAGACCAAATCACTTTTAAAAGGACCAAAAAAGATATTGAGAAGAACCAAATGAAACTTGGGATCAAAATCAAATGAAATTTGGATGGAAATAAAATTCGAATCCAAAAAGACTCAATGGATTGAAATATAGAGATGAGGAAATGAAAAAACAATGTATCACATAGAGACAGAAAATACAAAAGATGAAGAGACATGGAATTACGAAAACATTTCTTCTTGTGTTGAGAACCTTTAAGATCTATTCTCAGCAGCTTTCAAATATGCAATATAATATTATTAACTATCATCAGAAGGGAAAAAATCATAACTTTGTATGGTGATGGACACTAACTAGATCTATTGTGATCATTTTGCAACATACACAAATATTGAATCATTACATCATACACTTGAAACTGATATAATGTTATATATCAATAATGCCTCAATTAAAAAGAGAGACATGAAGAATGAAATAGGATAGAATTTGAAGGATATGAGGGCAATGTTTTTGTCTGCTTTGTTTACTATTATATTCCCAATGTCTAAAATATTACTGGACGATAATAAGTACTCAAAGCATATTTGTGGAATGCCTAAGTAAGTGAATAAATATGATTTCCAGAATGAGGGAGTAGATGCAAAGGCAATATTTAAGAACTTTCCAAATGTGATAAAAGGGATAAAACTCAAAATCACAACACACAATGAGGATTAAGTAGAAAGATACATATAAAACCACATCTAGGCACATAATAGTGAAAATCTATAACATCAAAGACAGAGAAAATATTAAAACAAGAAAAAGTAGATTACACATAAGGAATGACAATTAAACTGACAGCAGATTTCATAACAGCAATAGTAGAGATTAGGTTACTAAGGGATAAAAAGACTGCCAGGCTAGAAATCTGAAAAATAACACAGTACAACCAGAGAAAGAACAAAAAGAAAAATTATAAATGTTAAAAGAGAAATTAGAGGCAGCTCAAGATGGTAGAGGAGTATGACCTCACGCTCACCTTCTCTCACAAACACATCAAAAAAACACACCTACATGTAAAACGACTCATATAGAACATCTACTGAATGCTGGCAGAAGAATTTAAACCTCCAAAAAGGGCATGAAACTCTTGACATAACTGGGTAGAACAAAAGAAAAAGAGAGAGAGAGAAAAGGAATCGTGATGGGACCAGCATACCTGAGAGGGAGCTATGAAGGAGAAAAGGAACCCACACACTGGGAAGTCACCTAACTGACCAGGATCAGCCAAGACAGAAGGACCTCAGAGTCTCTGAGAAAAGTGCAGCAGTTGGACTGAGGAGGGCAAAGTAGAGTGAGAGCCTCACAGATCATCTGCACCATTGCCCTGCACACCACAGCCTTAGATGCTCAGGTGGGGGCTGGGCACTGAGACTTAGGTTAAAGAGGTCAGTCCTGGGGAGAGGACTAGGGCTGACTGTGCAGGGACAGCCGAAGGGGCTTAGGAGCGCTGTGCCATGGGCAGTGGAATGGTGTGCTACAGGCTGGGGTGTGGAACGCCACAGCAGAGGGAACCCAGGAGACGGTCTGGGCCCACAGAATAAGCAAAGCGCCATTGTTGGGGAGGGCCAGAGGAGGAAGGGTGGACTGCCAAAGGAATATCCCTGTGCACGTGCATGCAGGCTCTCAGAGGGCGGGGCGCCTCTGGTATAGGCTACGAGTGGCCAGGCACCTCTTGTGTGGGCTAAGAGCAGCTGGGGGGCTAAGTGCCTCTGGCGTGATCTACAGGCAGCAGGGACTGACTGTGACAGTCGACTCAGAGGCCAGAGGGAGGTGTGGCCTGCCACCACAGGGGGCCAGTGGATGGGCTCCATCTGTGGCCCCAGTAACTTCAGGGGTCAGCAAAAAAAGAAAAGAGAAGACACAGCAACCAACATCACACATTATTGCTCTCACCCCCAGGAACACACCCACCCTGTAGCTGTCACTGTCAAACATTCTGGGAAGTGCCCAGATGCTTGATCACTGTCCCTTCCCAAGACCCTACAACTAGGAGCAGCTGGTGCAGCACCTCCTGTGGAGGCTAAGCGGGATGGGGTGCTTCTTGCAGGGTCTACGGGTGGCTGGGGCAAACCACTGCAATTACCACTGACTCCAGAGGTGAGTGTGGCCTGCCACCACTAGGGGTCTGTGAACAGGCACCACTTGTGGCCCCAATCACATCAAGGGCAACGCAGAGAAGGGCATTGTGATTGAACACCACCTATTGTTACTCTTGCACCCTGGGAGCACACCAGCCCTGTGCTGCCACTGCAGACAGTGCCCACACACTTGATCTCTGTCATTTCCCAGGATCCTGCAACTAGGAGCAGCCTGTACAGCACCTCCTATGTGGGTTAAGTGAGATGCGGTGCTTCTTGTGTGGTCTGCAGGTGGCAGGGTAAAACCACCACAGTTATAAACTGACTCCAGGGGTGGGAGTGGCCTGTTACCACTTAGGGGTCCCTGAACAGGCACCACTTGAGGCTCCAATCACCTCAGAGGAGGGCACTGCAGTTGAACACTACCTGTTGTTGCTATCACTCCCCTAGGAATTCACACACCCTGCTGCTGCCACTGCCAAATGCTCTGGGCACCGTGTAAATCTGCCTAAGGCTCATTACCACTTCCCAGGGTCCTGCAACTAGGAGTAGCCAGCAGCACCTTCCTGCTGTTAAGAGCCCAGCAACCAGGCACTGACTACTAGCCCTACCCATTGCCTCCTTCTCCCTGGAAACATACTCAGCACCCCGTGGACAACAGCCTGCTCACATCAAAGAAAGATAGGTAAAATTTAAACTCCCATGCCAAAAATAAATAGTAACCCCACACACACAAAATACAAAGAGGGGTTCTTGCATAGAAGTAGCCCCCTAAGACTACAGTTTGGCTTCCCTAAACTCACAAAAAAAGAAAAACATAAGTAAGCAAGGTGAAGAAGCTCAGAAACCAGGAGTTCACATTGTGGTGCAGCGGTTAACGAATCTGACTAGGAACCATGAGGTTGCAGGTTCGATCCCTGGCCTTTCTCAGTGGGTTAATAATCCAGCATTGCCATGAGCTGTGGTGTAGGTCACAGACGCGGCTTGGATCCTGCATTGCTGTGGCTCTGGTGTAGGCTGGTGGCTACAGCTCTGATTAGACCCCTAGCTTGGGAACCTCCACATGCCGTGGGTGTGGCCCTAAAATGACAAAAGGAAAAAAGAAAAAAAAAAGGAAGCTCAGAACCATTCCCAATTAAAGAAACAGAATTCACATGAAGCAGCAAACAATGAAACAGACCTCTGCAGTCTGCCAGACACTGAGTTCAAAAGGTAGTGAAAATACTGAAGGAATTAAGGTTGAATATCAAGGAATTAAGGACACGTGTGAACATTAATGCAGATTCCTGTAGAAAGGAACTAGAACATATAAGAACATAGAAATATTAGAAAATTCATTTGCAGAGACGCAAACTGAGCTAAAGGCACTAAAGAGCAGAATGAATAATGCAGAGGAATGAATTAGTGACTTGAAAGATAGAATAATGGAAATCACCCAATCAGGGCAGCAGACATAAACTAAATAAAAAAATGCAAAAGCAATATAAGAGATCTACGGGATAATATAAAGTGGGCCAATCTATGCATAATAGGAATTCCAGAAGGAGAAGAAAAAGAAAAAGGGACTGAAAATACATTTGAAGAAATTATATCTGAAAACTTTCCAAATCTAAAAGAAACTGATATCAAGATACTGGAAGCACAGGGGGCCCCAAACAAGTTGAACCCAAATAGGACCACACCAAGACATATTATAATAAAAATGACAAAAGTTAAAGATAAAGAGAGGATTCCAAAGGCAGCAAGAGAAAAACAAATTGTTAATCATAAGGGAACCCCCCCCCACCAAGGCTTATTTCTCTACAGAAACACTACAGTCTAGAAGATAGTAGCAAGATATACTCAAAGTTCTAAAAGGAAAAAATTTTCAGCCTAGAATACTCTATCCAACAAGAATATAATTTAAAATAGAAGGGGAAATAAAGAATTTCTCCAACAGACAAAAGCTAAAGGAGTACATCAATACTAAATCCATTCTAAAAGAAATACTGAAAGGGCTTCTCTAAATAAAAAACAAGTAAGAAGAAATAGGATGGAGGGAACCACAACTGGAAAGCAATCACCCAAATAAGCCAGCATACAGATCTAAAAAAGAATAAGAAGAAGAAAAAAAATCTACTGTAAAAGCGATGATAAACACAAGGAACAGCAAAAGTATACAGATGAAGAGGTAAAAAACAGGACTACAGAATCATAGAATGTGGGGAAGGAAATAAGAAAATATAGATTCCTTTTTTTTTTTCTAATAATGTGTTTGAGCCTATATGACTATCAGGCTAAAGCAAGCAGATACAGGAAGGGTTTAACATATTTAAAAAAAGGGGGGGGGCAACCACAAATCAAAACTAAACATTACATTCATGAAAACTAAAAAGAAAAGTACTCAAACATATTAAATAAATGGAAATCATCCAACCAAAAAAAAAAAGGAAGAAAGGCAAAACATAGAATCAACTGGAAAGCGAGGTTTAAAATGTCAATACATATCTATCAATAATTACCTTAAATGTCAATGGACTGAATGCTCCAATCAAAAGACACAGAGTGGCAAATTGGATAAAAAAGCAAAAACCTACAATCGGCTGTCTACAAAAGACTCACCTTAGGGCAAAGGACACATATAAATTGAAAGTGAAGGGAAGGAGAAAGATATTTCATGCCAATGGAAAAGACAGGAAAGCAGGAGCTGCAATACTCATATCAGACAAAACAGACTTTAAAATGAAGGCCACAAAGAAAGACAAAGAAGGACACTATTTAATAGTAAACAAATCCATTCAAGAAGAGGATATTACGATTGTCAATATATATGCTCCTAATATAGAAGCACCCAGATACCTACAGCAAATACTAACAACATAAAAGGAGAAATCGATGGGAATACAATCACAGTAGGAGATTTTAACATCCCACTCACATCAATAGACAGATCCTCTAGACAGAAAACCAGTAAGGCAACAGAAATCCTAAATGACACAATAGAAAAATTAGACTTAATTGACATTTTCAGGACATTACATCCCAAAAAAATCAGAATATACATTCTTCCTAAGTGCACATGGAACATTCTCAAAGAGCAATCACATACTTGGCCACAAAGCTAACCTCACCAAATATAAGAGTATAGAAATTATTTCAAGTATCTTCTCTGACCACAATGGCATGAAACTAGAAATCAACCACAGAAAAAGAAATGAGAAAAAACACACTACAAGACTTAACAACATCTGCTATAAAAACAATGGGTCAATGAGGAAGTCAAGAAGGAAATTAAAAAATACTTTGAGACAAATGATAATGAAGACATGACCACTCAAAATCTATGGGATGCCACAAAAGCAGTGCTCAGAGGGAAATTCAAAGCAATACAGGCCTCCCTCAAAAAAAGAAGAAAAATCGCAAATGGATAACTTAACCCACCACCTAAATGAATTAGAAAAAGAAGAAAAAACAAAACCTAAAGTCAGCAGAAGAAAGGAAATCATAAAGATCAGAGAGGAAATCAATAAAATTAGAGATTCAAAAAGCAATAGATAAAATCAATAAACCAAGAGCTGGTTCTTTGAAAAGGTAAACAAAATTGACAAACCTCTGGCCAGACTCACCAAGAAGAGGAGAGAAAAATCCCTAAATAAACAAAATAAGAGATGAAAAAGGAGAAATCACATCAGATCTGCAGAAATACAAAAAACCATAAAATAATACTATGAACAAGTGTATGCCAACAAATTTGACAACCTAGAAGAAACGGATAACTTTCTAGAGACTTAAGGCCCACCAAAACCGAATCAAGAAGAAATAGGTCAACTGAACAGATCGATCACTAGAAATGAAGTTGAATATGTAATAAAAACACTCCCTACAAACAAAAGTCCAGGACTAGATGGATTCACAAGCGAATTCTACCAAGTATACAAAGAGGAACTTATATCCATCCTCCTTAAATTTTTCCAAAAGGTATAAGAAGTAATACACCCAAAGACATTCTATGAAGCCACCATCACACTAATACCAGAATCAGACAAAGATACCACCAAAAAAGAAAATTATAGGCCAATATCTTCAATGAATATAGACAAAAAATTCTCAAGAAAATTTAACCCAACCGAATCCAACATCATATAAAAAATATCATCCACCATGACCAAGTGGGATTCATCCCAGGTTCACAAGGATGGTACACCATACACAAATCAGTCAACGTCATATACCACATTAAGAAAAGAAAAGTCAAAAACCACATGATCATCTCAATAGATGCAGAAAAAGCATTTGACAAAATTCAACATCCATTCACGATAAAAACTCTTACCAAAGTGGGGATAGAGAGAACATACCTTGACATAATAAAAGCCGTTTATGACAAACCCACAGCAAATATAGTACTCCATGGAGAAAAGCTGAAAGCCTTCCCACTAAAATCTGGAACAAGACAAGGATGCCCACTCTCACCACTGTTATTCAGTATAGTATTGGAAGTCCTAGCCCCAGCAATCAGACAAACAAAAGAAATAAAAGGTATCCAAATTGGAAGAGGTAAAACTGTCACTGTACACAGATGACATGATACTATATACAGAAAACCATTAAGGATTCAACCCAAAAACTACTTGAACTGATCAACAAATTCAGCAAAGTAGCAGGATACAAGATTAACATTCAGAAATCAGTCTTATTTCTGTATACTAACACTGAAATATTAGAAAAGGAATACAAAAATGCAATACCTTTTAAAAATTGCACCCAAAAAAAAAAAAATACCTGGGAATAAACCTGACCAAGGAAGTGAAAGACTTATATACTGGGAACTATAAACATTAATCAAGGAAATTAAAGAGGATGCAAAGAAATGGAAAGATATTCTATGCTCATGGGTTGGAACAATTAATGTTGTAAAAATGGACATACTACCCAAAGCAATCTACAGATTCAGTGCAATCCCTATCAAATTACCCATGACATTTTTCACAGAACTAGAATAAACAATCCAAAAATTTATATGGAACCAAAAAAGACCAAGAATTTCCAAAGCAATCCTGAGCAACAAAAACTAAGCAGGAGGCATAACTCTCCCAGACTTCAGGGAAGATGGTGTGGGACACAAAATCTATCAAATTGACTTGTGATGATTTATGTACACCTATAATTGAAATAAAATTCATTAAGTTAAAAAAAAAAGATGGTGTGGTACTGGTACCAAACAGACATATAGACCAATGGAACAGAATAGAGAATCCAGAAATAAACCCAGACACCTGTGGAAAATTAATCTTTGACAAATGAGGCAAGGATATAAAATGGGAAAAAAATCTTTTCAGCAAGAGGTGCTGGGAAAACTGGACAACTGCATGTAAATCAATGAAACTGGAACACACACTCACACCATGTGCAAAAATAAAGACTTAAATGTAAGGCAAGACACTATCAAACTCCGAGAAGAGAACATAGGCAAAACATTCTCTGACCTCAGCCTTATAAATGTTTTCTCAGGTCAGTCTCCAAAAGCATCAAAAATAAAAGGAGGAGTTCCCGTCGTGGCTCAGTGGTTAACGAATCCGGCTAAGAACCGTGAGGTTGCGGGTTCGATCCCTGGCCATGCTCAGTGGGTTAAGGATCCGGCGTTGCCGTGAGCTGTGGTGTAGGTTGCAGACGCGGCTCGGATTCCCTGTTGCTGTGGCTGTGGCGAAGGCCGTCAGCTACAGCTCCTGTTAGAACCCTAGCCTGGGAACCTCCATATGCCGCGGGTGCGGCTCTAGATAAAGGAAAAAAGACAAAAAAAAATAAAATAAAATAAAAGGAAAAATAAACCAATGGGACCTAATCAACCTGACAAGCTATTGCACAGCAAAGGAAACCATTAAAAAAATATAGCTTACAGAATGGGAGAAAATAGTTTCAAATAATGCAACTGACAAGGGTTTAATCAATAAAATATACAAACAATTTATACAACTCAACAGCAAAAAATAAATAAATTATTTAAAAAATGGGCAAAAGACCAGAATTGACATTTCTCCAAAGAAAATATACAGATGGCCAACAAGCACGTGAAAAAAAATGCTCAACATCACTGATTATTAGAGAAATGCAAATCAAAACTGCCATGAGGTACCACCTCACACCAGTCAGAAAGGCCACCATTAATAAGTCTGCAAATAACAAATGCTGCAGAGGGTGTGGAGAAAAGGGAACCCTCCTGTTCTGATGGTGGGCATGTAAATTGGTACAACCACTATGGCAAATAGAATGGAGGTAACTTGGAAAACTAAATATATATAGAACTACCATTTGACTCAGCAACCCCACTCTTTGGCATATATCTGGACAAAAGTTTCCTTGAAAAAGACACATGCACCTGCATGTTCATTGCAGCACTATTCACAATAGCCAAGACATGGAAACAACCTAAATGTCCATCAACAGATGACTGGATTAAGAAGATGTGCTACATAGACACAATAGAATACTACTCAGTCATAACAAAGAACAAAATAATGCCATTTGCAGCAACATGGATGGAACTACAGAATCTCATACTAAGTGAACTAAGTCAGAAAGAGAAAGACAAATAGCATATGATATCACTTATATCTGGAATCTAATATATAGCACAAATGAACCTTTCCACAGAAAAGAAAATCATGCACATGGAGAACACACCTGTGGTTGCCAAGTGGGAGAGGGAGGGAGTGGGATAGATTGGGAATTTGGGGTTAATAAATGCAAACTACTGCCTTTGGAATGGATAAGCAATGAGATCCTGCTGTATAGCACTGGAAACTATATTTAGTTACTTATGATTAAGCATGATAATGTGAGAAAAAAAGAATGTATACATGTATGTGTGACTGGGTCACCTTGCTGTATAGTAGAAAATTGACAGAACACTGTAAACCAGCTATAATGGAAAAAATAAAAATCATTATAAAATAAAATAAATTAAAAATAAAGGAGAAATTAATGATAGAAAAAAAGATCCTGTATAGATGATTAATAAACTAAAGCCTTAAAAAAGACAAAACTATGGAAATAGTGATAGAAGAAAATATTAGTGAAAAAGAACATTTGAATTCCGATGCAGCAGAACACAAAAATAAGAATAACACAATTTTATGTTAATAAATTTGAAAACTCAGGTAAAATGTACAATTTCCTAGAAATTATATAGTACCAAATATGATAGAAGCAAAAATCTTTCAATTTCTTCAAAGAAGTTGAATCAGTACCTTAAAAATCTACCAACAAACAAACACATGGTGCCAGAGGGTTTCACAGCTTTCTGCGAGATCAAGGACTGAATCATTACTTTTATAAAACTGTTGTAGACAGTAGAAATGTGGAGACATTTCCCAACTCATTTTATGAAACTAATATTTATGCCTTGATACCAAAGCCAGGTATAGTTAGTAGAAGAAAGGATAATTATAGGCCAATCACAGTTTCAAAACTTCTTTAAAAATATGTAACCAAATCAGGAAATATATTAAAATATGTGTAAAATGTCTTTATTATTTTTAAAATGTATTTGTTTTTTTCTTTTTAGGGCTGCACCTGGGGCGTATTGAAGTTCCCAGGCTAGGGGTTGAATCAGAGCTGCTGCTGTCAGCCTGCTCCACAGCCATAGCAATGCAGAATCAGAGCTGCATCTGTGACCTACACTGCAGCTTGCAGCAATGCCATATTCTTAATCCACTGAGCAAGGCCAGGGATCAAACCTAAATCCTCATGGATAATAGCTGGGTTTTTAACCTGCTGAGCCACAATGAGAACTCCTAAAATTTGATTTTAACCCAGGAAAGCAATAATGGTTTTATGTTTTAAAAATCTATTACTACATTTTACCACATTAACAGATTAAAAGGGAAAAGAGGATTATCTCAGAAGAGAAGAAAAAGCAGTTGATAAATTTAACAATTCTTAGAAAAATAGGAATAAAAGGGAACCTCTGTAATCTGACAAAAAGTATTAATCAAAATCCTGGAGCAAATATTAGACTTATACTGAAAAGAGAGCTCCCTTTAGGAGTTCCTGTTGTGGCTCAGTGGTAACAAACCAGACTAGGATCCATGAGGATGCGGGTTTGATCCCTGGCCTCAGCATTGCCATGCTGAGGTTAAGGATTCAGCATTGCCATGGACTGTTGGCGCAGGTTGCTGATGTAGCCTGGCTCCCACGTCACTGTGACTGTGTTGTAGACCGGGAGAGGTAGCTCTGATTCAACCCCTGGCCTGGGAACTTCATAAGCCACTGGTGTGGCCCTGAAAAGCAAAAGCAAAACAAAAACACCAAAAAACATTATTCTCAAGAGTTAGGACAATGAGACAGAGAAATCAAATACAAGACATAAAAATTGAAAAGGAAGAAACAAACTGTCATTATTTTAAGACATAAAAATTTTCCAGAGAACATACATGCTTCTCCTTACAAAAAATTCTTTCTTAGGCTCCCTAATTCTTCCCAATTACCACTCCATTTCCCTGCCACTCTTGGTAGGAAAATACTCAGAGCTGTAATGGTTCATTTTCTTCAAATCTTTTCCTTCCACTCTGTCTTTAACTACAGCCTAGCTTTCACTCCTCTCTGTCCAGTGATGCTTTTGTTAAGTCACAATGACCTTCATGTGCTAGGGTAATGATCAATTCTCAGTCCTGGTCTCACTTGACCTACCAGCAACATTTGACATCACTCTGTCCTTGATAGCATCTTCACTTGGCTCTCACGACATCATGCTCTTCTGACTTTCTTCCTCATTCACTGGACTTTTCTCAGTCTACTTTACTGGTCCTTCATCATCTTCTTGATCTTTGAGCATTGGGCTTAGTCTTTGGGCTTTCTTATTTTCTATCCATACTTAAACCTGTGGTGAGCCCATCCAGTCTCAAAGCTAATGAGTTCCAAAATTATAATGTCCAGCCCAGACTTCTCTCCTCACCTCCATACTCATACATCTAACTATCTATGCAATATATCCACTCAGATGTCTGAGAGCTCTGACTTTACATGTGTGAAGAAATCTTGATTCCTTTCTACCCCTCCTCCAAATCTGTTCCTCCCGGTCAACTCTACCTTACTTAACTGACAATTTTATCCTTCTAGTTTTTCAGGACAAAAATCTCCAAGTCCTCTATCTTTTTACATGCCACATCCATAGCAGCAAATCTTGTGGTTTCCTCTTCAAAATATATCCAGAACCTGAAACTTCTTACCACTTCTATTGCTCTGCGTCTCTATTGTTTCTTATATCTGGATTATTGCAGAAGTGTATTAGTTGTCCTCCCCAATTCAACCCCTGCCTTTTTGCATACTCTTCTCAAAACAGGAAAAGGAAAGTCAGATCATGTTATTCTCTCATCAGAACTCTCCAATGGCTACCTGAGGCCCTATGTGATCCAGCCTGCATTTCCCTTCTGACCTGATCTCCTGTGATTTTCTTCCTACCTTGCTTCCTGTGTTGCAACCACACTGGCCTCATCGCAGTTCCTCAAAAAATCTAGGCTTCCCCAGCTTAAGGGTCTTTGTACTTCATGGTTCCTGTATCTGAAATGATTTCCTGCAGGTATCCACAGCATTGTTCCCTCATCTTCAAGTTTTGCTTAAATGTCAGCTTCTTAGCACAGCCTATCTTGTCTACCCTACTTAAAAATGCAAACCTCCTATCCCATGCCCTCATTCTCTGTTTTATTTTTCTACATAGCACTTAGCCTCTACTAAAATATTACGTATTTTCCTTATTTAATTTAGTTTCTTTCTCACCTAATTGAATGGATAATGGCAGAGATTTTTTTTTTTCTGTCTTACTCCTATATCCCCAGCATATCAGAATCTGGCACATAGTAGGTGCTTAATAAACACTTGTGGGTTTTTTTTTTTTTTTTTGCATTTGTCATTTTAGGGCCGCACCCACAGCATATGGAGGTTCCCAGGTTAGGAGTCTAACTGGAGCTGCTGCTGTCAGCCTACGCCAGAGCCACAGCAACGCCAGATCCGAGCCACATCTGCAACCTACACCACAGCTCACAGCAATAGCTGTGATCGTTAACCCACTGAGTGATGCCAGGGATCGAACCCGCAAACCTCATGGGTCCTAGTCGGATTCGTTAACCACTGCGCCACGATGAGAACTCCCCAACATTTGGTAAATAAATAGAAAAAAATTATAGGCAAGTTATCAGGCTTAATAAGAGAGTTGAGGGAATTTACTGGACATAATATTACTATGTGAGTGTCATTTATGTTTTAATCACCTCAAAAATAGTTGGAAAATATAATTTTTAAAGGGGTGCCACTTATAATCTCAGCTAAAAATATGAAATATTTATTAATTTTATTTTATTTTTTTGTCTTTTTGTCATTTTAGGGCAGCACCCACAGCATATGGAGGTTCCCAGGCTAGGGGTCTAATGGGAGCTGTAGCCACCAGCAGACGCCACAGCCACAGCAATGCGGGATCCAAATCTGAGCCGTGTCTGCGACCTACACCATAGCTCAACGGCAACGCTGGATCCTTAACCCACTGAGCGAGGCCAGGGATCGAACCCGCAACCTCCTGGTTCCCAGTCAGATTCGTTAACCACTGAGCCATGACGGGAACTCCAAAATATTTATAAATTTTAAAAAGATGTACAAGACTCAAGATTCTCAAGGAAAAAATCATGAAACTTTATTGGAAGACATCTAAGAAGATCTAAATAAGTGGAGAG
Organism: Catagonus wagneri; assembly: GCA_004024745.2. Lineage (NCBI taxonomy): Eukaryota > Metazoa > Chordata > Mammalia > Artiodactyla > Tayassuidae > Catagonus > Catagonus wagneri. The sequence goes on from PVHT021183693.1 coordinate 15,205,778, forward strand.
GCATAGAATTTCTACAGATAAGAAGAGAGTACTGTAAAGATCTTAATTTTCTTCAAATTAATCTATAGATATAATGAAATTTCAATCAAGATGCTGAGAAAAATAATTCATGAGGAGTTCCCTTCGTGGCTCAGTGGTTAACGAATCTGACTAAGAACCATGAGGTTGCGGGTTCGATCCCTGGCCTTGCTCAGTGTGTTAAGGATCCGGCGTTGCCGTGAGCTGTGGTGAAGGTTGCAGATGCGGCACGGATCCCACGTTACTGTGGCTGTGGCAAAGGCCGGCGCTACAGCTCCTGTTAGACCCTTAGCCTGGGAACCTCCATATGCCACGGGTGCGGCTCTACATAAAGGCAAAAAGACAAAAAAAAAAAAAAAATTCATGAAACTTGAGAAGCTTAATAGGAAACTGTTAAAGGACCAAAACCAAACAAAACAATTTAAAAGGAAGGGTTTGGTGATACTTGTCCTAACAGATATTACAGGAAAAGGCAAGCTATGTTTGGAGTAAGAGAAAAGCAACATGCACAAGTCACAAAGTATTCATAGAAGAATATACAAGAACTCCCTTAAAAAGACATTTTTAAAACCTGCAATAGAAAAAATGGAAAGAAAAAAAAAAAAACAAAACACAACCCAAACCATAAAGAGGTACTTTACTGAAAAGGAAACCCAACCAGAAATTAGCGAATGAACATATGAAAAAAGTAATTGCCTAGGCCCTAATAATGAGAGGAGTGAATGTTTAAATAACAGACACTGCTTCACTTAAAGTAACAGAAACTTTAAAAATCTGATAAAAGCAAGCATTAATCAGGAAACAAAGCCACTGGTACTCTTGTACATGGCTGATAGGAGTGTAAATTGATAAAACCACACTGAAGAGCAATTTAGTGGCTTACCAGAAAACTGAAAGTAAATGAAACCCCAAAACTAGCTGTTTCACTCCTAATTGCGTACACTAAAATAAAGCACATTTGCCAAAATTGTTAATTATAAGAAATGTTTGCTGTAGCATTGTTAAAATAGTGAGTGTCTATCAAAAGAGGACTGGATAAATAAATTGTGATACAGTCATGTGATGGAATACTCTATCCCACTGAAAACAAATGAATTAGAACTACAAGCACCAACACAGACAAACCTGGAAAACATAATACTGAGCCTTATGACACCATTTATATAAAGTAGTCTTGAAAGTGAAAAGATGCTGAGTGGATAGAGAGCCAGTCTGGAAAGAGAGCCAAGTTGGTAGAAGAAATGATTACTAGGTAAGGGTAGTCCAGAAGTACTTGAAATAGAAAGATGAAATTTAAAGGCACATTTAGGAACTTGGAGAGAATTTTGAGTGAGAAGTCACTTTTTCAAACCAAGCCTAAGGATAAAATACTTTCCAGCTATGTTTTGGAGTAACTTTTGGAAAAAAGGGCATGAACTGCAGAGCAGTATCAGTAACGTTCAACTATTTTGTTTTGTTTTCTTCTTTTTTGGACTGCACCTGTAGTATGTGAAAGTTCTCAGGCTAGGGGTTGAAACGGAGCTGCAGCTGCCAGCCTAGACCATACCCATAGCAATGCCACATTCAAGCTGTGTCTGCAACCTACATAGCAGCTCATGGCAACACTGGATCCTTAACCCACTGAGTGAGGCCAGGGATCGAACCTGCAACCTCATGGATACTAGTTGGGTTCTTAACCCACTCAACCACAATGTGAGCTCTATGTTCAGCTGTTTTGTGAGTGACTTTGGGGGAAGGATTAGAGGCTTGCTTACTGAATTTTCAGATTCTACAAACCTGGGAATGAGAACTAATATATTAGAATCATGTTTTGTTTTGGCCATGCCCAGAGCATATGGAAGCTCTTGGGCCAGGGATTGAATAAAAACCACAGCTGCGACCTATATCACAGCTGTGGCAATGACAGATCCTTTAACCCACTGTGCCAGGCCAGGGAGCAAACCTGAGCCTCCATCGCAGCCCAAGCCACTGAAGTCAGATTCTTAACCCACAGTACCACAACAGAAACTCCAAGAATCGTGGTTTTTAAAAGGTCCTGGAGTGAGGACCTAAGACAAGAATATATTTCAGTGGTTTAGAATGTGACATAAGGAGCTCCTGCTGTGATGCAACAGGATTGGCAGTGTCTTGGGAACACTGGGATATGGCCTGGCACAGTGGGTTAAGGATCTGACACTGCCACAGCTGTGGCTTAGATTGTGGCTGCATCTTGGATCTGATTCCTGGCCAGGGAACTCCATATGCAGAGGGGTGACAAGAAAAAAAAAAAAGAAGAAGAAGGTGACATAATACACTTAAAATATTTTTCAAGTTATCCAATTGCATCTCTTTTTGTTTTTGGCTGCACCTGAGGCAGGCAGAAATTCCCAGGCCAGGGAGAGAACCCACATCACAGCAGTGACCCAAGCTGCTGCAGTGACAATGCCAGAATTTTAACCCGCTGAGCCACAAGAGAATTCCCCTAATTACCAGTCTTGATTCAACCTGAAGGTCTTGGCACATGACAGGATAAGTGTGGCCACCTGTGTAATGTTACTATTGAAGAGAAATTTTAGAGACAGAGTATCTGACTAGTATCAGCAATTGTTCCAAGCAATTGATTCAAGTACTACTAGGCAATGATAAATTACAATAATAAATTTAAAAGATTGAGGGAAGGGTAACCAGACTGCTGAGAATGTAGGCACACTTGGGAGCTGCAATGAGGCATCTGCCAAGAAATTAGAAACAAGATTGACCTTTGAGAATTAAACAAACAAACAAACCGACTTTAATGACTGGGATTAGCCACCTCCAGGGCTAACCCAAAAT
>PVHT021183693.1:15211813-15257388 GCA_004024745.2 Catagonus wagneri
ATTCTTGGCCCCCAGGTTCCCCATCTATAAAATGGGGGGAATAATAATATCCATTTTAGAAGGTCACGATGTTTACATGACAAAACTGATGTCAAAGGTCCAGGACACAACTAGCATAAAATAGGTATTCAAGCAATGGCAGCTGTTACTACTGTTACGATTTCTTTCTGTAACAAAAAACATTTTGTTTTGTTTTTTCTTTTTGTCTTTTAGGGTCACACCATGGCATATGGAGGTTCCTAGGCTAGGAGTCCAGTCGGAGCTGCAGCCACTGGCCTACACCACAGCCACAGCAATTCGGGATCTGAGCCACTTCTGTGACCTACACCACACCTCACAGCAATGCTGGATCCTTAACCCACTGAGGGAGGCCAGGGATCGAACCTGCGTCCTCATGGATGCTGGTTGGGTTTGCTAACCACTAAGCCACGATGGGAGCTCTTTTTTTTTTTTTTTTTTTGAATAAATGTTTTTAACTATCAAAAAACCCCCAGAAAATTTATATATATGTTACTTTGCTGTACGGCAGAAATTGGCACAACATTGTAAATCAACTATCCTTTAGTTTTTTAAAAAAAACGACTGCAGGTTTCAAGCCTGGAGATCTAGGAAATGAACAGTATAACTGGAAGAAAGACGATAACTTCTAATTTAAATATAGTAAATTTGAGGTGATGGATATCACTTAGTATCATCTGGAAGGTTAGGGAGAGATGTGAAGTCTGAAAACATAGATTTGGGATTCCCCGATGTAGAGATAGCACTTGAGGATATATGAATAGATGGCTTCCTATAAGAACAGGTTTGAGTGCAAAAGAGAAATTAAGTCTTTTTGGAAGAAGCAGTACTAAGAACTAGAATTCAATCCAAGGATAACACAGCTTGAACCAGTTTTTAAAGGAAGGGAGAGAGAGAAGAAATCCACACAAGAACATGTTTATAACTAGGATTGATTAACAAATTTAAAAACTGGATTAATCAATGTGATCCCTACATTCAAAAATTGAATTGATCTGCATGATTACTCTAAAAATGCTTCTTTTTATTCTGCCACCCACCTTCTTTGTGCCATGGTTATAGATAGAGAATGGAGGAAGTGGTATGTAACAGAAGTTAGATGATCGCAGGAGAACTACTGGATCTCCAGACCTGATGGTCTGGTGGGATGCTGATTAGAGGGCTTTAAGGATGGACAACGTTCTTGATGACAAAGGACATGCCAGCCTTCATGGTTAAAAGTGGGGACACATAATAGAACTCACCAGTCCTAAAATTCTGAATTTGACATCTGTAAGACAAAGCAGACAAGGAAGGAAACAAAAGAAATCACTGACACTAGTGACCTCTAGTGGAAATAGATTTCAGGAAAATACAGACACAGATACAGATAAAGATATTGACATAGATACAGATATTTCCTGTTAGGTTAGATGAAATCAGTATCATATTCAGCCAATTTATTTAAAGAGAGTTGTGAGGGGAGGGGCTGCTGGAAATAGCACACAAATACTATTCAGAAAGTGGAAATGTACTAGGAATATTTTGTGTTTTGAGTCAGACTAAGTTGATTAATGTTCTGGACATGTAATTGCTGTCAAAGGCATTACCTGAGAAAAGAGACTCTGAGCAGTGACTTCACTGGCCACTGGGGGGGACTTGGCATATTAATGGCAGTCAACAAGAGAACATGCTGACAGATTTGAGCAGGAAGCCGCACTGGTCGCTATTTTGCCTTTTAAATATCTCTTCATTATGACATGGAAGTAAGCTGTTATCTCTGAAATATGTACATTTTTGCTAGTCAGTATTTTATGGATTGAATTCTGTCTCTTTCCTCTGCCCAGTGAGTTGTTGTGCCAAATGTTGGCAAACACTGGTGAGCTGGGAAGATGCGAGTGGATGCTTGGCGGCCTTGGCCTTTGAAATAGGACCAATCTCCAAGCACTACCAGGAAGATCAACTTCAAACCATGCCTGATTCTCCACATACACCCTCTTTGAGAAATGCTTTCAGGATATATAATCTTGACATTGAAGAGAATCAAAGGAATAAGCGAGTTGATGGAGATTTTAAATTTGCCTGATCACGCTGGGGGCGAATAATGGGTAAGCAGAACCAAATAATGGGGAGCAGAAAAAGGAGCAAACAAAAGGTGTTTTATTTTTTAAAGGGAGACTATATAGAAGCAAACAGAATCAGTGTAATTAAGCCCTGGGAAACTGTCACTTCTGGCAGGAGAGTGATGGTTGTCCTTGTCTCGTATTACCTATGTGTCAGGTGGTGTCATCTTGCCTTCTTTCATTATTCAGCAGCCACCACATACCCTGCTTTGTTTACTGATGCTCTTGTGCAGCTTGGTGGGTCTGCTTTCCCCCAGATTTGCTCCCTGTCTTCTTCATGTCATTTCAAGGATGTAGAAACAAACTTTAGACAGCCTTTTGTGAGAATTCCACTCTGGTCTGCAATTTCCTGAGTTCTGGATTCTGAGTGGGCAAAAGGTGGTCTGGCTTCTCCCCAAGTCAATGACTTCCCTGGTGTTATTTCTTAGATACCAATTGAACCATCAAGCAGAGTTCAGAGAGACCAATATTAGTGGTCCTTTCTCTTTCCTCTGCAAAGATCATTTCCCCCAGCCATGTACAATCATTTAGCTCCAGAATAGGTCATTTCAAGGGTCAGTCTAAAACTAGTTTACTTACTGAAGATGAGCTGATTATTTTAATTTGCTCCAAAGCTTCTGTCAGGCTGTCTTCAATCTCAGAGTCATCTAAGGAGAAGAGGTCCCCAGCTCGTGAAAGATCTTTTTGTTCCAAGACCAGTCTGAACAGTTGATGCATGATGAGAAGTCTGATAATCAATGGACTGTTTGCAGGCCTAGGGCCATGTGTCACAGTCACCAGAACTTAGTGAGACAAAAACACGTAGCAGGATATTGACTTCATATTCCCTGAAAGGTCATTTTTCTCCAGACTTTGAGGTCTTCTTTGACACTCTCTGCAAGAGAAACAAATGACACAAGACAGCCATTACTAGAATGGTGTGATCTCAGAATGTGAACTTGATGCCCAGCATAGAGAGAGGGAAAAAAATTAGAAATGTGCATGGAGTAACAGATTCTGGCTTGATGATCTTCAAAAGAACTCTTTCCTTATTTTTGTCTCTAAAAGTCATGTCAAAAATAATTAGATTTCTCTAGAATTTTTTGAGCCTTAAAAATCAGCTTAAATCTCCTACTTTTCTCTTTTCTCTATCCTCCTTTTCTCCCTGATACAAGGAAACAAGTGGAACAGCAACAAAAAATGTCCATACTTGTCAAAATTCCCCCAGATTCCTATGGAAACCAAACAGAAAAGGACAATAAAAGGAAGAGAGTACACAGGAAACACCTTTTAGACTCACTGCCTGTTTCCTGGATGTGGAAACCAATCCAGGAAAAGTCTTGGCTGGACTTTTTTTTGCCATCTTAACAACAGAAGCTTCTTGAAGCCTCCATAAGGCTATCTCAACACTTGCCTTATTCTTATGTACTCTCTAAACAAGTGGCAATGAAATAAAGAACTCTGCCTAAGAATATGAGACTAGATAAATCTACAGAACATGAGCGTGAACTTGAATAGAGAGCTTGAAGGTGAAAGCACTGCAATGAAGGCTAAAGAGAAAGGCCTTTGGGATTGAGCAATCCTCCCTCTATTTCTGCAGTTGAAATAATAAAGCCTCACTGTAGTTCTCACTTAATGAACAGTCTGCAGAGTAAGGCAATGGTACCAATTAAATAACTGATAATTCTCATCAGCTCCCTTCTGGGCCTAATAAAACCACAGACCGTTTGCACTGGTAGAGACTTTAGGCAATCATTTCATGGCCAGGGAAGTTTAAGGCTTCTAAGGCCCACGGTATCTGTGCTGTTCTGATCTCAGGGAACGAGAGGCTGGTAGAGACCCTAACAGCAATATTAACATTTGAGGATGAAGACATGACTGGGATCATAAAGCAAGAAAATGAATTCTCCTTCCCTCCTACACTGACCCTTCACCTTTGCCCATCTATGCCCTGAAGATTTAGGCCAACTGGAGAGCAGAAGAGTCAAAAGGAAGATAAGCTCAGAGAGCGAGAAAAGAATAAGAGTAGCGGGGAAGGTTTCATGGGATGGAGAGAGGAGAGCGAGGGTCCTACAAAGTACTTTGCACCCTGGCAAATGTGGTGGGATGAATTATAATATCTACAAGAAAAATTAGGAGAGTTTTCCCCTTAACACATTCTCCACCCTCACCACCCTGGCTTCAGACGTTTGCAGTGACAGATGAAATATTCCTGAAATAATATTCAGGAAAATAAGACACTGGATGGAAATGGCTTCCTCTTGGCCAGTCAGCATGTTGGTCAATATCAAGCACTTTGGAAACATACTCAGCTGCCCAAGTCGTAGCAGAGCTTGAGCCCTGAGAAGGAGCAGAAACATGTGCTAGACAGAGGGATGCCCATAGTCTTCTCCTGGGCTCCATCCCTTCTTTTCACACTTGCAGTGACACCTGGCATGGAGCACCACGTTCATGCTTCCAACTTCAGCTGTTACTCTTGCATGTAACATCATGTGCAACATTTTGTTTAACACACAGCCGTATATGAAAACTTTCACACATCCAGGGGTAGGGGAGGGAGAGAGATTGTACCAAACATCCCTCAAGGATGACCCAAAGAAAAGTCTCCTAGGAACTACAAAAAAAGTTTGGAGATGTACTAGGGAGAGGAGAGATCTTTCCTAGGGGAAAATGATGAGGAATGGCTTTGTGGGGGAAACGATGTTTAGTGAGAACTTTCAGGGTAGGTTTCATTCAGCCTATGTGCACTGAATACATACTAGGTCACCTGCTAGTCTGGGGACCCAGATTCAAGTTCCAACTTGGCCACTTGGCAGTAATGTGACCTTTGGTTCCTGCTCTTCCCTTCCCCCAGCCTCAATTTTCTCATCTGCAAAATGGGCTTAACACACACCCAGTCTATCTCATCAAGTTGCTTTGAAGTTCAAAGCAAATAACACACAAAAGGCCACTTTATAAAGAAATGACCCCACAGCTGATGTTTAGTCATATTTACCATGTACCAGGCACTACTCTGAGAGCTTCCCAAAAAAATGAGTCACCGAATTCTCACGACAATTCCACGTGATGAGAAACTGATGTTGAGAGAGGAAAACAAGCAACCCGGGGGACCTGGAGAGTGAGTTGCAGAGTCAGGATTGAACGCAGTTTCTTTCCCAGGACAAAGCCCACCAAGGGCTGTATGTAGCTGCATACATGACCGTGTGGGACAATTACTGAGCTACCTCCCTTCCTATCAGTCCTCATTGAAAGAGTACCCTGTATCCGTAACCAGTCTGCCCTTCCCTGGATAAGAATCAGCAAGGCACATTATTTTTTTTTTTCAGCAGCTCTGATCAGCATTTTGCTTTAGTGTCTGGCTTCCCCTGCAGCTCTCTTTGCAACAACCCAGAAATTTAGAGCCAGTTCGAATTTTCACTCTTCTGAGAAACTCCCTACTCTTATGAAAGTCATTGTTCTGTGGCCTCTATGTATTGGTACATATGCGCCTATTATACACACACAAGGACACACATTCACAAACACTCAGACACTTCCTATACACCAAGTTCTTTGCTAGACACTTTCTTCCCTCAGTTCTCCCATTGAACCAACCCTACAGGTGGATATTGTTACAGAACAGGAAACAGGACTGGCAAGGTTAAATATCGTGCCCAAAGTTACACACACAGCCAAGATTCACATCCAAGTAGGTCAGCCTCCAAACCTCATACTTTCTGTATTCCAAAAACTGGCTTATAAAAAAATTCCTTCTTATTCCTAAGACTGGCTCTCCAAATGTCTTTCCCTGATCTCTAAGGGACTCTAACCTGAAGCCCAGGCTCTTATTATTCAGTCTATTTTTTAAAAGCAGGTGTTTGTTGTTGAGTAGGGTTTCTGTATGGAGAAACAGACACCCTCAAAAAAGAACTGATTCTGCACCAAGCGCGACATATTTCAGGGAGTCCCAGCTGTCCCCACACATGCGCTTTACCTGTGTGCTCCTCCTCAAAGGTGCGCTTGCTGCTACTCAGTGGTCTACTTTGAGACTGGGTAGGAGACTTGGGGCAGTGGACTCCGAGAGAGCGCGGCGAGTGGAATCCACTCAGCTCAGTGAACCTGAAGTTGTTCATTAAGGTGCTGGGTGGAAGAATTCAAGGAATGCAGCCTGATGCCACTGGCAGCTCCGGAGCTGGTCAGGTGACAGGCTGCGCCTCACCCACTGGAGAGTTACCTCTGCTCTGTTTCCTGGGGTGAAACAGAAAGCCTGCTCCAGTAAAGTGGAGTTGTTTTTAACAGAGAAAACAATACTGCCTGTGTTCATGAAAATCAATACTTTCCCTGGGAAGAATGGAGGAAAAAATAAAGCCACGCAGAGAACACAGTTTCAAAAGGAACTCAAGCAGGTGAACGACTTTGGTGAGCCATTTCTCAATGCTGGGGAAGAGAGCAGAATCGCAACTTAATTAACACTTCCCTCTCTCTCAAGAGTTCGTATACAGAGCTTGAAACACTGAGCATTTGTCCAAGAAGAGTCACAGCTCCTAAAGAAGTCATCCTCTTGCTCTCCTCCAGATCAACCTTGTTTTAGGAAAGTTTTAGGATGCAGGAAGCTGCTAATAAATGGAACAAACTTACTCAACAAGGATGCATGCCCTCTTTTTATCCACTTTATTTCCTGGGAGGTTCTTCATAGAAATCCTCTTGGACAGACTTATCAGATTGGTAACTTTAAACACTGTAGCAATACTTAGTGAAAGTGTTTACCAAATGGTACCAAAACCACTTCCTTATTGTTTCAAAAGTTAATAATAATACATTTTAAAAGCATTTTAAACTGTATTATTTTCTGTCCCTAACTTGTCTATTCCTATAACAGGTCTGCTCATCGGATCAAGTCACCTATCTGCTGTCAAAGGTGAATTTATCTGCTGGAATGCAGATAAATTCACTTGCATGATCACCAAGATGTGGACACGGTGGGTGTCTCCCCATTTTGGGGTGGCCACACACCAAGCCCTGAACCAGGTCTGTGCTCCAGGGGAATGATCACATTAATCTTCCAAATACTTAGTGACCAGTCATATTTTTACAGCCATCCACATACAGAGAACTGTTCCCTTGAAGTTCCTTTATAAAAACAGAAAACCTAGTCATCCGGGAGTAGGTGTATTCTTTCAGTGATTATTTTCTGGCTTACAGATAGTGATGAAGCATCTGTATTCTAGTCCCTTTTAATGGATTAGACTACCTTTCTTGAGTCTTCATTCTTCATCATCCTCTGTTCATTATTCATGGTACTTACCATGAGTTTTTATCAATTTCTTTCTTTCTTTGTGGCCACACCTGAAGCAGGTGGACATTCCTGGGCCAGGGATAAAGCCTGCACCACAGCAGTGGCCCACCCACTGCAGTGACAATGCTGGATTCTTAACCTGCTGTGCCACAAGGGAACTCTAAGTTCTTGCATTTTTAAAGGAGCTTAGGGTTCAGAAGTGGACATAGTCTGGGAATCAAGTAAGAAGAGCAGAGTGGTAAGAGTGGGGGAGCCTGGACACACCTGGGCTCAGCTATGCTGTTCCCTGCAATGTAAACCTGGGCATGTTAATAAAATTCCCTGAGCCTCAGGTTCCTTATTTGCATCTAAGGATAGTGATATGGATTGTTGGGAGATTTAAGGAGATTACGTAAATCATTGAACACAGACCTGGCATATAGCAACCCTACAAGGAGTGGTGATAGCAATCATATTCTTAGTAATATCATTATTTTTACAGGTCATTCTATTAACATCTCTCACTGCCATACCTTTTAAATGCCAACACATGATTCTACTGCTCCCTAACACTGAGTTCACAGCATTAAAGATGCCCAGGTCCTTTCCATTTGTGTCATGTTTATATCCTAGTTGTACTCTTCCCCAATCTTAAATCTGGGTAGTTTACACACTATCTTGTTATGTCTCTACTGATTTCTTGGCAGACATATGTTGCCCTCTGGAGGGACAGCTTTCCTGTGATGCTACTCCAAACATGGCTCAACAGTAATTTGAATTTTTTCACAGAGCAGAAATGAACTGAAATACAATGTTTCTCAGACTTTTTGTGGCCAGGTAATCCAAAGACTTGACTTCTCTACTTAAGCACAGGGCTCACTCCCATGTTTATTAGGGAGGAGGGGTGTATTATTTCCTCCAGGGTACTGGAGGGAAGTTCTTTACAACTTCTCAAGGTGACCTACACCGAACGGGCGCTAAGACTTCACTGGTTTACTCAATTATGCTTCAGTAGATTCTGCTAAATGAAAACACACCAGAGGATTTAATTGCCCAACCATTGGGATACCACCACCTATGGAAAAAACTGAACCTCTTTGGGGGAATTTCAATAAACATAACTAATTCAGAAAGCCAATTTATTCTGAAGAAATTAGCCTCTAGCTTCCAAGTCTAGGTTAGGATAGTCGCTGTTTTCTTCACTTCAGAAAATTCTAGAATAGCAGTATTTATTTACATTATGCTTTGCACAACACTGCTGTGCCTCTTAAAATTCTCATTTTATTCACCTATGTTTAAAACGCCCACTGACTAACACAGACGTATTTGGGTTCTAGAAACTTTCAATAAAGTTCTCAGATTTTCCCTTGAAAGAAAGGATTAAAGAGTCTTTTCAAGGAGCATCTTTTTCACACAGTGTGAAAGAACTACAGGCGTTCCCATGGGAATGAGCGGCATACATTTCAGCGCTTCCCACAAGACACCTATTGTTCTCTGGGCGTCTCTAGGCTTCCTCTGCTGTGACATGTTGCTACACTTCACTTCTACTGAAAGCCTCTGAGGCTGGGTTATTCCAAATGATGCTAAAAGGACCCAGCCCTTGGTGTTTCTGCTACAACTCATATAGTTTAAGTTTGTAGTAGACCTATTATCAGAAGTACATACAAAACATACGCTGGGTAACTTGTTTAAGAGCTCAGAAAAACTACTTAATTTTGAACATATATTGCAATTTATTAGAACACAAACAGGAAACACTTCTCTTCCTTAAGAATGAGGGAAACATCTTCCAAGTCCAACAAACTTTCTAAACCAAGAATTTGTGATCTGTCAGTGATTTCATAATGTATCCAATTTCATTTGTAAATTTTGACCTTGCAAGGCATATTTGCTCTGGAATTGATATAAATCTCACCAAAATTTTTTAAATTCCAATTTTGTGTGTTGGTTTTTCCAGAAAACATACCTGAACTTGCGAATTACAAGGAAAAGTCAATGTTAAATGCATCTTTATTTAAATTTCACTTATTAAACAACTATAAGACCCATTCAAATAATGCCCTAAGCATTTTTTCTAGTCTTTAAATCGAAAACATATATAAATGTCATGGAGTTTAGTGGTAGAGTACTATAGCAATTAAAACATGTATTTGAAAAAAACAAAAAAGTGGCTGGATTCACATATGATTTGTAAGATGGCAGAAATCAAAGGAAAAAAAATGACAGCAACTAACAAACAATAATGGTGACAGTCCAACCCAATAGCTGTAATGATGCTACTGAATTTTCTTTGAATATCATAAACAGGCCAATTTCTTTGCTAGCTGCAAAATGTTTCCTGAGGTAAACAAAAGTATGAGATAGAAATGAGCCTAGACTATTATGGAGTAAAACAAAAATGCACATTTTTTGAATCCAGAAGCATATTTTCTGCTCCTGAGAGGCAGAGACATGTTTTAATAACCCAAAGAGAGATGGCTTTTTTAAATCATAATAACTGAAAAGCCTGCACACATGGCTAGACACACAGCTCCCAAATGCATTTTATCTGCATAATCAGCCAACCCCTGGAAGTTTCTCTGTCTCAGTCCTGCAGCCCACTCCTTGCCTGACTGCAGCTTCAGACATTTACTTTAATCAGCTTTTGTTTTTGCTGAACAAAAGTACAGGAAAGAAGATAGCCATACCTCTTAGCACAGGAAACTCTGGCCATCATAGGAAATAGATGGCAAAATGCTCGATCTTTAGAGCCATTCGTCTGGAACCCACAACCATGCTCAGAAGCAGCCCAGTCGCCCTGGCCGCGTTCTGTCCTACAGCCGTGCTTCCCCGCCCTGCTTGTCAAGCCTGAGGTACACTTGATTCCCTCCCCTGGACTCACCATGCTGAATCGAGCAAATGAGTAACTTCTCCTCCCTCTCTCAAACTTCTGCTTAGTGCTGACAATTGGCACAAATCTTTGCTTATTTCTACAGTAGATTTGCAGAAGGCTTTCTGAGCAGATCTGTAGCCTGAAAGAATTACAAAATCTGCCTCACAACCAGTAATTTAGGTTCTGTTAATAAATAACTCACTTTAAGGAATCAAGGAAGTTTTAAGTTAATGTCAGATGTGGAGGCTTTTATCAGGCAGGCAGCAGTGAAAAGGTTTTGGGAGGGATGGAGGGAGGAATGTAGTGGAATGAGATAGTGTTTAAGCCAAATGTGATAGAAGCAAAATATTACAAGAGAAGAAAAATAACTAGTAGGAATGAGCAAAAGTGTCCCTGTGCTATTGGTATTGCTAGTGAAACCATGAACAACTAAATGAAGCATCCAGTAGCACTAGGGGTGTTTCCAGGCCAACGCTGTTCCTTCTTGTGCACACCCAAATTGCTAATTCAGTTTCCCTTACCATCCAAATATGGAACTCCTCTTCTCTAATACATTGGGGATCCATTACAAGCAGACTTGTATTTCCTTATATATCCTCCCTCTCTCTTTTAAGAAGAATGCTCTTCAGATCTCTAATGCATAAATTAATTGGGGGTACCCAGTGGACTGTTACATCTAGAGGTGCTTTTCTCCCTTTATGTCACGGGCTTTCCACCCTTACTGATCTGAGGTTTTGCCTACACACCAAGAAATAGAATGTTTCTGAGCCTCTTCCAACTAGAGCTTTCAGTCAAATGAAGTATGTGAGTGTGGTGTATATCAATATTTCCATGTCATTGGCAATCGCATTACCATATAAATAAGTTGTGGCTCCATGAAAAGGTATTCTCAGGGTGAAAAGGACTTTCTCCTGAGTTTACTGCCCAACATCCACTTATCCTACTTCTGATAAAAGCTATACCAAAATTTCCCTTGGAAATGATGTCCTTTGTATTGAGGTTGGATCTTAGCCTGTCAGAGAAATTGCATTCCACTGACTTTAATGATTAATTTAGGGGAGGTATGTGACCACTTCCAGCCCAATGAGAGTCAAGATAAAGACGAATGTTCAGCTTTGGGGGCACAGAGTCTTTCCTGCTGGACTTAATGATGAGATGCAAGGTCTGGTTGCTATTTGCCATCTTGCTGCCAAGAAACAGAATCTTAGTGACTTTGTTTAAGCCCCTCAAACCTCTGCCTCTGATACTGGCAAGCTCCACCCTTCAATGTAAGCCAATCCCTTAATAGTGTAAGTGATTTTAGGCTGGGTTTTCTGGCATTTGCCATTGAAAAAGTTTTACCAGACAGAATCAGCTAAAGCCAGGTTTGTGGGTGGGCTCTTCTGGGTCCCACCCACAGGGAAGCTTGTTGCAAAGGAAGTGAACTAGGGGACTCATTAGGAACCAGCTAGGACAAATGGGCCGCTTCAATGACAACCACAGGCTTCTATGGACAACAGGTAGAGACAGAAAAGGCTGATAAGGAATGTGGTCATTCAGTGTACCTGAAACTGGGACATTCCAAATTAATTCTTTTAAACCAATTATATGTTCAGTCCCCCACGGATTTCCACTTTAACCACCTTGACTTGTTTGGTGGTTCCCAGCCTCAATAAACCTAATCATTGAATCCATCCCATCCATGCATAACTTTCATAAATTCCTTTGGGTAACTAGTTTCACAGATTATTGCTCTTTTTCCCCCCTCTCTGTTCATGTACAACTTGAAATAAAGAATATTCTCGCTAACCAACAAAGTCAAACTAAGATGCCTCCTTTACAGAACATATATAAATTCCAAAACAACTTTAAATGTGTAAGCTACATATAAACATGGAAAATTTCTGGATGATTTCACTTTCTATAAATAATTTTTCTTACCTGAAATCACTGATATTGCTTCTATTTCTGAATGGAACCATTCGCAGGACTACCCTCTTTTTTTTTGCCTTTTTTGTCATTTTTAGGGCCACACCCGTGGCATGTGGAGGTTCCCAGGCTAGGGGTCTAATCGGAGCTGTAGCCACTGGCCTATACCGCAGCCGCAGCAACGCAGGATCCGAGCTGCGTCTGCGACCTACACCACAGCTCACGGCAACGCCGGATCCTTAACCCACTGAGTAAGGCCAGGGATTGAACCCACAACCTCATGGTTCCTAGTTGGATTCGTTAACCACTGCGCCATGACAGGAATTCCAGGACTACCCTCTTGATCACTCTCCTGCCCAGAGAGTTCTTCAAGCCCAAGCTGGATACCAGAAATGCTGTACACTCATGGGAGCCTGACCATATCAAGGAGAGATGTGGGGCCTCATAAAGAGTTACCAGTGAAGATCCACCAGCCCCACCATTTTGTCCCAAGTGAAGAGAATATGGATGTGCTCGTGACCTATAAACAGGATTACAACTCCTACCCTATCTGCCTGTTGGACCTCATCAAACCACAGTTCCCTGTGCTACACAGTAGGTACCTGTTGATTATCTATTTTATATATAGTATTTTAATCTCAAACTCCTAATTTATCCCTGCTCCCCTTTCCCTTTTGGTAACCATAAGTTTGCTTTCTATGTCGGTGAGTTTATTTCTGTGTTGTAAATAAGTTCGTTTGTATCATTTTTTAAGATTCCACATGTAAGTGATATCATAAAATATTTGTCTTTCTCTGACATCCTTCACTTATTCTGATAATCTCTAGGTCCATCCACGTTGCTACAAATCATAACAGAACATTCAGATAATCCTCTAAAAATGCAAGTAAGTCAGTACTGACTCTCTTTTGTTTAATACTCTGCATTGGAAAGTCTCTGAATCTCATCTGACTCAGAGGCAAAGTCCTGACGATCAGCAAAGCCCTAAATGATAGACCTCCCCCTTCTTCCTCCTTGTCTTCAACTTCGCCTCCTATTACTCTTGCTTTTTGTTCTGTCTGCTCCAGTCGTACTGGAGTTACACAGTTGCCTCACTGTTCCTTGGACACAGTAGATATATTCCCATCAGACGGCATTTGTCTTTGCTGTTTCCTCTTCCTGGGAAGCCCTACCCCCAGAGGTCCATATGACTGGCTCAGTCACTTCCTTCATATGTTTGTCCACACATCATGTTAGCATGCTTTCCATGATCTCTGCCTATAAGTCAGTGACACTCTGTGCCTCCCCTGCCTGTCTCAGTCCCTCCTTTATTTTTAAACTTTTGTCCATAGCACTCACTATCACCTGACATACTATATATTTACTTATTTCTTTTTTAAAAATAAACTTCTCACTCACCACCCCTCCAAAACTATAAACGTCATTATAAAGAACTTTGTTCAACTGATTCCCTACATGGTGTCTGGCACATAGTATGGACCTGGGTTGTGTTGAATAAACTTTGAGTAAATAAATGAAGGCAATTTAGGCTTAATCAGGCTCTTCGTGCAAGACTATAACTTAGAGGCAAACAACCTAATGAAGGATTACCATGTAGAACCCCCTTTGTCATTGAGTTTAGTAGTAGAAATATGCATCTTTCATGGGCAGGAGTCGCAAGGTCACAGTCCTAGCTCCACACTGGCACCCGTGGGGCTAGGATGGTGGTGGTTTCTCAAGCTCCCAGTGCAGGAAGAGCAGGGGCTTGCTTCCTCACCTGCTGTCTAGTATGGTTTTGATCCTCCAGTCCTCCCAGCATTCTGTGAACTCCCAGTATAGATTTTTAATAAACATCCATTTCTGTTTAATCAACCGAAAACTGCTCCTTTTGCTTGTAACTAAAAATATGGGCTAATGATACACCCATCGTTTCCCATTTTGCTCCTGTGCCTTGAACCTGCCAGCCTCTCTGCCTGGTTTGTTTATAAAGCACCAGCTTACCCTTTCACCAAGATTCTTACCTCTTCCTCTCTGTAACGATACCCATGCTAAGTAGAGCTGACCTCATCTTCTTTTGTCTCCACAGGGCACTCGTACAGAAGGCTACCACATTGTTCTCATTCTCTCCCACTAGCTGACAAACCGTCATGGCCAGGGACCAGGTTTCAATTCATCTGAGGTAATTCTAGCTCCAGCCTACTATGTGGCATAGAGGAGGAATTCAGTAAAAGTTTTTTTTATAAATAAAGGCTTCCTTTATAAAGGCATCAATAAAATAAGAGTTCTATAATTGAAAAGAATTCTGATGTAGAAACAAAGAGATGGATAGCAAATAAATCCATTTGGCTGACATATAATTATTTTCTTGTTAAGTTGGTAAAAAAATTAAAATAAAATTTCCTAGTACTGGTAAAGAGGAAGAAAGAGTCATATCCTTTTACTCAAAGAACTCTAACCAGGCTGACTGGAAAAACAGAGAGAAGATACAAATGACCGGTATCAGGAATAAAAGAGTTGACATCACTACAGACTATAGAGATACTGAAAGGAGAATAAGAAATATCATGGAAATTTTATGTCAATAAATCCAACAACTAGATGAAATGAAGGAAGTGCCTGAAGAACAAAAACAGTCAAAGCTCATTAAAGAAAAAAAATAACTAGAATAGCCCTATATTTATTTATTTAAAACCTGGATGTATAAATATATAGCTATACCCTTTGGTGGCTGACAGCATTTCATCCTACAAATAGAGTGGTGGGCAGGATTTTACTGAGAGACATTGTGGAGGTAGGACTGAAAGAATACAATTGGGCCAGCCTGTCTGGGTCCCCATTTACTATCCTCATGACTTTGGGCAACAATCTTGACTTTTTTTTTTTTTTTTTGTATTTCAGGCTTTATTTGTATCTGTAATGCAAGGGTATTAATTCATCTATCTGCTACACTTATTATGTGGAATAGCTGAGGTAATAATTTTAAAGTGCTTAAGAACCACGTGTGGAATATAAGTGCTACCTGAGTGTGTGTTAAATATACCCAAAAGGAACATCCTTGTAAGTGTGTTCTGGTGCAGAAATTTTTCTGAGATACACACCGTAAGTGAAATTCCTAGGTTGCAGGGAATGCATGTTTTTTAATTTTAGTAAACTTCTGCAAATTATACCTCCAAAATGGCAGTACCAACCAATATTTCCACAAGAAAGGAGACTTTGTCACATACCTGACAATACTCAACAAAGACTCTTTAATTTGATCTGTTGGATGAAAATGGTATCTTTTTGAATTAATTTACCTTATTTTGATAAGTGACATTAAACAAAGTTTAAATTCTGAATATATTTATACTTCCTCTTCTGTTAAATATCTATTCAGATACAATTTTTTTTTTGGTCTCTTTGCCTTTTATCTAGAGCCGCACCCGCGGCATATGGAGGTTCCCAGGCTAAGGGTCTAACAGGAGCTGTAGCCGCCAGCCTTTGCCACAGCCACAGCAATGCAGGATCCCAGCCGCGTCTGCAACCTACACCACAGCTCACGGCAACGCCGGATCCTTAACCCACTGAGCAAGGCCAGGGATCGAACCCACAACCTCATGGTTCTTAGTCGGATTCGTTAACCACTGAGCCACGAAGGAAACTCCCCAGATACATATTGTTTTTATGGATATGTATGGAGTGTCTTTTCCTCACTAATTTGAAAAAAATATTTTACATTTTGTAAATACTAAGGTTTTATATGCTATATTTGTTGCAATTATATTAACTTATGCTTCTCCTTTATTTTGTTGGGGGGGTCTGCTATAATAAGTTTTGTTTTATTTTAAAATTCAAAAATGTAATAGATTTACATGGTTCAAAAATTTTTAACCAAGTATTAAAAGGTTTATAGTGAAAAGATATCTTCAAACCCTTGTTCTCCACTTACTTAGTTCCTACTCAACTTTCTGCTACCAGAAACATAAAGTCTCAAAGTTTCTTAATTCAAATACAAGTATATATTTCCCCCAATTTTACATAAACAGTAGTTTGCCATATATACCCAGTTCTGGGTATTGCTTCAATCATTTAACAATATATCTTGGTACTCTTTCCAAATCAGCATGCAGAGAGCTAACTGATTCCTTTTAAAGCTGAATATTATTCTTCTGTATGGATATGCCATAACAAGTAATAAAAGGCATTTGGGTAATTTCAATCTTTTTCATTTCTAAAAAAAAGGAGTAGTAGATTAAATAGAAACTTTCAGTTTTTTAAAAAAATTCATCTTTCCTTTTAATGGTTCATATTTTTAATGTGTTATTTAAGAAATCCTTCCCTACCCTGAGTTCATAAATAAATATAATTATATATATATTTTTTCTAAAATATATAGATATTTGTTATATTTAGGTTTTAATGAAGATTTTTTGTTTATAATGTGAGGTTGGAATCTGGTTTTATTAGTGTGTGTATATATATATATATATATATATACACACACACACACACACATATATACACTAATATATAATTATGTATATACACTAATATATAATTAAGTATACACACTATTATGTATATACACTAATATATATATATATACACACACACATATATACTTTTTCTAGCACATTTTTTTGGGGAAATAGTCTGGTCTTTACTCACTGATTTATGATACCAGCTCTGCTGTAATCCAAGTTTACATATATGTTTGGGTCTACTTCAGTAGTACCTATCACATTCTATTGGTCTATTTGTTTTCCCCTGTGCTAATACTACACTGTTTCGATGACCTTAGCTTTTTAATATGTCTTGCATATGTCTTTAATGTGTCCTGCATGTCTTTAATGTGTCTTGCATATGTCTTTGTATGGAAAGAGTACCTCTTCCTTGGGCTTCTTTGTGAAATTGTCTTTGCAAGTCTTTGACCTTTACATTTTTTTGACCACATTAAATTTTAGACTCAGTTAATGTTTTTTCATAGAAATAAATTCGAGATCTTGATTAGAATTATAATTAAAATTATGTGGATTGTTAGGAATTTTACAGACTATTTGGGAAGTACTGATATCCTTTCAATGTTAATTTTTTTAATTCATGAGCAAGGTTCCACTTAATTTAAGTTCTCTTTTATGTTACTCAATAAACAGTTACTTATTTTTTTATGGCTGCACCCACAAACTGTGGAAGTTCCCGAGCCAGGGATTGAATCTGAGCCACAGCTGCAGCAACATGAGGCCAAGGATTGAACCTGCACCTCCGTGCTGTAGTGGAATTCTTAACTCACTGTGCCACAGCAGGAATTCCAACGGTTACATATTTTTAAACAAAGTTCATGCACATATTTATAGGATTTGTTCCTAGGTAATTTATCATTTAGTTACTGTTGTATGTTTTGTGATTCTTCTTTAAATTACATTTTCTATTTTATTATTCCTAGTGTAACCTTAAATATTTTTGTATATTAATGTTGTGGCCACAACCTTGTTGAATCCTTTAATTAGTTTTAAAAGGTTGTCTATAGATATACTTTTTTTTTTTTTTTTTGCTTTTTAGGGTCACACCTGTAGCATATGGTAGTTCCCAGGCTAGGGGTAGAATTGGAGCTACAGCTGCCTTTCTACACCACAGCCACAGCAACAATGCATCTGAGTGGAGTCTGCGACCTACACCACAGCTCACAGCAACACCGGATCCCGCACCCATTGAGCCGCATGTTCATTGCAGCACTATTCACAATAGCCAAGACATGGAACACTACTCAGCCATAACAAAGAACAAAATAATGCCACCTGCAGCAATATGGATGGAACTAGAGACTCTCATACTAAATAAGTCAGAAAGAGAAAGACAAATACCATATTGATATCACTTATATCTGGAATCTAATATATAGCACAAATGAACCTTTCCACAGAAAAGAAAATCGTGCACATGGAGAACACACCTGTGGTTGGGGGAGAGGGAGGGAGTGTGATAGATTGGGAATTTGGGGTTAATAGATGTTCTCTTGATTACATTAGATCAGGTTTACAAATTATTTTCCAAATGTTATAATATTACTTTTTATCTGGCTTTTTAAACAGATATTTTAAGGTGTGTTACAATTTTCTGATACGTTTTGGAATTGTCCGTTTTTCCTTTTGCCTCTTTTGAAGTTCTATTTGGTAATTATACTATTGTTAGGCTCTGTTATACTTAGATAGAAAATCAGAATTATTATCTCTCGTGGATGAAAACTTTTATCGTTACAAAATATTCCTAATCTATAATAATGCTTTTTCACCTAAAGTCAGCTTTGTTTGACAATTATATAAATATGCAACTTTGGGGGGGTTAATATTTGCATCCTCTAGACTCTAATTCCAACCTCTCTTTATACTTATTTTTTAGATATTTCTCTTTTTTACATCACATGATTTTTTTTTCCTCCCTCAATCTGGTTGCTTTTAATTAAAACATTTAAACCATTTTCATTTAATCTAATTACTTATGTATTTGGATTTAAATTTAGCATTTTAGCATTTGTTCCCTATTTGTTCTGCTTATTTTATGATTTTTCTTTCTTGCTTTGTTTTGACTGGGAATATTTTTGTCTTTTTTTGTTTTTTTAATTTTTTCAGGGCCACATCCGCAGCATATGGAGGTTCCCAGGCTAAGGGTCTATTCGAGCTGTAGCTGCTGGCCTACACCAAGCAATGCCAGATCCAAGCCGCGTCTGTGACCTACACCACAGCTCATGGCAAAGCCAGATCCTTGACACACTGAGCAAGGCCAGGGATCCAACCCGCAACCTCATGGTTCCTAGATGGATTCGTTTCTGCTTCGCCATGATGAGAACTCCTGATTGGGCATTTTTTTTCCTTTTTTTCTCCTCAATAAGCTTGGAAACTATATACTCTTTTACTGTTTTTCAGTACTTCCTTAGAGAATATAACATGTATAGCTGTACACTATGTAATATATATATAAAGTATATGTGTATCTCCACAAGACTTTATTATTTCAGTAATGACAGCATGATGTGCTTAGGAGTGGATTTCTTTTAATTTATCCTGCCCTTAGGATTCATAGGGTTTCTTGAATTTGTGATCAGAGGATATTTGGGAATTTTTCAGCCACTGTCTCTTCAAATATTACTCCTATCCAATTCCCTTGCCTTCTTTTCCATCTGGGTCTTTAATTACACGTATGATAGACTCTTTATGGTACTTCTTTGTTTCTTAATTTCACTTATTATTTTCATCCTTTGACTTTCTGTTCTTCATTCTGGACAGTTTCTTCTAATCTGTCAGTTTATTTTCTCCTCAGCTCTGTCTAATATACTGTCCCATCCACTACATTTTTTATTTCAATTATTTTTTGTTTCTAGATTTTCATTTGCTTTTTTTTACATGTATAACTTCTTTGGAGAAATGTCTATTCAGGTCTTTTGCCCATTTTTCCATTGGGTTCTTGGCTTTTTTGCTGTTGAGTTGTATAACTTGTTTGTATATTTTAAGGATTAAGCCCCTTTTTTTTCTGAATCAGCAGAGCCCATCAAGTAAAAATGGCCCCCAAAGCTGGATTCACTTCCTTGGTCTTCAATCCTCCTCCACATCTTTGCTCACTGAGTCTTTATTATCTTTTTGTCTTTTCAAAGCCTTGAAAGATATTTTTTTCCCAAACACCTAAAAAATTATTTTGTCCATATTTTACTATTATCATCAGATGAATTGGTCAGACTTACTTAGACTACATTGAAAGTGGAGGTCCAAAACAGTTACATTTTTGTTTGTTTTCTTTCTTTCTTTCTTTGGGCCACCCCTGTGGAATGTGGAAGTTCCCAGGATAGGGGTCTGATCAGAGCTGCAGCTGCTGGCCTCCATCACACCCACAGCAACACCAGATCCAAGCCACTTCTGTGACCTATACTGCAGCTCATGGCAATGCTGGATCCTTAACCTACTGAGCAGGGTCAGGGATCAAACCTGCATCCTCATGGATACTAGTTTGGTTCGTTACTGCTGAGCCACAATGGGAACTCCTAAAACAGTTAGGTTTTTATCTCTAAAATGTATTTTTTGGAATTCCCTTTTGGTGCGGCGGGTTAAGGATCTGGTATTGTCACTGCAGTGGCTTGGGTTGCTGCTGTGGCATGGATTTGATCCCTTCCCCAGGAACTTCCACACGCTACAGGCATGCCCCCCCCCCAAAAAAAATGTTTTTTCACAGTTTAGAAAATGAGTCTACACATGCACAGATTAAACTAAAATTACATTTATGGATTTTTAAAAGTATTTCTTATAATTTTAATGCTATTCCTTAAAACAGTCTTAATGGTTCAATAGTTCACATTTTGTGGACACTGAATAAAGCAATAACTTACCTTGAAAAATGTCTGAACTCCAATTATGCTTTATTAGCATAAATAACTTGGTTCTTTATAAGCAATGGCATTAAAGTTGCCAGGGAAACATCTTACCTAGCTCCTTTATCTTTGAGCCATCATAATAGATTTCTACCTACATTTTCAACAATGAAACAATGGCTGACTTTCTTAACTAAAGGGAATTTCATAAAAGAACTACTAAGGCTGATATGAAACATATGCTAAGAAGGTAAGACCATGAAATTAAATATTTTTTATGTTGGTACCACTGTCTTTATCTTTACTACCTCATAAAGAATGGTTTGTAGGCTGGATATAACCTCCTTCCTAATGTGCTTCATTATTAAAACAACACTTAATTAAGTGGTGGACAAAGCCAGAAACATGCTATGGTTTAAGGAAATCTCAAGTTATTTTCAGATGTTTCTAGTTTGGAAAAAGCCAAAGCATATTTTGTTGAGCACATTTTATTCCTATGTGTATTATGAAGGAAATCTAACCCATGTGTTTTATTTCATTAATATTTTGCCAAGTTAAATGGTTCTTTTGCAAGATATATTTAATGTTAAGTTATTTTTATGAGGCTTTTTTCCTTGGATTATGAATTCATATGTCACCTAAAGTAAGTATACTTTGATCCAAATATCTTGTAGTTATGAAGTCAGAAACCCACAAAACTTGGGTGATTTCCCAACAGTGCCAAATACAATATTTCATTTCTACCATTAACATAATGATTTTTTCCTCATAGTTGTCAATCAGCACTTTATTGAGAAAACAACAGAGTAACTCTCCATTTTAAGCCCTGCTTTTTGATAAATGACCAAATAAGGCTGTGGCTCAGTTCAACATGGGGCACTAACTTCAAAATGTGGGCATAGATCTAAGTGTATGGTTTGCATACTGACTGAATCACATCTGCGGTTACTTAAAAGTATAAGTGGGCACCTCAGAAGATTTGATGAATACTAACCCATAAGAGTGGCAAAAATGATAGGAGAAGATATGAGGTAATGGGAACTTTCAGTCAATGCCTGTGGGTGTGCAAATTACTGAACTGCTGAAGAAAACCATTATTATCTAGCAAACCTGCAGATGTGCACACCCTATAACCCAACAATTCCACTCCTAGGTATAGTCCTAGAGAAACTTGTACATGTGAAATAGGAGACATGAACAAGAAAGATCATAGTGTCATAATAAGAAAAAACTAGAAACAGTTTAAATGTCCATCAACAGACAGAATCAATATGTTAAGTTGTGATATTCAAATCACAGGATTGTAAAGACCAATGGAAATGAATGAATGATAGGCAGCTATATTATCAATATGGATGAATCTCAAAAACAGAGTGCTAAATGAAAAAAAAATAGTCATAGTACAAAAAATGTAGTAGTATTGTATTTATATAGTTTATTTGTGTGCAGATAAGGAATTTAGTGTTTAGGAATATATGCAAATATGTAACACTATAAACAAAAGCCATGGGGTGACGTAAATAAAATTCAGAATGGTCATTACTTTCCATTGGGTGATAGAAAGTCAAAGGGATAAGATACAGGAAGAGCTACGAAGATTTTTTTAATGTCGTATTTTTTAAATCTGTGTGGTGTGTGTACACAAGTTTTTGTTTTGTTATTTTGATAATTTATGAATATTAGTTTGTATTTATTCAAACCTAAAAATTAATTTTAAAAAGGCGGATAAAAGCATTCAATCTATTTACCTACTCCAATTCTCATGAAACTGAAGCAAAAGGTACAGTCTGTCAGAGTTTAGTTATGTGCTTAATACTTCCCTTCATGTCCTGACTTTTCAAGAAAAATTCCTTTGGGTTCATTCTGAATCGTACATAGCTGGGCCATGTCTTATATTTTCGGATTAGATTAAAAACTATCAGGCAGCTTCTGTCATTCTGCATAAGTAGTAATAATTACTCTATCAGAAAAAAATCTATAATAACATAGCCTAGCAGTTAGTGTTGGACAGGCAAGTCTCAGTGGTGTACTATTGCTGTCAGTGTAGCCATTAGTAATAGGAAGACAAAATGGGCTAAATTCTGCAAGAGAATAGAGCTCTCCCTCAGCAAGACAAGAGTAAATTCTTTCCAAACAACAGGGAATCTCTTTATTATGTAGAATCAATTATTCACAAGCCCAAGATGGCCAACCTCTTTCCATCCCCACCCCCTTCACTTTTTTTCCTCCCACTCTTCTTTCCTTTCTTTTTGCCAAATGTATTAAATATCAATTATGTGTCAGGTGCCAAATATTCTAGTATACCCTGGTGTCCCCAAAGAATTAACAGGACTTTTGACAATGCATATACTGCAGTCATACTTTTTTC
The DNA here is from genome assembly GCA_004024745.2 of Catagonus wagneri. NCBI lineage: Eukaryota > Metazoa > Chordata > Mammalia > Artiodactyla > Tayassuidae > Catagonus > Catagonus wagneri. The sequence continues at coordinate 15,234,626 of PVHT021183693.1, forward strand.
TCTCGGGCACAGAATGACTCTTACTTTGGTCAATCAAGGGATGCATACCTTCATAATTTTTGCTATGTTTGTTAGCTATATAATTCCTTCTCTTTTTTTAAATTATAAACTCTGCAATATATACAAATTGATGTATATTTTTATATACAATTTTTTTCTATTTTTTTTTTATGGCCACACTTGCAGCATATGGAAGTTCCTGGGCTAGGGGTCGAATTGGAGCTGCAGCTGCTGGCCTACACCATAGCCACAGGAACACCAGATTTTATGGCAACACGGATCCTTAACCCACAGAGTGAGGCCAGGGATCAAACCCATATCCTCACAGAGACAATATCAGGTCCTTAACCTGCTGAGCCACAGAAACCCCCTATATATAAAATTTAAGAGACGACAATAAAATGAACACTCACATACTATCCAACCAGCTTAAAAAATAAAATGCAATTAGAATGTGCACTTGTCAATTTTCCCTCCCTTTTCCCATCCAGAAATACAGCAAAATTTGAACTGTATATCATCTTTCTCTTGCTTTTTAAAAATAGTTTATATAACCTATGTGTTTAATCTAAATATTCCATGTTTCAAAAAACAATTAGATAATATAGTATATAGTCTTCTGTGACCTAATATTTTCACTCAACATTCTCTTTTTGTGGTTCTTCCATGGAGATGTGCCTGATTTACTTTTAACAGCTGCATAATATTCCACTCTATACATTTGTCCCATTTTATTTTTAATTTGTTGATGGGCATCTAGCTTGTTCCATTTTTGCTATTATAGAGAGTCTGCTCTGGACTCACATGCAAGTGTGCAAGTATTTCTCTTGGGTATATACTCATCAGTGGAACTGCTAGGTCATAAGATATGTGAACCTCCCACTGTACTAAAAAATGCTTCATTTTCCAAAGCAGTTTTCCTGATTTACATTCTCATCTGCACTGGGTGAGAATTCTTAGCTCTACATCATCACCAACAGATAACACTTTTTGACTTCTTAGTTGTTGCCTGTCAGGTGAGTGTGAGTCTATATCTCACCTGAGTTTCAAACTACGGTTCCATGGTTACTAATGAGTTTGAGCATCTCTTAATACTCATTTGCCACTCATAGTTTTCTTCTTTGAAATACTATTCATGTCTTTTGCCTATTTTCCTATTTGGTTATCTTTTTCTTAATGATTCTTAAGAACTCTTTGTATTCATTATTGATGAATTCTTTTCCAGATATATGTAGTGCAAATGTGTCCTCTCAGTTCTTAGTCTGAGCTTCCCTCTCTTATGAAATTTTAAAGTGCCTTTTGATATTTTGATTTTCAAGGAGTCAAAAATCATAAATCTTTTTCTTTATACATTGTGGTTTGAGTATCTTTGCTGAAGAAATTCTTTTGTACACTGAGATCATAAATATATTCTCTTTTACTATCTCCTAAAAGTTTTTAAAAACTTGCATGTGACATTTAGGTTTTTAATCCACAAGGAATTGATTGTTATGTGTGGTGGTATGTGGGGGTCTGTTTTATTTTTCCTCATGTAGTCAATCAACAGTCAGGGTAGGATAAACTGCTTAAGAGTTTATCCTTTCTTCAGTTTATCCTGACCAATAGTCAGGGTACCATTTACCCTGACTATTTACCCTGCCTATTGGTTAGTCAGGGTAGGATAAACCATTTAGGAGTTTATCTTTTCTTCAGTGATCTGTACTGTCACCTCCATCTGTACCATTTCCTTCTAGAGAATGCTCTGTTTCTGAATTCTATGTTTTCTTCTTTTAATATATAGCCAATCTTTGTACTAGTAGTACATTGTTTTAATGACCACATTTGGTAGAACAAGTTGCCTCATCTTTTACTTTTGCAAAACTATTCTCACTATTCTTAGCCCTTTGAATTTCCATGTAAACTTCAGAATCAGATGGCAACTTCCGTAAAACTCTAAGTTTTGATTGGAATATCATGAAATTTACAGTTAATTTGAGGATAGTTAATATTTCTATAATATTGAATTTCCCTGTCTATAACATGCTATAATTCCAAAATTATTTAGATCTTGAAAGTTTTTCAATAAATTAGTTTTTTCACATAAAATTTGGTAAGTTTTTTTATAACGATTTTTATTTTTTCCAATATAGCTTGTTTACAGTGTTCTGTCAATTTTCCACTCTACAGCAAGGTGACCCAGTCACACATACATACATATATTTTTTTTTCTTACATTATCATGCTCTGTCATAAGTGACTAGATATAGCTCCCAGTGCTAAACAGCAGGATCTCACTGCTTATCCACTCCACACCAAAGAAAACCATAAAAAAACAAAAAGCTTACAGAATGGGAGAAAATAGTTTCAAATGATGCAACTGACAAGGGCTTAATCTCTAAAATATACAAACAGCTTATACAACTCAACAGCAAAAAAGCCAACAACCCAATGGAAAAATGGGGAAAAGACCTAAACAGACATTTCTCCAAAGATAAACAGATGGCCAACATGCACATGAAAAAAATGCTCAGCATCACTGATTATTAAGAGAAATGCAAATCAAAACTACTATGAGGTACCATCTCACACCAGTCATAATGGCTACCATTAATAAGTCCACAAATAACAAATGCTGGAGAGGGTGTGGAGAAAAGGGAACCCTCCTGCACTATTGGTGGGATAAGCTTTTTTTTTTAAGAAAAGAGTATCATTTGAAAGTAACATTTCCTGATTGGTCTAAGAAAGATATTCACAGAGGCTCCCAGGGCCCTTGTGCAGACCCAGGTCTGGCCCACACGACAGCACTGAGCTGTGTATAATATGTGTCATTGAAACACAGTGTTTAAAAAAATACCTGTTGACCCTTAATTTTTTTCTCTTCTGAGGCTTATATAGAACTTCCCTTACCCCTTCCAACAAATGAAAATGGGATAAGTGACAAATTTTGAAACACTTCTTGAATTTCCAAGGTTTGTTTATTTCTGTCCTCCATTCTTCCTTTTCTATTTGAAATCATTTAAAACAAAAACATACATCTTTTCAACACATACCCGGAACAGTTTCTTAGGCTGAACTGCATGAAACCTTACTCAAGAAAAATATTCTAGCCCAAATTTTCCTAATGAAAACTAGGAAATGATTTTTGACATAATAATTTATTACATCTTGTTGTCTATGTCTATAAATTTGCTCTAATTTGACTCACTTTTGGTATCTTTACATCATTCTAAGAAATAATATTAGTCAAATCAAGAGTTTAATGTGTTACTTTTATTTTATTTAATATTCATGAAATGGAATCATAACTATTACAATTTTTTAAAGTTTGTTCATAGACTGCATTTGACCAAAAGTCATTCTGGGTATGTCCATGTGCTATACTTTGGGAAAAATCTAATCAAATTTAGAAAGACCAAAAAAAGGAAAAAAAAGAGTCTCTTTCCCACCTCCTTTGTCCTAACAATATACGCTCAACAGAAGGGCAACTGGCAGTCAGCTCAAACGTCAGCATTTGCCAGACTGCCAATCCCCTCCTTTGTTTGCAGACCCATTTGGATTTTCTTTCTGCCTTTTATTTGGGATTGCCATCTCTCTGTTGCCCAGCTCATTACAGAAGGGGGGTAAATTTATGCCCTGGGAAACCAACACTCTTGCAGCCACAATGCCAGCCGGTCAGCCAAGATGAAGTAGCAGAGCAGAATTAATAGACTTGTGCCCAAGTCCCTGTTTATATGTGGGCCAAGTCACCGGGGGCATGTGTGGCTATGCTGTAAGTGGACTGTCAACCTCCCCATTAGCATCCTGCCAATACATGGCTGACAGCAGACCTCACAGTCTTCAGGGACAATCTAATTCACGTTTCCTCAGTGATCATCAACCAGTTGGGTTAATTTACTCAAATTCTCCACCTATTTTTTTATATGGTGTATTCCTGGTTTATTAAGCCCTGCATCTTTCACAATGGCATGAGGCATCTCTGATACAGTTTGATTAAACAGTTTTTTTTTTCTCCCATTTAGCCATTCTTAAGTCAGGTGGTTTAGATATTTCAAGAAGCTGCCACTGCCTCTTAGTTGCACATGTGTGTATATGATGCCATGGGCAGGGGCTTCCAGGCACATGGCTGAGCCCATTAAGACTTAGTGAAGCCTGAAAGGGAGGATCAATGTTTCATTTACATCAGAAGGCTCTACCTCTCATCACATCCTGCTGGACACAGGCTGGACAACATCTTACTACTAATCAGTTCTCTCTGACATTGAATGCTAAGGATTGGTATTTTGAAAACCAATAGTATTAGCTCTGGCCCGCCCAGCTCCTCTCAGACAGTCAACTGCCCCCTCGCCAGACTGTACAATGTGACACTCTTGTTCAGCGACTTCTCACTCATTACACTGATCAAGATACAAAACTTGTTAGTTAATTTTTCATGCACTTGGGGGATCTGGTTGCATATTTTAATGATCTGCTCTCCGAATGTGCTGATCAAACTGCATATTTTGTTGATTCACTGTGACATATTCTTAACCACAATGTTGCTTTTGCAGGGTCCTGGGCGATGTGAGCTGCATCCGGGAAGCATGGACTGGATGCCGCGTGCGCTAATTGAACTGTACAGCTCCACCAAGGCGTTGATGCGCTCCCTACTGATTGATCTGAATAATAAGCATTTGGAATTTTCATATTCCAGACCCCAGGGCTCAGATGGTATCAAAACCAATATTTACTAGAGTATCATTTGTCCTAGTTAGACCTTAAGGCACTTTTCTCATTTGCTTATAGTTTGGTCATGAAAACTGTGGAGTACACACACACACACATGCACGCATACATAAATGAGATAAACAAAGAAGTCAAGAAGCAATTCTAGACAAGATCAGGCAGAAAGATAACAGCAATCCTTAGCTAACTTCTCTGGATCCTGTCGATATTGAGGGCTTAGAATTGGCTCTATACATCTGGAAAATGAATTGTTCAACCTTGCTGTTTCTGACTCTATGTCACTGACCCCAAAATGATACCTTCAGGCAGAGTGAGTGTTCAAGGAGCCCTGCCTGTGGGGAGGCAGAGAGGAGGCCCGCTGGGGTCTTTGTCAGAGGTCAGGGGACCTAGGTTCTTGTCCAGATCCTATACTTGGCTGCTCACATGACTTTTCAGAAATAAATCAGGGTCTCCAGATGTTATTTGTCAATCTATTTTTTTAATGGTGGGAGAAGCAATGGACACCTTCAATTTCTAAAGTTGATAAAGTAGACAGAGTCAGGTCATAGATTTTAAAAAATATTCACCAAGGGAAAGTTTTTTAATATTATAGACAAATAGATCTTGCTTTAATATACTTCCAAAATACAATAATTAAAAATTAAAATGGTGTTTGAAAATAGTGAGGTTGTATTCTCAGGATATAAACTATAACACAGTATAAATAAACATGATTTTCAGCACCGCTCAAATGACACAGATGGGTAGATGGTCTGCATGAACCCATGAAGGGCCAGACAGTGAATAATTTTGTCTTTTCAGCCACATAGTCTCTAGGTCTCTGTCACAATTACATAACTCTTTAATTATAGTGAGAAAGCAGCTGTAGAAGACACATAAACAAATAGGTATGGCTGTGTACCCATACAACTTTATTTATAAAACCAAGCAGCTGGTCAGATTTGGCCCAAGGGCAATAGTTTGTTAACCACTAGATTATATTCTATCATCCATCAGTTTACTCCCTGGTAAAGTGAAACCCAAAACATGTTAGTACCCAACTTATGAGGATGCTAGGACAATAAGGTGAGTTAAATAGTATTTAGTACTCAAGTACTTGGAACTATGGATCACACACAGTAAGTACTATGAAAATATTAGCTACTTTCGTTAATTAATTATTATTTGGATTGTGAACTCATTTAATTCATTGTCTTGATCATTCAGCTAATACTTTTTGAGCCTCTACTATTTGTCATTTCCTGTGCTGGGTCTAGAACTTCATGGGTGACCTAACCAACCAGAACTTTTTGATATGGAGCTCTCAGATGGTGAGGGTTAGAAATGACTATACATCATGATAACTTTATAGAAAGGCAAGCTCAGGAGCACATAATAAAGATAGCCAGCTGGGACATAGGATATTAGACAAAGCTTCCAGGAGGAAATGACAGCTAAACTGAAATACGAAAAACCAGCAAAGGCAGTCAAAGGGGGTAAGGAGGAATGACAAAGGAGAATCAAGATAGACAAAGAGTGTTTAATCACAGGAAATGGTCTGAGTCATGGATAAGCAGACCAGGGAGTGGATGGGAAGCAGTGAGAAGGCAGGCTAATGAGGTGGACAGAGCCTCATGAGCCAGCTTAAAGATTTGGGGTTGACCCTAACAATGGAGACTTGAATGATTTAAGCAGAGGAATGACATGATCAGATCTGTACTTTAGACAGAATACTCAGCACATGGAGAATGGATGGGAGATGTGAAACTAGCACTGAGAAAAAAAACGAAAGGAAACTAGTACTCGAGAAGGGAGAATCATGTGAATGGGGGAGGAGAGAGAATGGCCAGTCATTTGAAAATTTCCAGAGAAGTTAAGAAAGGTAAGGTCTGAAAACGGGCCCTTGAGAGGCTGACAAGGGCCAGCCTAGATGGCAAGAACCACGGTCACTGGGAATACGCACTGAGAGCTATTTCAAGAAGTTTGAAGGACAGTAGAAATTGAATGGTGGGGAATTATGATTGCAAACAATTAGAGGAGAAGAAAGTAAAAGTAAGCAACTGACAAAGGGAATGAAAGAAGGCAACTGATGGAGCAGAGCACTGGAGAAGCTTCCAAGGGCAGGACCTAGAGCAGAGTTCAAGGTCAGCCTTGACAAAAAGGATGGGCCAACATTACTGAGACACCTAAGAAAATATTGAAAATGACAACAAAAATTAGTTGTAGAAAAAGGAGAACCAAGAAAACTTACCCTAGATCTTCTCCTAAAGTAAGGATGAAATATGATTTAATGAAAGTGAGAAGTGGTGGCACTGGGGCTTGGGACCTGAGGGCCGAAGACCAGATCTAATGCAGACACTGTGGGGAGCAGAAGGGAACAATAAGAAAAGAATAAAAGATTTGAAAGAAGTCTTGAGCTCTCAGATCAGATTGTGAGAGCATAAATACAAACGGACGTGAAGGGCACTGCTGGGGGTATTTCACACACACACCCCACCCCAGATAACACTTGTTAGCCCAGATCAAAAAAAGACAAGACAAAAAGTGTGACTTACCCAGAGATGGGAACTACCCCAATGAGGACAGGGACTGTAGGGCCTAGAGACAGGGCTGTGGGAACAGTCAAAGAATGACCCAGGCCAAGGAGCCAGTCAAGTAAAGCCAGAGGATGGCATGGATGCAGGGAAAGTCTCAGAAACCCAATATCAATGATTAGAATCATTAAGCTGGTTTTGTTTCACTTCATAACATTCACTGGAATGAATTAATTTCCAAAGCTCACTGAGCTATCATTTTGTGGTTTGAGGAAACAAGAGAAACTTAGCCCTTATGCTGATTTAAAGTGAGGGAAAAGGCCGGTAACTTCAGAATGTTAATTAAATGAAATGGAATTCCTGATCTGATAACTATTTCAAAAATGTGTATTTAAAATCCAGCTTGTGGACTCCTCTGCGAGAGATGGGCAGAGCCACCATTAGCATGGCTCTGGAGGCCTCCTTCTAAGGCAGAAACTTGTGCCTCCTGAACAGTCCTCCTTCTCTTTCCAGCTGGAGATTCTTAACCTTTTCAAATACCTGAATTTTTGGCAGCACATTTGAGGGAATTAAAAGACAAACACTTTTTTTGTTTGTTCAAAGAAAGTTTCCAAAAAAACCAGAAAACTTCCTCTAGTTAACCTGCTGTTCTTTTGTTTGCCCACTGGCACCATGTCACTGCTTGACTGGAAACGGTTACAGCCCTGAGAATGTTCTCGCATGTTCTCCTGGAGTACGACTCTTCTGGGTTCCTGTAAACGTGTGTCCTTCCTGTGGCCCCAGCTGATTTTCCATATCTGCCTTTACCTGTCACTCACAGCAAGCTGATCCGTGCCCCACCCCCACTTCCACCATTTAACTGGAATGAGCATTCCACCGCTCATTTAACTATCCAGCCCTGACTGACTTCACCTCTGCTGAAAAACTGTAAAAACAAATTGCTCACACAGATCCAAAAGTGTCTGGACACTAATCTATTATGACACTCAGGGCAGATAAGTGCAAACCTGGTTTACGGTATCTGAGTATCTTACAGAAAGGTTCAAAAATTTCTGGTCTCACAACTTTCATGGAGCCCCAGAGCTTCCCTCTGCAGCTGATGAATGTCTGTATCTGGAAGGCATTTTTTAAAATAGAAATGCGAATGTCGTCCCTGATTTTAAATGCACCCCTGGCAGGTTGCAAGGAGAGTTATTTCAGTATAGCAGTCACTACACTAAAAACACTCTCTAAACGTTGTTTCATTTGTACCTAACAACATCCCTGCCTACACAACCAGCATCTAATAGGGCAGTGCTTTACAGACGGGCTGACTGAAGCTTAAAGAAGGGCAAAATGACTCCCCAACATCACACAGCTAAGCACAGAGCCAAGATCTGCACCCAGGCAGGCTGAGCTCCAAGGCAACACACTTCTCCACCACTTTACAAGGCCTCATTCAGTGGCTTTTTCATTTATAATTCATCATAAATGATTCAAGTTTTCTAGAACCTAAGGCTGCAGGCTTAATTGCCCCAGGCTCTCCTTTCCACCCGGCTACACTCATTTCCTTATTTGATGAAGTGCCTTCTTTCTAACACAGCTCTTTACAAACTGTGGTCAACAAGCATTTTATTCACTGCCTCCGTAGGCCTCTCTCCACCCTCAAATCTCAACAGATCTTGAGCACTGAACTGTTTGCTCTCCACTTTTTCTTACTCACATTTTCCACTAGAGGGCACATTCTGACCATAAAGCTTTTGATGTTCTTGCCTGGCAGCTAAAATACAACCAGTGTCACCCTAATGCTTTCATTCTGTTATAAGAAATGGCTTTATTCAAGCTACACTCCTCATTGTTATTTCAGGGAGGGGGAACAACAGTAAAAAAAAAAAAAAAAGGGAAACCATATAATTTTTGCGGACTGTTTCTCCATAATTCATTCACTGGATTTCTATGTTATGTTGTATGGAATCCATTAAGCAGGATATTGAAGCTTATGAATGGAGACCTAGTAATTCCTCTTTAATAAACATGAGTTACTTTTATTTCTTAAACTTTATTAGGCACTTACTCAAAACATTACTCACAAATGCTTGTTAATAATATGAATGATGATTTTGATTCTGTTTGCATTATTAGTATTTCTAAAGGTCTCAAATACAAAGTCTGGACTATTCATAAAGACTGAGAAAATGGTTGGCACTTGAATGTAAATCTTTGTGCCTGAGTTTAATTCCATCTTGACACTTCTCACCAAAGCTTGTAAGGAAGGTAGTGGCTGCTACCACAGGGGCCTTTTTGTGTTGCTGAGGAAACTTACAGTGGAGGAGACTTACTCAGAGTCTTAGGAGGGAGTCGTTATATGAGGAACGGGGCTGGTTTGTGTTGGTTGCCTGTCGACTGTTCTATTTGTCAAGCAGAGCTATCACAAAGAATGAAGAACTATGAATACGCATTTTAATTTAAAGTAAAACCAAGTCCCCCTTACCTGCCAGACCTCTAAATGCTGGAATCCAGCTCAATTCTATGCCCTCCTCTCTTCCCCATCATACTCTTTCCCTAACAGATTTCATGCATATCCATTTCTTCTCTGAAGACCATTCATAGAGTGATGACTCTCAAACTTCCAACTCCCCAGATCTCTCCTCTGAGCCCCCTGCTTATACCTAAATACCTTCTGACAATTCCATGTGGATGACTCCTTGTTCTATGAAACTGCACAAGTCCAATTGGAACAATGGACTTTCCACCACAATCCAGAAAAGGTATCACCATCCTCCCAGCATCACCTTTCCTTAATATCAGGAAGTGCCCCTAATATCTACCTGGTTACAAAGGCCACATACCTAGGACCCATCCTGATACCCACCCTTGCCTCTTCCCAAACCCAAATGCATGAGCCAGATCGCTTCATCCTATATCTAAAATATACCTTATATATTTTTTTTCTACCATTTCTTTTCCATTTCATGTTCCACTTTAGCTCAAGATTCCATCACCTCTGGCCTGGATCATTGTTGGAGTGTCTTACTGGTGCTCCACTCCCATTCCTGTCCCTCTCCTCCACAATCCAGTCCCCGTACAATGGCCTGATTCATCTTAAAATATAGATTTGGCTCTGATTTCTCCTGCTTAAAATGGCACACTTCAATGGCATCTCATTGTATATAGAACAGAATCCCAACTCCTTATCATGGCCCACAAGGCCCTCTAAACTCTGGTCCTGCCTCTCTGTCAAACCTTATCCCAGTTCTCACTCTACTCAGCTGGGCTTCTGTGGAATCCAGAACAAGCCAAGCTCTCTGACACCCCAGGACCTTGTGCTGGCTGTTTTTTCAGGCTGTTCTTTTCCTGAAAAGTAGGTTTCTTGGTTATTCTCTAGCATCCTATTCACCTCCTCCCTAATGTCTTTCCCCGGCTGTAACTACTTTATTAATTTACTTGAGCATTTATTATCCCTGCCTCCAGTAATATAATCTCTAAACCTAGTTTGGTCAAGAAAAATCACTGTCTGCAACACCAGTGTGCAAATATATGACTATTTAAATAAGTCATTTTTGTTTACAAATTCCCATTCTCTACTGAGGCAGGGAAATCTAATCTAAATTGAGGTGGTCCCCTATCTACTTCTTGGGGTTGCATTCAAGTTGTAGAGAAGTTACAAGATCTTACTCCCTCAAGATCTCCATGTTTTCTTTCCACACTAATACCTGAGAGGACACCCGTTGTCCCTCTGAACCTCTGCAAGTGGTTCGAAAAAAGCCACCAGAGAGACATCCTCTTCTTAATCCAAAGGCCCTTCAGTACAGTGGTTTCCAAGCCTGTTTGTTTTAGAGGCAAAACAAACCATTTGGCAGTTCCTACACCATGTTGGAGGATGGGCAGCCTGTGCTGCTGTAGTCATTCCTGCCTGGGGCCCATCACAGAGCCCCTGTTCCAGGACCCACCAAGTCTGCACTCTTACTACATTCTCCCAACTCTTCTATCCTTTCAGTGCCGCAAACATTTTCTTAGAAGGAGCAGTAGAGGAGATAAACAGAAGCCTTGCTCATATTTTTGAGGACCTTCTCATAAATATTTAGCCTATAGGGAGTCCCATGTGCCCCCCCAAGGGTCTAATCTTCTGAAACTCAAATGCAAAGGGAAATTTTTTTCCTCTGCCTTCTGTTTCATGTCACTTCCTGAATCTATAAACCCAGAAAAACTTAACTAGTTGAATTGGGAGAAAGAGCTTAAAAAAGGAGGTGATAAAATTTTTAAATAAATAAATTAATGGTTCAAAATATTTCTTCATCACACTAGTATTGTGCCTGGTACACTGTTGCTGAGTAATAAATAGGTATTTGTACACTTTAAAATTATTAATAAATGAGTAACTGATTGAATGTATGCTCAACTTGACATTAAACTGCAGTTAGGTAAATAGAGAGGCAAGATCACAAATTGGGAGGTATGAGTCCTATTCTTCCCCTTCTGCTGAATGTGTGATGTTCTACAGCTCACTTAATTATACCACTTCAAGCCTTCATAATAGAGACAGAATTATGGTTAACAGATGATGATAGCTATTTAGCAGAGTTCCTGGAGCGCCGTATAACAAAACATTAAGAATGTGATGTGAGGAGTTCCCGTCATGGCTCAGTGGTTTAACGAATCTGACTAGGAACCATGAGGTTGTGGGTTCAATCCCTGGCCTTGCTCAGTGGGTTAAGGATGCAGTGTCACCATGAGCTGTGGTGCAGGTTGCAGATGCGGCTCGGATCCTGCGTTGCTGTGGCTGTGGCTGGTGGCTGGCGGCTACAGCTCCAATTAGACTCCTAGCCTGTGAACCTCCACATGCTGCGAGTGCGGCCCTAGAAAAGGCAAAAAGACCAAAAAAAAAAAGAATGTGATGTGAGCTCCTGCAGCCAATTACTCTGGGATACAGCCCTGATCACCAGTGGATGAGCAATCGCCCAGGAGGCAGCGCCTGGTTAGAGACCAGCCATGACTGCCAGCATGCCCACAGTACTGTCCCTGCTCCAACAGAAGGGCCATATAAGGGGTATCCCTAGAGCATCTAGCTCTGGGGACCAAAGGGGAGTGTTACTGGGCCACAAAGGAACTCCATAAGGCTACTTCTTCAAGATCAGGAAATGTAACTAATACATATAAAACAGAGAATTAGGCAAATGAGGTGACAAAGGAATAAATTCCAAAAGAAGGAACAAGATAAAACCCCCAGAAGAATTAAATGAAATGGAGATAAGCAAGCTACCCAATAGAGAGATCGAGGTAGGATCATAAAGATGTTCAATGAACCTTAGGAGAAGAATGGATGAATGCAATGTGAAGGATAACAAAAGTTAGAAAATATAAATAAGAATCAAAGCTGAAAAATACAATAACTGAAAGAAAAAAATACACTTTGAAGGGTCAGCCAAGGAATTCAATATCCATGTATGATAAGAACTTTCCAGATAGCGAGTATACAGAGAATATACCTCAACATAATAACATCCATATATAACAAATCCACGGCTAATATCATACTCAATAGTGAAAAGCATTTCTTCTATAATCAGGAACAAGATAAAGATACCTACTCTCATCACTTTTATACAACATGGTTTTGGAAGTCCTAGCCCCAACACTCATAAAAGAAAAAGAAACAAAAGGAATCTAAATTGGAAAGGAAGATGTAAACTGTCACTGCAGATAACATGATACTATATAGACAGAAAATCCTAAGGATGCCACCAAAAAACTATTAGAACTAATAAATTCAGTAAAGCTGCAACATACAAAATTTATATACAGAAATCTGTTGCATTACTATACAATGACAATGAGCTATCGGAAAAAGAAATTAAGAAAACAATCCCATTTACAATTGCATTAAAAAGAATAAAATACCAGGAATAGATCTAACCAAGGAGGTAAGTGTTCTTTACTAGTAAAACTATAAGACTTGATCAAAGAAATTGAAGACGACACAAACAAATGGAAAAATATACTGTGCTCATGGATTAGAAAAACTGATATTGTTAAAATGTCCATACTACCCAAGGCAATATACAATTCAATTCAATCCCTACCAAAATACCAATGACATTTTTCATAGAACTAGAACCAATAATTCTAAAATTTGTATGGAAACACATAAGACCCCCCTAATAGCCAAAACAATCTTGAGAAAGTAGAACAAAGCTGGAGATATCATGCTCCCTGATTTCAAATGATACTACAAAACTACATTAATCAAAACAGTATGGTGCTGGCACAGAGAAACAGACACAGAAAAACGGAATAGAATAGGAAGCCCAGAGATGAAGCCATGCTTAAATGGTCAATTAATCTACAGCAAAGGGGGCAAGAATATACAATGTAGAAAAGACAGCTTCATCAATAATTGGTGCTGGAAAAACTGAACAGCTACACACAAAATAATCAAATTGGACTACTTTCTCACACCATATAAAAAATAAACTCAAGTGAATCAAAAACTTAAATGTTAAGACCTTAAACCATAAAACTACTAGTAGAAAACACAGGCAGTATGTTCACTGACATCAGTCTTAGCAATATTTTTTTTGTATATGTCTCCTCAGGCAAAAAAAAAAAAAAAAAAGCGAAAATAAACAAACGGGACTACATTAAACTAAAAAGCTTTTGCACAGCAAAGAAAACTGTCAATAAAACAAAATAGCAGCTTTTACTGAATGGGAGATATCTGCAAATAGTACATTTGATAAGGAGTTAATATCCAAAATATAGAAAGAGCTCAGACAACTCAACATCAGAAAAATAAACATGATTACAAATGAGAAGAGGACCTGAACAGACGTTTTTCCAAAAAAGACACTAAAATGTCTAACAGACACATAAAAAGATGTCCAACATAATTTATCATCAGATAAATGCAAATCAAAACCACGATGGGCTATCACCTCACTCCCTGTCAGAATGGTTATTATCAAAAAGACAAAAAACAACAAGTTTTGGTGAGGATGTAGAGAAAAGGAGACCCTCATACACTATTGGTGGGAATATAAATTGGTACAGCCACTATAGAAAATACTATGGATGTTCCTGAAAACATTATAAATAAAACTACCACATAAGCCTGAAATTCCACTTCTGGGTATTTTCCCACAGAATACGAAAATACTAATTTGAAAAGATATAAGCACCCCTATCTTCATTGCAGCATTATTTACAATAGTTAAGATATGGAAACATCTTAAGTGTCCACTTAAAGATGAATGGATAAAGAAGATGTAATACACACACACACACAAAGAAATATTACTCAGCCATAAAAAATAATGAAATCTTGCCATTTGAGATAACATGGATAGACCTAGAGGGTATTATGATAAATGTAAGTAATAAGTCAGACCAAGAAAGACAAATACCATATGATTTCACTTATATGTGAAAACCTAAAATAGAAAACAAATGAACAAACATAGCAAAACAGAAACAGACTCATAGTTACAGAGAACAAACAAATGGTTGCCAGAGGGGAAGGAGTCGTGGATGAGAGAGTAAGTGAGGAAGATTAAGAGGTACAAACTTCTAGTCACAAAATAGATGAGTCACAGGAACGAAATGTACAGCATAGAGAATTTAGTCAATAATACTGTAATAACTTTGTGTGATGACACACGATAACTAGACTTACTGTGCTCATTTTATAATAGAAATATTGAATCACTATATTGGGCACCTGGAACCAATATAGTGTTGAAGGTCGATTATACTTCATTTAGAATAGAATGCAATGGTTTATATTCTTTACAGAAATCAGTTTATTACACTATCTCCTTCTTGACCAAAGTATTTGCCATAATTTTTCCATTAACTTGTTTTATAATGTCTCTAACAAGACAATGCAAACTATGAGTTTGCAGTCATAGATTTACTTTAAAGTTTAAAGTAAATCTGAATTTAGATTTTTCCAAAAAAGTAGTTCAAAAGTAGTTTATATATTTATATTCCACATTAAATTATCCCTTATCACTGGCATATAGAAAAAGACAAAATATCTGAAGAGAAATGACATGGCATTAATTATGAAAATACAACATATCTGTGTCCATGAGGTTGTACTTATGCCTTTTAGGAATCAGTGAATTCATCTATAAAATGGGATTATTAAGTATTACCTATCTGAAGGGCTCATTTTGAGGATTAAATGAGAAAGTACTGTATTTTTTTATCTGTCACTAAGACCAATAACTGTTAGGTTTTATTATTATTTCATTACAAAGAAACAAACATCTTTGTCATCTATCTGCTGCTGCATAAGAAACCATCTGAAATTAGTGGCTTAAAACAATAAAAGTTACATTATGTTCATGGATTCTGTGGGTCAGGAACACAGAAAAGGCACAGTGGGGACAGCTTGTTCCTGCCCCATAACATCTGAAGGCTGGAAAGATTTGAAGGCTTGGGATGACTCAACAGCTGGGGGCCAGAGTCATCTGACTGCTTGTTCACCCAAATGTCGGGCAGCCAAAGTCGAGAGTCTGCTCGAATCTCCGCTGAGGCTATGGGCTGGATCACCCACACATTGACCTCTTCACTTCCTCATGGTATGGTGGCTGGATTCTGGGAATGAGCATCTTAAAAGAAGCAAGCAGAGACTGTATCTTTTATGACCTAGCCTTGGAAGTCACACAGCATCACTTCTGCCACAGTCCCAGGCCCACCAAGATTCAAGTGGTAGTAACATAGATACCCCCTCTTAATGGGACAAGGGTCAGTTCCTTTCACGGCTCAGTGGTTAACAAATAGTACCCATGAGGTTGTGGATTCAATTCCTGACTTCTTTCAGTGGGTTAAGGATCCAGTGTTGCCATGAGCTGTGGTGTAGGTTGCAGATGTGGGTTGGATCTGGCATCGCTGTGGCTATGGTGTAGGCCAGAAGCTACGACCCCTAGCCTGGGAACCTCCATATGCCATGGGTTTGGTCCTAAAACATGAAAAAAAGAACACAAAAAGTGGTGAGCTTAATGGGACAAGGGTCAACACCACACCCTAAGAAAATCATGTAAAAAGGGAGATCTTGTGTGATCACCTCGAAAAATACAATTAGTCACAGACTCCAAAGTGACATACACTGAGACACATGCACATTATTCTTGCTACTTGTCATTAGTGAACAAAATCATGTTTTGCTAAATGAGGAGTAATTTAATAGATGAATTTATAGGGCTAAAGACCTTCTGTCTATGGAACGCCAATCATCATCGTTATCATTATCTAGCAAGTGAGAAGGAATACAAGAAACTGTAGGACCTACCAAACTGACAACAGCATAAACTCCACAGGAGTTCACTGCCATAACACCTGACTGTAAAAGTGCTACCACACCTGATGTAGCCTCATAGACAGATTCCCCAAGACTATGCAGGGCTCTGGGCAGTCCAGAGTTGCTGGTTAGCAAACCTACAGCTAAAGAGGTATTTTAAGCTCTCTTCTATGTCACTTCTTTCTGCAGTTGGGCTGAGAAGAAAAGGAAGTGGTCGTCCAGGTGGGACCCTGTATGTTCCCTAGGGCAGGGCAGCTGTGGAAGCAGATTAAGAAAGAAGGAAGACAGGCACCTGAGAGGAAGCCTGGGAAGGTGAGTTGACTGTGGTAGAGTTCTACCCAAGGCACTTTCTCTTCCAGGTAAAGAAATCTGATTCCAAGACTCTTGGAATCCTAAACCCACCAAAAAAACCAAAACCACAACAAAATGAAAGAAAAATGTACAGCTATCAACATTTAAAAATTCTACTAAGTTCATTATTACCAAAAAAGTCATAATTAAAACGTTTATATCTACTTTCCCCCTCATTTCCTAGAAGAAAGAGTGTTTTCACACATTCTCCCTCCTTCCATCAAGAGATGGGGGATACTTCAAAAGATCATTATCTCAGAGTAAGAGCCATTTCTTTCAACTGAATAAAAGTGGTTTTATGAACAACTCCTACATAGTCTGTACCTTTCTCACTTCAGTTTGGACTAGTGAAAATTCTATTATGCATCTCTGGACTCCATCTTCCCCAAGGAAATTTGAGATGCAGAGACAGACTCACTGCTGTAAAGAGTTGTCTATACTTCTGTCTCCTCTCCCTCACCTTCCCTTCATCTTTCAAGGTAAGAGCTTTCTACTCTCTCACTTCACCCCAAATGGTCTCATTAAGGTCACCAGTGACTTCCTACTGACCCAACCAAATGAGTGCTTCTCAGACATCTTTCTTCATTTCTTGCTAGCATGGAAAACTGTCAATCATTCCGTCATTCTTTAATTTTTTTCTCTAGCATTATTACACTTTACCCAGAGAATTAAGTTCTGCTTTTTCCTGAGTTTTCATACACAACTAAGCCAGAAGAGATTTCAGTCACAACATATTAACAATAATAAGATAGATGCATGTTTTATACAGGAAGATGTTGGAAGGAGTCTTTTTTTGTATATATGTAATATTGCCAAGGATAGGTGATTTAGGGAAGTGAATATTCATTTTTTTTAACAACAGTCAGAAGAGGGTACAATCATTTTTTAATCTTTAATTTCATGCAATGAGAATAACATACCAAAAATGGTTTTATCCAAGCCCTAGAAGGCGTTTTATTTTCCCTTGCACGTTACTAAATTGAATATAACTATAAAATTAAAAAAATATCAAGCCCTAAAGGCACTAAAAGCAGTTTTTTTTTTTTTTTTTGGTGGTGCCCACAGCATGCAGAAGTTTCAGGGCCAAGGATGGAACCCACACCATAGCAGTGACTTGAGCCACAGTAGTGACAACATTGGATTCTTAACCCACTGAACCACACAGGAACTCCTAAATACCCTTTTTATAGAGCCTTCCTTAATCCTTGAACACAGTAGGTACCCAAAATTTATTCACTGAGTTGAACCTTACAAGGATATGATGTCATATCTAAACTCCAGAATGGTATCTTTCATTTTCCACTTTTCAATCTTCTCTATATTAAAGTTACATTTGTATGTATTTCATATCACCAATGATCCTGTCAGTTTCTTAAGGTAGGAATCATGTCTTGCACATCTTTGTCTACTTCACAGAGCCTAGCATAGTTCCTTTCATGATGAAATGTTCAGTAAGTATTTAAACTGAGTGGGAAAAAAAGGCCCAATACAGGGCCTTACGAAAACCTATAGTAAACCACAGACTAGTGAAATGTTAGAAGCATTCTCTTGGAAATCAGTAATGAGACAGGAAGACTGCTTCCACCACTTGTATTCAGTACTGATCACTGAATTGGAGGTTGGTGCAATGAGACAGAAAGTAAGGAAGGAAAAAAAATAAAAGAGGAAGGAAGGGAGGAAGAAAGAAAAGGGAAGAAAACAAAAGTATAAAGACTGGAAAGAGGGGATAAAGTGTAATTATACACAGATGATACCATTATCTACATACAAAATCCAAAAGAATTTCTAGATATTATAATCCATAAAAGAGTTTAGCAAGGTTGCTAGATTTAAGAGCAACGTATGTAAGTCAACTACTCAGTCTGAAACACTAGCTACAAAAATATAGAAATACGTTTTTAGAATTCATTTTGTAAATACAGGTTTTATAATAGTAGGGATAGAGAAAAGTATCAAGAATAAATGCAACAAAGATTTGCAGTGCTTCAGTGGATGAAATTATAAAACTGTTTATAAATCTTTAAAAGTTGAGAGATATACCATGTTTGCATTGAAGTTATTTGCATGTATTTCATATTCCTAATAGGAAGACCCAATATTACAATATTCCCATTTGCATGAAATAAAAATCTTTTCAATTACAATCTTTGCTAGTTTTCATGAGTGTTGACAAAATGGAATTGACCATATTATTGTTTCCAGTCAGGCTGGAGAAACAGGGATCAGATTTATCCTATACCTGAAAAACCAAACAATGGACAATATATACAAAAAATTGGTTTTTATGACACTGGACATCAGGCAATGAGGGACAGTGATTCCTGAAATATGAGAAACAAATTAAATGATCTCTATGCTTTCCCCAATTATTGCCTTAGAGAGTTTCCACACCAGGTTGCAGGGATGCATACCCAAGGGGAGTCAGGTAGACTCTCTGAATTCAGGAGTTGGAGGCCTAGCCCAGAGAGACCAAGGTGGCTAATCTATGCAGCCTGAAGACCAGGGAGGAGAGAAATGTAGTGATCCCCACTTTGTAGGATGTGAGTATAATAGACTTTGTTTTCCTGAGTCTCCGCTGTGTCTCCTCTTGTGGCTGCACCTAACTGACCATCACATAAAAGAACACAGAACACAGGAGAACACTGACTCTTTCATTCTGTTACATTGGTTCACTTGTCTGTCACTCTCTTAACCTCATACTAACTTTGTGATTAAGTCTGTGCTAATTAAGACAAAATCTTATTGACAGAATGATAAACAAGTGAACTACTAAAAAAAAGAATGAAAGAGCCCTTCCAAAGTCCTATCAATGTCTGGAAATAATCTATATCATACCTGGCATTGCAAACCAATGGGGAAAATAAGAAATTCTTAATAAGTGGTGTTAGGACTAATGACTGGTCAGTCAATTGGATTAGTCAAAATTGGAACTTCATCATAGAAAACAAAATTTATGTATATGTAAACTGAAGATTAAAATGGGAAAATAGAGAAGCATTTGAAGTTGGGATAGAAATTTCTCAAGATTAAAAAAAATTATAAATATTTTGATGAATTCATCTACACTACAATTTAAAACTTCTGATAATCAAAAGATACTATAGAGTAAGTGAAAGGGCAAATCCAAACAGGGAGAAAAATCTCTTCAACACACATAACTGGCAAAGGATTGGTGGCCAGGATACATAAAGTAACAAAAAGAAAAGAGCAAACAACCTGATGCTTGAAAAATGGACAAAAAATATGGACAGTTCACAGAAGACAAAGCCTGGATGGTCAAAAAACACATGAAAGACACTCACCTACGTTAATATACAAGAAAATGCAAAAGAGGGTCACAATGGGAAGCAATTGTATACTCATCAAAGGCAAAGATTTAAAAAGCCTCAAAATACCAAGAGTTGTTTAGAAAACAGAGTTTAAAGGACATGTTTGACTGGGGTCAAGGAAATGGTGCTATCACCTATAAGAAAAATTCATTAATATCTTGTGAAGCTGGCAAAGTACATCCCCATGACCCTGCAAATTCCACACACCACTAAAAGCCCTAGCAAAACACTCATATGTATGAACCAGGACACATACAAGAATGCTCACAGCATCATTTCTGTAAACCTTTGCTTTCACCAACCCCAAAAGGGAATTAAAAGAAAAACATAAACAAGAGACTGGGTAAATAAGTTGGAGAACATTCACAAATGAAATCGTATAGAACAGTGAAAATTAATGAATCAGAGCTATAAATTTCAAGACGGATGAGTCTCACAAATGCAATTAAGCAAAAACAAACATACCTAGACTCTGAATTTCTGTAGTGACTATAGCTGCTTAAGCCACTCCTGCTTCCTTCTTTGTAATAGAACACCGATATTACTTGGCAAATTGTTTCTCAGAATAAAGGGGACCTTGCAACTTGGGGTGGTCATGTGATTTAGTTCTGGCCAATGAGTTGTTAAGTATAAGTGATGACTAGGACTTCCAAGGGCTGTTAAAGGAGTTCTGCTAAGCTGCTAATGACTTTTTTTTGTCCTCTGTCTTTCTCCCTTCTTTTACCCAGTAAGGTGACCATAATGGCTGAATAACCACAAGCTAACCTTAGACTACAAGGTGACGTGGAAAAAGGAAGCCATGAGCTAAGATGAAACAGATTCCTAGGTATCACTATATCAGCCCTGTTGGTCCACTTCCAGCTTTCTTGCATGTGACAGAAGAATAAACATGTATTATATTTAAATTGCTTTCATTTTGTGTTTTTCTGTCACATCTGTTTGTTTCTATTTACATCTGATATAGATGAAATAAAGATTTTAAAACATGCAAAGCAATTAGAATGTAGCAAAGGCCTGGAAAGCATGCAGTGGTAAACAACACATTTAGGACAGTGATTACTTTTGGGGTGGGATGGATGGGGAGGGGATAAAACATGTATATACAACATGTATTGAGTTTCATTTCATTTTGTTTTGTTTTATTCTTTGTTTCTTTTTCCATGTCTTAAATGCTGGCGTAGTACTATTTAAGACTTTGGAGTCGTTGGAGCTCTGGGAGCAGAAAGCATATGAGGTTATCATTATGAACTCTGCATTCATAATGACATGCCATAATGCCTCCCTCATTTCTCTTTTTCCTTTGGTGACCTGAGCTGGACAAACAGAAATAAACCTGCTGATTCCTTTGACCCTTTTCCCTAAAGTCCCAAACAGTCACCCTGTCTACTTCCTCTCTTCTCCTCTCATCCCTCAGAGATACACACAGAAGCCTTCTTTCAGCCATAAGTCCTTCCATTACTGAGACATTTTCATACAGCCTCTCCAAGTGCCACCTAGAAGGGAAAAGCAAGAGGAGAGGCAAGAGGGACTCTATCATCTCTGCACCTTGTGGTAGAGTTTGGTTCACTGCACATGAAGCATTCCTTTTCTCAGATGGCATCATTCCAAAGAGCTGAAGAAGAAGAGGCTTTGCTATGGGGCCAACTGTTGCTTAGTGCTTGGCACATCAGGTTGCTATCTCCCCACCAGGCTAAGAGGATGTCAGTCAAATCTGTTGGGCATTTAGAAGTGTGCCAAGAGCAGAACAGCTTCTACAATGACAGTGTAACAATTTCCCTCTGGAACGTTTCACAAGTGGGCTGATGGGATTAGACAGCATGCCTTTTTTAGAAGACTTTATAGACACGATCGCTTATATAAAGATGAAAGTGGTGTTTTGGGGAAAACGCCAAGTTGCAAATCTGAGGAGGAGAAGATATTCCATTAACCTTGTATCTACGAGGCTGTCTATTAATTTCAAATGATAAAGGGATGTCAGATAAAGCCAATTAGCATAAAACACTCTTAGTCAGCTTTGCAAACCTTCAACAAATAGCAACAAGAATGAAGGACATTTGGAGATGGAGATTTTCCAAGGAACTATTAAAAGTGATTGTGTCTTTACTTTCTTTCATCTTGTATATTCTATGTGCGAGTCCTAAGGCAACTACTAAGTGATTTTCTAAATCCATTCTTCTTCCTGTCTTTTCTCTCCTTTATGATTTAATGCCTTGAACTCTTTGCAGGGAAGAGACAAATGAGGACACATTTCTTCTGGGTAAGGAAACACATGATTATATCTGATATTCAGAATGTCTGGGAGTCCCTTGACCTACTGGGAAACTGCCACTTTTAAACATAGTGCATGTAGTGATGAGGTTTCCACTTGGGGTTATTTCAGCGATTAAGAGTGAGGACTGAGGCATTCCCATTGTGGTGCAGCAGAAACAAACCCGACTAGTATCCATGAGGACGCAAATTCCATCCCTGGCCTTGCTCAGTGGGTTAAGGATCTGGCATTGCTGTGAGTTGTGGTGTAGGTCACAGACACAGCTCAGATCTGGTGTTGCTGTGGCTGTGGTGTAGGCTCCCAACTGAAGCTCTTATTCA
>PVHT021183693.1:15257488-15329637 GCA_004024745.2 Catagonus wagneri
AGCTAGATTTTAAAATGTTGACCTCATGTTTGGCTCTGGGTTGATTATTATGGAAGACATAGGAGGCATCTAAGGTATGGAACCTTCTATACGATAAGAAACTTGGGGACGAGAACTATGCTGTACTCATCTTTGTTTCTCCAATGCCTGGCATACAGTGGGTACTCAAAAACAATTTTGAGTGATTAAATCTGTATACATCAAACAATTAAACAATGAGTCTATAACAATATATCATAAACTAATAATATATATATACTATAATACTATAATATCTCCGCAAATGTGATACTGACCAAAAGAGCTATAGAAACTCTAAGAAGAGGAAGGTCATGCTCAGAGAATGCTTCAGAGAAGAACTTGAGCCACTTGAATACTGGTTACAAGAGAAGAACACAGCACATTCCAGGGGACATGACTAATATAGGCAAAACTATAGAGGTAGACATGAATAAAAGATGCTTGCAAGATTAGCAGAACAGGCTTGTACTAGAAGTATAAAGGATTCCTTTAGGTGAAATAATGACACACTGTATCTGTTACAGTGTCTTGATTTGTCTTGGCTGCTTACCCTCTCAGATGCTCAGGGAAGGTAACCAATGATGATGGTTTCATTCTCATTGCCAGTGACTAGTTTTGTCATGAGCATATAAGCTAGTACTGGAGAAGGAGTTTTAGGGCCTTCTAGGAAAAAGATCTTCTTCACCAGTTAAAGGGAAAGCCTCTTTTCTTCACTGGGTATTATCCTGTTTGCATGTGATCTCTGGAGCTATGGTAGCCATCCTGCACCCAAGAGGAGAGGCACCACCAGATACCAGGGTAAGGGGGCAAAAAGATGGACACAACTAGGGTCTGTGACAACACAGTTCAGCCAATCCTGAAAACACTGTCCCTGAACTTACAAAGTGAGATATTATATGCTATTACCATTTAAGCCACTTTTTGATTAAGTCATCTGTTGCATCTCAAAGCATCGTACACATTTAATTCCCCCCACACTTCCAGTTGAGGCGACTTTAGTGCCTTTGGCCCCACTGAGTAACATAAAGAGACAATAATTATTATAATAACTATCATTAGCATTTATTGAATATTTACAGTGTACCAGGGGCTTTCCTTAGGGTTCTACATCATTTAATATATCACAAGAGGTAAATATTCATACTAGTTAAGGCAATGCTACTGGCTTTAACAAACTCCAAAATGTACAGTGGCTCAAACACAATGGGAGATTCTTTATTTGTTGAAGTCCAGTTTGGCTATTCCTGATTAGCAGGCAGTTTTCCTCCAAATGGAGATCCAGGGATCTCTTTCCACACTGTTGCTCCATCATTTCCAATGTAGTTTCCTAGGATGCTCTGATACAGACGTCCAGCTGCCAAATGAGGGGACAGGGGTAGATGTCCCTGCTTCCAAACTACATTAACAGTAGGCAATATATCTCACTTATGCCTACATTTCATTGAACTAACTACATAGCCTCATCTAGATACAATGATGGCCTAGAAATTCAGTTCCTGGCCAGACAGCCACTTCACAGGACAGTTCTATACAATGGAAGGGAATAAGAACATCTGTCCTCAAAGACTCTTATTATCTCCGTTTGGCAGTTGAAGAAACTGATGCATAAAGAAATTAAGCAATTTTCCTGAGATCACAGTGGTGGAGCGTATTGTCTTCCCTGGAAACACCCTCTATGTTAAAACTTACTACGTGTTCTCAGACATTTGCTTTGTTTATAATTATGCATATCTATTGCTATGCATAATTATAAACAATAGTTATAAATTATAACTATTAAATTTAACTGGAGGAAACTGTAAAGGCCAAATTCAACTGAAATATTGAAACTTAATGAGGACTGCACACTCATTTAGCCTCACCTCTTCTTCCTCTGTTTGGAAATGTGTGGTCATTTTTGGTTGTCACAAACACTGGGCTACTATTCAAATGAACTGATCACAGGTAAGGATGCTAGATGGTCTATGATACCTGAGACAGTCTGACACTATGAAGAACTGTCCCATTCAAAATGCCACCAGTATCCCTGTGTGATAGTAGAGTAAGTCTGTCCCTTCCATAGGGGGCTTACACCTCAGTGTGGAGAAAAGATGTGGTTTAGATGGAGCATGGATTCTGAGGTTGAAAGGTTTCTGCCTGAGTTCTGTAGTACCATTTATAAGCTAGTTTGGGGGAAGTGAAATTATGAAAATAGCTAAAGCAAGAAATGAAGTGTTTGAAGTATAATAAGGAGCAGAGAGAAGAAAGGGAAGAGAGAGTCCACCGGGGAGAGATTTAGCTGTGTGTGGACACAGGGTAGGCTTCTGGTCAGAGGTAAATATGAACTCATTCAATAGAAAGAGCCACAGGGAGTCAATCACAGACCCTACTCTCTAGATGTTTCAGTCTTGAATGGAAGCACACGAAGCATAGCTGGAAGGAAATGTGGAAACTGCCCAGGGCTGAAGGAGAGTTAAAAGAATGGTTATTGTTTTCCAAGTGTAAGAAACCCCTCTTAGCTCTTTCCTTTACTGTTTCTTTTAGATTCTTTCTCCATTAAGTGCAAGCGCGAATTCCCACTGAAGTGAGGCTCAGTGTCTGAATTCTGAGGAGGAGCATTGGGGCATCTCTGTGCCCCATGGGTGTGGTTCTAAAAGCTTTTCTTATGCTCTGTACCTATATACAGGTGTCTCATTTAACCCAGCCCCTGGCACAGTGCCTGCACAAGGTGGGAGGTGACATTAATGGAGAATGAAAGAGTGAATGTATATGTACGACTTAGTCCTCACAACAACCTGGCCATCAGTGGCCAACACTATTAAGATTTTCAGGATGAGGAAACTGAGCTTGCTAAAGCTTCTAGGGAAAAGAGAGAAATTAGCAATGTGGGAAAGGGATCTGACGTCTTCTAACAAATGACTTTAATCAACTGAGGAGAAAAAGTTAAAGAAAGAAATGCTCAAGTAAGTAGCAAACGCTTTTTTTTTCTTTTTGTTTTAGGTAAGTAAAAGATGATCAGGAGACCAGAAACCTGCAATGGACCAGTTCTACCAAGACACCCCCAAAACCATGCCTCTTATTCAGAAAGTGATACCTTCCTAACAGATCCCTCTCATTTACAGTGTAGAATCTGTGACTACGTTTTAAAAGTCATGGGGAATTGCAGAGCAGAGCTACCAACTGAAATGTCAATACGTCCATAGGGTGCTTGTCCTGTCTTAGAAGGCAAAGCCATTCCTCAGTCCCAGCCCATGGTTATTGGAAAAGCTGCTCCATTCGCTATTTTTTCACATTTCCAAGATAAGCCCAAACTCTTTATTTTTATGTGAAAAAGTTTTGGTCTTAAATATTAGCAACAAACCTATTATTTATTTATTTATTTATTTTTGCTTTTTAGGGCTGAACCCATGACATAGGGAAGTTCCATGGCTAGGGGTTGAATCGAAGCAGCAGCTGCCAGCCTATGCCACAGCCCCTGGCAATGCCAGATCCCCAACCCATTGAGCAAGGCCAAGGATCAAACCCACATCCTTATGGATACCACCCGGATTCATTCCCACTGTACCATAATGGGAACTCCCCCCCACCTTTTTTTTTTTTTTTTTCTTGCAATTAGAGGCCACAATATTATCTAGCTCAGGGCCACATTTGACCACGATGCACTGTGTCCTCAAAACAGATCTTAGGAGATTAGGATAAGACACTGAAGCTGGTAGCAGAAGAAGTTCAAGAAGGAGGGGGTTTGAGCTGGAGCCCTGCCTTGGGATTCCTGGTCCCACCTGTGTCTGTTTCTGTGTGGCCAAGGGCACTTGGCCCAGATCCTAGTCCCTGGGCACCTCTCCTCTCCAAGGTGAGTCCCAGAGAAGCCACCCCCTTGATTGGCTTTAGATAAAGCCCTGTGGCATCAAGCCAGGTGACAACTCTCTCAGGCACAGGTTGTATCTTTACATCCCTTTCAAGAACCAGAATCACTAGCCCAGAGCCTTGTGTAGTGGTGATGAGGCAGGTACTGGATGCATGGAAAAGAAGAAAAATGGAAGCGTGTCTGGATGAGTCCCTTAGCCTAGATTGTGGCCCTAGACCTGGCATCTCTGACTGCTGACGTAGAAGTGTTTACCATGCCTGTCCTGCATTGTCTGGCATTGAGACCTGTGTGCTTAGCAATTTATATGTGGCAATCAGACACACCAGGCTTCAAATGTGTACCCTATTATGAATGTTAAACTCTGTGAGAAAAAAAAGCGGACATAGTGTGTGATAAAGTATTTGACCAGCACAGCTCAGAGAAAGAACAAGGCATGAAATATTTTATTTTTGCCACAGAAATTCTTTACTGGATATGTATTTCTAACTTTGTCATCATTGGTATCTTTCATTCAATGAACTTCAGTTCATGCTTTTTATACAGTCTGAAGAAGTTGTGAAAGTGTGCTCTTCAAGCAAGTGAGAAGGTCAGGGAAGAATTTCCAGTGAGTAATATTTACTTTTGTGATATCTGAGTAGCTTTGATCATTTGTATAATGATTGCAATCTGCTGGGGTTTGTTTAGAATCTTTGGGAAAATCCTAATGTCACAGCTGCACATCACTGTGACTTTTAAAGAAACGTGTTTATACTTTAACTGATAGCCATTTTTTTAAAGATTATATAAAGTATCAACAACAGTAGAATCTGTTGGGCCACCCTACCTGGCAGTTGCCTAATTCGGCTGGTCAGTCAGAAAGCTGAACTGCGCTAAACACAAGAATAATCTTGGATGCGTAATTTACATCTCAGATTTATTTCTGAGAATAACAGAATGGTGTTAAATCCATACATTTGAAATATTGGTAAAAGCCTACTAATGACATATTGGGTGGTATTTGTCTCATCTGACTAACATTTACGGGCTAGATGGATGGACATTGATGTGCAGGTTGTGTGAGATGTGTGAACTTTCTCCTTTTACACATTTAGAGAACAATCAGGAGAGTTTACAAAAGATTAAACTGAAGACTCCGTTGAATAGTTTTGGTTTTGCAATAAAAGATTACTGAGAAGTTGAAAATAGAGAGTGACTTGTGTGAGTATGTGTGGATGTGTATATATCTCAAAGCTAAATGTGACTTCAAAAAGAAAAATAGAGCTTTTGTTTATTAGCTTCAACAAAATCCTATGCAGTTTTATAGATAGGATCTGAATTTTCATACTAATAAAATCGATAGCATCTCTTAAGGTGATTATAACTTATTGCTGCATTTTATGTGGGGGAGAGTAAATTTGGTGAAAAACACAATGATGAAATATCGAAAACTTTTAGAAAACCTGCTTTTCCTCCTTGCTCTACTCTATTCCTTAATATATGTTAAAAGACATTTATGGAATGGTGAAAAGAAGATATTTCAACATTCAAATTCTAAGACAAGCTTCCAAGATGCTTATACATGAATTGTTTCTCCTTTTTGAGTCTGAAATGAGGGTAGGCTCTATTAGCAAGCTCTCTTTTGAGTACTATGTCTTTTGTTTTTTTTTGTTTTGTTTTGTTTTAATTTTTTTTTTTTTTTTTTTGTCTTCTTGCCTTTTATGCGGAGCCGCACCCACGGCATATGGAGGTTCCCAGGCTAGGGGTCTAACAGGAGCTGTAGCTGCCGGCCTTCGCCACAGCCACAGCAACGCGGGATCCGAGCCACGTCTGCAACCTTCACCACAGCTCACGGCAACGCCGGATCCTTAACCCACTGAGCAAGGCCAGGGATCGAACCCGCAATCTCATGGTTCTTAGTCAGATTCGTTAACCACTGAGCCATGAAGGGAACTCCGAGTACTATTTCCTTTGATCACACTCATTTTAAAAAGCCTTCTTTAGGACCTAAACATGTGGCACTTCGATAAATTAGAAAGGCCTCTACAGGAGTTCCCGTCGTGGCTCAGTGGTTAACGAATCTGACTAGGAACCATGAGGTTGCGGGTTCGATCCCTGGCCTTGCTCAGTGGGTTAAGGATCTGGCGTTCCGGTGAGCTGTGGTGTAGGTTGCAGACGCGGCTGGGTCCCACGTTGCCGTGGCTGTGGCGAAGGCCAGCAGCTACAGCTCCTGTTAGACCCCTAGCCTGGGAACTTCCATATGCCAAGAGTACGGTCCCAGATAAGGCAAAAAGACAAAAAAAAAAATAGGCCTCTATATCATTTCAGATTCCAGACCAACAATCGTACTCCACGCTGTCAAGGATCAGGAAGTTAGAAGCAGTAAACAGAAAGGTAAACTGATATGCTTGAATAACTTATATAACTTTTCCCCTCAGTGTTGCATTTTAGAAATTAACCACTACCAAAACTACTAAATAAGAGGTCAAATAAACACACAAGGTTCTCCAAAAGGAATCACTTTTTCTAAACCAGCAGATCTTCAAAAATGGCAAATTATTTTAGGCCTTTTTCTAAAAGAAGGTGGACCTGGTAGACTTCTCGGGGTATGGACCTCTTAGAGGCTGGAAGGGGCAGTTGCCTAGGGGACTAGCATGAAATTGTTTGTCCTTCCCTCTCCTCCATCTAGATGATTTTTGAAAAAAAAAAAATTGGGGAAAGAGTTGTGAAATAAAAATTTCCTTTGTGGAATTTAATGCTCAATTCTATTCTAACCCTTCAAAGAAACCCTTCCAAGAGTCCTTAATTATAATTGATAACCTCTGTCCTCTGTGTCTCTAATACCACTTAAAAAAAAAAAAAACTACTCTCTTATAGAACAGAAAAAACAATAGAAGAATTTAATAAGCCAAAAGTTGGTTCCTTAAAAAGATCAATAAATTGACAAACCTTTAGCTAAACTAACCAAGAAAAAAGAGAAAACACAACTAAAATAAAAAATGAAAGTAGGTTTTTACTATCAATTTTTTAGAAAAGAAAATGGATTAAAGGAGTTACGATGAATAATTGTAGGCCACAGATTAAATAGCTTCAATAAAATGGACAGATTCCTAGAAACACACAAGTAACCAAAACTGACCCAGAAGAAATAAAATTTGGACAGATCTATAATAAGAGATTGACTCAGTAATCAAACCTTCTAACAAAGAAAAGCCTAGGACCAGAGAGCTTCACGGGTAAATTCTACCAAACATTTTAAAAAGAATTAATACCAATCCTACTTAAACGCTTCCAAAAAATTAGAGGATAGAAAATTTCTAAATTCTAAATTCTAAGACCAGTATTACCTCAAAACCAAGACCAGATAATTATAAAAAAAAATTATAAATTATAATAGCCTTTATGAATACAGATGCAAAAATCACCAACAAAACTAGCAAAGTGAATCCAACAGCATATTAAAAAGGATTATACACAGCCAAATGGAGTTTAACCAAAAATTACAAGAGTGGGCCAATAAAAGAAAATCAGTCGATGTAATATACCATATTAATCAAGTGAAGGGAAAAAAACACACTATCATCTCAACTGACACAAAACATATTGGATAAAGTGCAACACCCTTTCCTGATAAAAATACCCAGAAAACTAGGAATAGAAAGAAACTTCCTCAACATGATAAAGGGCGTTCATGAAAAACCCATAGCTAACACTGTACTCAATGGTAAAAGACTAATAAGTAAGCAGTCCCCCAATGATGAGGAATAATACAGTGGTGCCTACTTTCACTGCTGCTATTTAACATTGAACTAGGGGTTCTAGTAAATGCAATTAAGCAAGAAAAAGAAATAAAAGACATCTAAATTGGAAAGGAAGAAGTAAAACTATCTCTATTCATAGACATGGTCTTATGTACAGAAAATTCCAGAAGTTCCCATTGTGGTTCAGCATCCATGAGGACGCAAGTTCAATCCCTGGACTCACTCAGTGGGTTAAAGGATCCAGTGTTGCCATGAGCTGTGGTGTAGGTTGCAGACGCAGCTTGAATCCCATGTTGCTGTGGCTGTGGTGTTGGCTGGCGGCTACAGCTCCAATTAGACCCCTAGCCTAAGTATTTGATGGCAGTACTTCAAAGTGCTCTATGGAGCCAGTGAAGTTCCTATCAAAATTCCAACAGCCCTTTTTTTTTCAGAAACGGAAAAGATGATCCTCAAATTCGTATGGACTTACGAGGGACCCTAAGTAGTGAAGACAACATTGAAAAAGAAGAACAAAGTTGGAGGACTCACATTTCCTGATTTTAAAACTTATGACAAAGCTACAGTAATCAAAACAGTGTGGCACTGGCATAGGATAGACATATAGATTAATGGAATAGGATTAGGAATGCATAAATAAACCAATATATTTATGGCCAATTGATTTTTGACTAGAGTGTCTTGACTGGGAGTGAATGGGATGTTTTATGCTATATTTTATCAGTTTTGGATGTACTGAGTTGCTTTATTAAGCTCTATGGTCTAAGTATTTATTTGTCAAATGTTACTTTGCAGCCAGCTCTCTCTCTGAGCCTTCTGTTGTGCTGGATAGGTGGGGATCTGACAAATTTCATAGGCTGCTACCTGACCAACAAACTGTCTATTCAGGTAAACCTTTTCCAGGATTAATCTTCAAAGAGTGAAAGCTCTGTGTTACAAATACAAGGAATATTTTACTTTATGTATAGGCTTAACAGATTTAGCAGAACATTCAGTTAAATGTGACTTTTAGATAAGCAATGATTAGATTTTTCCTTTAAGAAAAAGCTTTAAATATTACATGAACATCCTGTATTTTCTCTGACAACCTTCTAAATGTTGCAATTTGTTTAGAGTAGAATGGAGGCCACTCTGTTTTCAAATATCTTTTTAAAAAAATCTACAACCAGTTTTAATTTCTTCTCTTCATCTAGTTTTAATATTTTCTTGCCTCAAGGTAGTTGAACGTGATATGTTGCCATTGGGGGATATCTTATTCTTTTCTATACCAAAGTTGAAGAATGATCCACAGATGCTGACAGATAGTCCACAGTGAGAGTAATCATTAAAATCATCTGTGGCTACAGGCAAACATCTCTGTGACAGTAAACAGTATTCAAATGAAAAAAAAAATAATAAAGTGGAAGATCTGTGAGCTTTTAAAATACCTTGTTAATGTATTTAATCATGTAAATGACTTTGTCACCTTCACAGACTTTTATATTATAGATGTTGAATAATGGTGGCTTTGGAGTTAACATAAAGTGGATGCCCATCCTTATTGACCACTCCAGATTTTTATAGCTCTCTGCTACATGAACATGGGTATCATCATGACCTCATAAATGCATATTGTGAGGCATCAGAAGAAAAAATTTAGGATCAGTAAAAGTTCACTCTAGTAGTTTTATTCACATTTGACATTTTCTTGGCTACGCCTGTGGCATGTGCAAGTTCCTAGGCCAGGGATTGAATCGGAGCCACAGCAGTGACAACGCTGGAACCTTAACTGCTAGCCACCAGGAAATTCCTGTATTTGACTTTTTTCTTTCATTTTCTCATTTAAAAAGGAATAAAGCATTTTAGAGTTATCTTCAATGCAATAATACAGACTTTGATAAAGCATAATATTTCTCTTAATTATCCCAATGAACCACTTGAGAATTTTGGATATAACAAATTTAGATTCCATGCTATGTTATTTTTTTATTTAAATTTGTCTGTGTGATTAAAAATTAACAGAAATAATAAATCGGAAACAAACTGGTTTCTCGAGGTAAGAGAGAAATTGGCAGGAAAAGTCATATATTCTTAGATTTGTAGGTGGTAAATAGTACCATTTTTTTCTCTCTTGGCTACTCTAAAAACATATTCTCCCCAAGATCATAACTGCAAATAACACCAAGTATTTATTGCATGTCAGTACTATTGTAACTCATACAAACTTCACAGGACTGGATAGGGTAAGTACTATTTTTATCTTCTAGAGGCTGGCATAGAATAGACCCTCAGCATGTATTTGTCAAATAACTAAATACCATCATTTTTGCTTTTACTTTAATCACTGTTTCTTTCAATGACTGTTTGTTTACTTATTCATTTGTTCACTTATGAGCCACCCAAAAATGATTATTTGCTTTTAGCCATGTATGAGTGAAAGTAGCGCCCTTCTCTCCTTAGGACTGATGGGGCCCATTTCCTACTGCCCTCTGGTGGCTGTAACTATTACTAGGTGACAGCAGTTACTCAAATCTACAAAATCAAGTCCAAAGCCCAGAGGCTACTATTGTGAGGAAGGTAGGGGACACCTTCCAGCTGTGAACCAAACTGTGCAAGGCCTTTTACATATGCTATCTGTTCTCACTCTTCATAGCAACCTCTGTATACAGATGAGGAAGCTGAGGCGTGAATAAATTGGACCAAGTTGACACAGCTAGTAAGTAGAAGCATTAGATTTCAAAATCATCGTAAGGTGATGTCTGGAATTTATCTGACTGATTCACAATTTAAATGATGCCACGTGAATCGAACCTTCAGAAGAAGGAGATCTGCCTTTGTTTGTTCAATATTGAGTCCCCTAGGACCCAGCACACAGCAGGCATTCAGTGAACAGTGGTGGAATGGAATGAATTATAAAATATGTGTGTTCCCAGTAAAGTTGGTACTTAGAGGGTGCTCACTCAGTTTCCTCCCCTGGTCCACCTTGCCCCTGACAGCAAACCCACTTTAACTATACTAAATAAAGCAGGACAGCAAGACCTAAAGTAAAAGGACTATTTGGTTAAAAAAAATCGCTAAAATAATGGGATATAGGTATGTGTGTGTATATACAGACATATATATGTGTGTACACACACACACACACACACACACACACAGTAACCACCATAACTACTTCAATCAATCTAGAATTAATCCTGAATTTCTGAGGCAAACAGTCTAAAGCAGTATGACAGGCTAAGTTCTCTTCAATTTACTCCCTCAGGCCTAAATTGAGCAGCCCATACAATTTATGAGGTTTCCAGGACAGAGTTTTGCTTGGCTGCAATATCTTGTGTGAGAAAAATAGACTGAATTTGGAATGATATTAAACTTAGGGTCAATGCAGGGTTCAAGAGAAAGTGAAGTTTTGCAAAGGAACATGGGCTTGATTGTTCCTCTAACATGGCGTTGTTAAGGGATAAAGCAAATCCCCCAAATACGAAATGTGTTTAAAGGTAATTTTTTTACTGAAATCTGTTGTCTTAACATGTGGTTGTAATATGCAAAAACAAAGTGCATTCTACCTTTGCAGTAGAACTCTGCAAAAGTTTTAAAATAAATGCTGCATCAGTTTGATGTTCAAGTGGGAGTGATTTACCCAGACTCTTGCAACCAAACGTCTGTGTGTCTGGTGTCTCCTGATACTAACTCTAATACAGATGCAATGTGACTAAAAAAATTAAAATTCAAATTCAGAAGTTAAAAATGCACAGACTTATCTCTTCCCCTAACAACACATGGTGGACATCAGTCTGATTTGTAAGGGACCAAGTTTTCGACTTCAGCATAGGTAGGATTTCATATATTTGCTGTAGTTTTTTTTTTTTTTTTTTGGTTTCTCCTTTCATATTTGCTAAAATTCTACAGCCCAGTAACTCCTAACTCCCAAAACAAGACTATTCAATTTGATCCTCACTCCTGGGAGTTCTCATGCTTTCATTACTACCTGATGGAGAAAGAACAGTGGCAACCTGCACCCATGGAGAAGCAGCTGTTCTGTTCTTCATGGTTAATGTTTATGGACCAGCTACTCTTTGTTTTTTCCTTGGAGAGCTTTCCAAACTATACCTTGACTCGCACTGCTGACTGGATGTTGAGTAAGCTAGATGCTGATATAGGAGATGTGGTCCTTATGAGGTAATGACTTGGTTTATAGAATCTTGGAGCACCAGAATGAAGTATTCAGTTTTGCATTCTTGGTACCTAAAAATGTAGGTATTTATTGAGAATATGTTCATTAAATGACTCCTCTTACCCACATCGCAGGACCCCTGCTTTGCATTTCCAGTGGTAGCTGGGTTGGTTGCTACTTTTCTCTGTATTAAGTTCAGGTCTTTTGGATGCCTCTCTCCATCTCCCAAAGACCTGGATCACCCTTCCTGTTACTGCTTTTAATTCCTGTTGTCTATTGCTGCCACTCACACCGCTTTTCATCTCCCCTCTTCCATCCTGCACTGTCTTCCCGCTACATCTCTGTAGTGTTCTCCTTCGTGTCCACTCTCCTCTCCCAAGACCAGTCAGCACTAGTACGGAGGCACTGAGCTCATAAAAGTGTATCTGGGCAATTAAACGGCACTTCCCTCTCCTCTAATTGATCCAGCCAATTGCCACAGTCCATCAGCCGCTACCTGAGGCTACTCTCTTCTCAGGGGTACTTGATGATACTAAGTTCTAAGAAAAGGACATACACTTTTCCCCCGGATACCTTCTATTGTGGAGCCATTCCAGAAATGCAAGTATTCTGGAGATTAAATACCAGATAACTGCTATTTAGTTGCAGTAATTCCTTTCAGTACACTGCTGGGTATCAGCTCAGTAGACTGTGGCTTTCGTTCACCACTGCCAACTTTGTTTTTAAGCCCTTGGGGAGGAGTGTAGAAGCCTGCAGAATTTATGTGTGATCAGGGTACTGGTGTTCATTGTGCTGTCAGAGGCAATATCCAGGATTATTGATGAAGAATCGACATGGGACTTTAACAGGAGTGAAAAAGGGAC
Organism: Catagonus wagneri; assembly: GCA_004024745.2. Lineage (NCBI taxonomy): Eukaryota > Metazoa > Chordata > Mammalia > Artiodactyla > Tayassuidae > Catagonus > Catagonus wagneri. The sequence goes on from PVHT021183693.1 coordinate 15,270,104, forward strand.
TCTTCATTTGAGAGCCATAAACTTTCTTTTAGATTCATTTTTTGGGTCACTTTAGAAATATTTTTGCAGAGTTTTTCATTGTTATTAATCTTATAACCTCTGCAAAGATGTTGTGGATGTGCTAAAGTTAGTCTAGGATACATTTTATTTCAGAAATGAGAGTGCTAGGCAGCAATCCCCATTTCTTCCATATTCTCCCAATAAAAAAATTCATGAAAGAACTTTTATTAACTTTTTGAATTATGTCGAAGAAACTTCAAGCCTTTGAACAACAAGTCATGAACTTTGCTATAACAGAATTTACTGGGGCTTGGTAAAACCCAGGAACCCAGGTATGTAAAAATCCAGAGGGCATCTTCTACCTTCATGGAACAGAGGCTAGTGGGTAGGAAGGCCTGACCCAAAGTAAGGAGACTCATCCTGTTGGTGAATCTGCCCACAAAGTCCCTCTTCCAAGCAGAACCAGATGGTTTTATATTTGTCAAAGAAGGGGTTCCATGGGGCTGACCCAGAAACCCACACGGAAAACAAATAAAGAAACCTATATTGAAGTTATTTAAGAAAAAAATTAATTGCCATTATTTAAAACAACTTAGCGTATCTGAGTGGATAGGTAAGTGATTTTGCTACCTGTTTAGGGAATACTACCCATCCTAGAAAAAGATACTTAGTATTTGTTGGTTTCAAAAAATAACAAAGGCACAGAAAAAAATTTCCATGCCAGTTTTCTCTAATGACTTCCAGTTTGCTTTAAAATACTTAGATCTCAAGGTATGTTTTGATTGCCCCTTAATGCTATCATTCTTTCTGTGTTACTGCTTTTAGGATACTAGCGGCATAATTGAAATGGCAGGCTTTATTTGTGGCTATATATCTGGTGTATTCTGTTTAGGATCTTGATTCCCCCAACTGTATAGAAATGTAAATATATTATTTGCTCGGGATGCTCTGATCAATCAAAAGTGCTTCTTCTCTCTTTCTGTTTACCTTTGGAAGATGACTTGGAATTCTGAGGAGTGCATCTCGGACCAACAACATGGAAGTCATAGTGTTGAATTGATTCTTGCTCAGAATGTTTTGTTCATTAAGCTCCTTTTGGCTTAGGCAGCAGAATATAGATCAGCCAGAATTTCAGTCTAAATCAGTTTTGCTGGGCTTGCATGTTAACACCAATATAATGAAGTCACAATAAATTACACAAAGCATTTGGAAAAGATATGGTGGTTGTTTCAATTGTGACTAACTCACTATTCCCTTGCATTTTGTAGCTAATATACTTTTTTGTGGCAATGTAGAAAGGACTCAACTTGGAGGTGTGCATTTTATCTTTGTGATTCTTTAACCATTTAATGATTACTTAAATTTCCAGCTGTATATTCTCTCATTCTCTCAGGTCCTGGAAATTGAAACCTCTAACTAGATTTTTGAATGCTTAATGGGAATAAAATAATACTTTTTTCTAAGTAATGCCTTTGAATTTCCACATGGTCCAAATATTTTTACACATTTGTCAATATTTAGAAATGAAGTATTACAAAATGATATATATATGTGTGTAAGAATATATATATATATATATATATATATATATATATATATATATATGGCTGCTAACCAAGTAATTAGCAGCAGGGAAGCACACTGGAGACTCTGAATAAAGAAGCTTTGTGGAAACAACCTTTTCTTCAGGGGCAATTACTATAGTCTCTCCCTCAGAATTGTCTTAAAAATGAGCCCACAAGGCAGCTTCACAGTAGGTAGGTATCTACTAACTCCCCATCCAGTACAGGAGCTAAGTGATAGGTACTAAATGACACTTGAAAGGAAGGGCATTCATTGACACCAGTATCACACACAGAAGATACTTTAAATATCAAAACTTTATACTTTCTAATCTTTTTTTTTTTTGTCTTTTTGCTTTATCTAGGGCCGCACCTGCGGCATACGGAGGTTCCCAGGCTAGAGGTCTAACAGGAGCTACAGCTGCTGGCCTTCGCCACAGCCACAGCAACGTGGGATCCGAGCCGCATCTGCAACCTACACCACAGCTCACGGCAACACCGGATCCTTAACCCACTGAGCAAGGCCAGGGATCGAACCCGCAACCTCATGATTCCTAGTCGGATTTGTTAACTACTGAGCCACCTCGGGAACTCCATACTTTCTAATCTTGAAGGAAATGGATTATAAAGGAAAAGCTTTATAGAATTGATTATAACTATTTGACATGTTATAAAACCAAAAGATAAAGGACTCATTAGGAAATATATATGGTGAATAACAGAATGTTGACAACAATTTCCATAACTGAGGAGAAAAAGTGTCAAACAGAAAGATTTACATAGGGCTTAAAAGCAGATAATTAAAGAAGAAATGGGAAAAATTAGAACATATATGAAAAATAAACTAATCTCTCTGCAGTTGAATACATGCAAAATGAGTAGACCAAAAGTAATACACCTTTTTAGTCTATCAAATTAGCAAGTAAAGAAACTGTAGGGATCAAAGCTGATAAGGGCAGGGATTGTTGGCATACTTACACTCTGCTGAGTAGATGTATAAACTGCTACATCTTTTCTGGAAGACATTTTAGCAGTTTGTATCAAGAGACCCAAAAGCATGAATTCCATATCCAGATATCGATTTTAGTGAATTAGCAGAAAAATGAAAAAAGACGTATGTAGTCAGAAATATGTCACAATGTTGTCTATAAGACTGGGGACAACCAAAATGCCCAATATAATGAAATGTTCTAAAGGAATTAAAAAATACTAATGAAGAATTTTTAATGACATGAAGAAACTATCAGGATAAAGTATCATACATACTGCATATATAGTTATGGACCTTGCATTAAAAAAGCATAAAGGAATAAACCAGAATATTATCTCTGAGTATTAAGATTGTGAGTGATATTATCTTAGTTTTCATGATTTCTATGTCTTACGACACTTTTACGATGAGCATATAATATTTTTATAATCAGAAGATATCATTGGTGGAAGTGTAAATTGGCACAGCCACTATGGAAAATAGTACAGTGGTTCCACAAAAAACTAAAAATAGATTTACCATATGGTCCAGCAATCCGATTCCTGGGCATATATCCAGAAAAACTCTAATTCAAAAAGATACTTGCACCCCAATGTTCACTGAAGCACTATTTACAATAGCCAAGATATGGAAGCAAACTAAATGTCCACTGACAAATGAATAAATTAAGAAGATGTGGAAATATATATACAATGGAATACTACTCAGCCATTAAAAAGAATGAAATAATACCATTTGTAGCAACATGGATGGACCTAGAGATTATTATACCAAGTAAGTCAGAAAAAAAAAGACAACAACTACATGATAACACTTATACAAAGAGATTCTAAAATATGACACAAGTTAACTTATTTACAAAATAGAAACAAACTCCCTGATGTAGAAAATAAACTTATGCTAACCAAAGAGGAAGAAAGGAGTTTGAAATTAGCAGATACAAGCTATTATATATGAAATAAACAACAAAATCTTACTGGATAGCCCAGGGAATTGTACTCAATATCCTGTAATAAACCATTATGGAAAAATATGTGAAAATGAATATATATTCAGCAAATCAAATCACTTTGCTGTACACCAAAAGATAACAACATTGTTGGTCAACTACACTTCAATAATATAAATAAAAATAAAAAAGACTTGGAGAACAGACTTGTGGTTGCCAAAGGGGAGGAGGATGGAGAGGGATGGACTGGGAATCTGGGGTTAATAGATGCAAACTATTGCCTTTGGAATTGATAAACAATGAGATCCTGCTGTATAGCACTGGGAACCATATCTAGTCACTTATGATGGAACATGATGGAGGATAATGTGAGAAAAAGAATGTATATATGTATGTGTGACTGGGTCACTTTGCTGTACAGTAGAAAATTGACAGAACACTGTAAATCAACTATAATGGAAAAAACAAAAATCATTTTAATAAAATTTTTAAAAATTAAAAAAATTTAAAAAGATGTCATAAGTGCTAAAGAAATATAATCTAAAATGTGAAGTGATGCATCATGGAGTGAAAAGAAAGGAACAATTAATATCATCCTAATGCCCGTTAGTTCCAAAGAAGGTCTGTGGAGGGGACTTCATTTTGCTGTTTGTGTGGCTGCAGCGGAAAACTGCACACAGGGACTCAATGTGGTTTTAAAGGCATCAGCTGCTCAGTGTCATGGGAGCACCTACATTGTACATCATCTTCCATGGCTTCTTGGGAGTTCTGGAGTCTTATTTTCTAACTTTTTGGTTATCCTTTGCCATCAGAATGGGGATAAATATGTACTTTACATGGCCTCTTTTTCTAAGAAGTGTAAATAACTCACAGTATAGCCATTTCATTATTATGTTTGAGATGTTAATTTACAAAGAAAGCTCTTTTTTTCCCCTAAGTCTTCTAGGTTGTTAGCATTTTAGCAAGGGATCAAATTCAAATACAGGTTCCTTGGTTTTCTTTGGTTCATCAGATAAAAAGAAACTGAGCCAAGATTAAGCATTGAAGCTAATGTATTTTAGATATGAAATTGTAGTTGGATTATAATGGCAGGTATTAAGAAAAAGAGCCTCTGAAAATCTCTCCAGAGAACACTTAGAATTCATAAATGGTAACTAGTGGTTTGCCCTGTGTCAATAAAAGTGAATCTCAGGAATGAATAGTTTATGTTAATAAAACATTCAGAATAATTGGATAATGAATTTAGTGAAAATTAACAATACTGTTTAAATCTACATCCTTTGAGTTCAAGGAACAAATATGAGGGCACTCTTCATTTTCAGTATATCACTTTATTAAAATTTTATAATAGTCACATAATTAAATTGAAATATTATCTTTGTGTTCTTTTACTCATTGGTGTTTGAGTTTCAGAAAACATAGAGGTGCTTATTGCTGATCAGCTTGATAAAACTGGCACTAGCTGTTGCTCAGAATTGCAAAGTGAGAGACCAGGGGTCATATTCTGGTTTGTCGAAGTATCAAATAATCACTGAGGAATTCTTGGCATGAATCTTACAGTTATTTTTTGGACTCAGCCATTAAAGAAAATCTAAATAGCTCCTTGCACTTTAGCAGCCCTTTATGATACTTAGTACTTTGCCATAGATCACTAACGCGTACTCCCAAAATGTTTTTGTGAGTGTGTTAAGCAGAAAAATAAAAACTTCAATTAAAATTGGATACTTTGAGGCAGAGTAGATAGCAGGAATATACTGAGTGACAAGGCTGGGACCAACTCCAGAGCCCCTATCCTCAGCAGGTCCTGGAGTGGAAAGGCAGTCCCAGAACCTGCACAAGGAGGAATTCTTGAGTCATTCTCCTTTCTTCACCTTCTTGTAAGATGGAGGCAGAGAACTCCATGCCCTTGTGTTAGGAGACAATGCATTTTTTTCCAATTTCTTTCCAGTTGGGGGAGTAGGCTGGATTTATGACCTTGTCAATGAACAACCTAAAACACTGTTTTGATTTGATCATATGAATGCTTAATCTCCTGCTCCATATATTGGAATGCATGGGAGGGTGCTGTCCTCCAGATGACCTTTCCCCAAATCGAATCCTGAGTCTAAAAGCTGTAACCTAAAACCCAAAATCACTGGCCTTAAGGAAGTTTTCCTGAGAGAATTAGGCCATTCCTTTCTTCGTTTCTAAGTACATGTGCCTCGTTCATGCATTCAGAAAGTGTGGTATCCTTGGCCTCCAGCCTCCCTGAATTTCAGGATGCATGGATAAGCAATAATCTCTCAGTTCCAACTTGATTGGAGCCTGAACCCAATCTCACCCGAAATTAGTTTTCAAATCCAAATGAAATTAAAAACAGATGCTTCCAAGCAGACTGAAAACAATTGTGGAAAAAAAAAAAAACAAAAAACAACCAGGTTCACTGCATTAGAATCAGTTGAATATTCTAAGGTATTTGTAATCAACAGGAAAAGAGAAGTCTCCAGAAAGTTTGCACTTCCATCCTTCCACCCTCAGCCCTGCAAAGACTCGGAATCAGTACCTTTTAAAGAGGTGTGTCATGATTTGCCAGGCTGGGCTTTTCTGCCTGATCCACTTTCTAATCTATTCCAGGTCAAGACAAATTTGCATCTTGAGTTAGCACTTCATATTTCTTATTGCTGAGAATGAATTTCTATCAATAAAAGAAGGGACACATAAAAATAACTTGTTACTCAAAAGTACTAGAATATTAAAGATCCTTAGACAGAAAGTTTCATTTAGCACATGCTTTAAAACTTCTTCTAAAGCTAGCCTAATGGCAATTCAGGAAACATTAGTGAGTTTTGGAAGGTTTTTTCCCCATTGAATCAAAACCCCATTAAAGCATGCATAGTGGGGGAAAGGAGGAGAAAGCTTACTTGTGGACAAATAGTACCCATGAACTATGCATTAAAATGGATTCATAAGTTCTCCTAAGATGAAAAACATGTGTCCAATTATTGTGAGATTCACCACTCCTTACGAGTTCAGAGCAGACAGTCCTCATCTCCTTGTCTTAAAATGAGGATGTCTATTTTGAGAATAATTTTCAGCATGAAGTCTGGTCCACCATTTGATTTTTAATCTCCTCTTTTATCCCTGGAATCTTGCATTCCTGGTGCACTTCATCTTTTTTTGTGTGTGGAATAATATCCTTCAGAAATCTTTGATGCATTGGTGAATTAAAAGAAAAAAATGAGATGTAAGTGCTTGCTCTATTTGTCATTTTTAATACATTTTGAGTCACTTGATTTATGATTAAGCATTTCTTGGGAGAGGAGAATGTTTAAGGTGGTATTTTGAGCTCCATTTAAGGCAATTTAGTTGTCATCAGGCCTCCTCACCCCATAACCTTCGAAAGACCTTGCTTCATAAATTGGACCCAAACAATTGGCTTGTGTTTTGAGTAGACAAAGCCTTATGGAAATGATACTTGCTAAGTGTTTTTATTGGACATCTGGGTAAGAGTTAGCCTTTGTCAGGCCAGTCACAGACCATAGCTAGCCTGACTCCTACACCCTTGGTGCAGTTTCTGCTCTTAGAAAACTCTTTTAGAATTCTTTCAAATGGAGAGGGAATGAGATTTGGATTCCTACCCTGGCTTTCTGCTTTCGGTTTCTGATTCTGTGACTGAGATTAAGGGTGTTCACTCTATTCCCTTTTCATCTTTAGGTCAGACCTCTGCATTTGGTGCCTCTCTTGCCCTCCACTGGCAGCCCCCTCCACCCCCAATGCTGGGTGGAATCTCTGTTGTCCATGTTATGTCCATGTCATGCCGGGATGTTATAGCTCTGCTAAGAAATGGCAGGGCAGTTCAGGCCCTGGAGGTGCGAAGTTGAGTTCAGCCAGCTTGAAAGAGTGACTGGGATTGTCTCTACCTTCATTTATTCCTCCCAGTGAGTTACCTTGATCTGAGCTACTATTGGATGCCAGTGGCATAGTACCTCCCCACTGTCTATTTGACCCTAAGTGAGAGGGAAAGGTTAGTACAATTTCACTCCATTTCTTAATTGTGAAATTTACCCTTCATTTAAAAGAAATAAAAGCTATGAATACAATATCCCTTGAGGGTGTTTACTAGATGAAAAAGATTGAGGAGCTCTTTGTAGTATTTTTCATTATTTGTACCATAATATAGAATTTTATGTTGGGAAAACACTTCACAGTCATGACTTAATTCTAGAAATTCCTGAGCCAAAAGTAGACTACATCTTAGATGAAAACTTCAAGGACAAAGGCAGGAAGTGATTTGGCCAAATATGAAGCAAATGCAAATAAAAAAGGGGAAATTTTCAGAATATTCAAAAAATGAACGTTATTCTTGTTTAAACTGAGAAAAAAAAATGTCCATTCTCAAAGAGAGAATGGATTTGTATGTGATTCAGGGTGCTGAATAGTCCTATCATGTGGTACTCTCTGTATTTTATTATCACTCTCCTGAGAATACTGGGGCTGTTTTAAGTGTGAGAATGTAAAAAGTGTGCATCCCACGGAGGTGTTTATTTAACTCCTTCTAGAGGGGATATACAACAGACGTCTTATTAAATGAAGTTTTCATATAAGCCTTCCCTGGGCCTACACATGATTTCAGAATTGAGGAGACATGAATGTCATTGCAGTCTACCAATGACAAACAGTGGTTTTAAAATGTTTCCCAGGTGACAGAGCCATCTCAGGACATCTCAGACTTGCTCTTCTTTGGAAGAAAGACCCCCAACAAATCCAGAACCATAGTCCTTGTTTTTAGTCAGCTCCTGTACTAGTACCAATCAGAGATCTGCAAACAGGAACTCCTGGAGGCAAAGAATTCTGCCATTAGGAGCTTTCATCTCTAAGCACTTTGGTTTGCTTGTCAATAATGAAAGGAACTGAATTACATCTTTAATAACCTTTCCAGCTTTAAAATTATTTGGCTATTCTTTATACTCAAGTCCAGAGTTTTATTTGTTTGTCTTCATTCCTTTGGGTGTAGGACATAAAGGAAAGCAAGCAAGATGGGGAGGAGACAAGAAAGGCAAAGATCAAGAAAGGGAAACAAGAGCGAGAAAGAACTTGGGAAAAGAAAGAAAGGAAATAGGCTTATAGATAAGTAATGGGGTGAGAGAACTGTGGGAGGCAGGTTAATTTCCTGTATCTCAGATTTAATATGAGGGGGAAATAGCTGATGATTTGCAGTGTAATTCTGTATGCAGTGTCAGAGTTAATAATCCATTTAACTTTTTGCTTAAGAAAAACATACCAGGCAACAGCACAGTTCATTCTGCATTGCAGGCACAGACCATGACAGCCCAGTTGGGTGGTGCTGGGTGCAGGATCATTACTGGTTAATGAGGAGGAATCCCAAAGTGCAAGCTGTAGCCTCCTCCACAGTGGGGCAAGGAACTTCCTTTTGTTGATGCTCTTCGGGTGCTGGCATGTTTCCATGCCTCTTCTTCCCTGCAGCATGTTCATTCTAGAAACCTCTGCCTCAACCAGGTCCATTGCTTACAAAATAGAGTGGGTTTTCTAACAAGGTTTTCTGCAACTGGCTGCATTCTAGTTGACATGAAAATCGGTAGGAATTACTATCTCCGGTTCTAACTTGAGTCAGTGGTTAGCAGTAGTTCTTATCTTTTAATGTACAGAATAACAACAAAAAAAAAAAGGTCTACGTTCTGTGTAGCACCTTGGTCTCTTAAGGTTGAGTAAGAATTAGTCATCCCTTCTATTGTGGGTAATTGCAAAACTGTAAAGGAAACTGGTTCTGGACAAGATCACAAAGTGTTCTCAAGGTGAAAGTGGCTGATGTGAGCCCCCATTCCATAAACACTGGCTCAAACACTGGAGAGGGGACTGTGGGTATGGGTGTGGCTGTGGCTGGGAGGGGACCCCAGTGCAGACTTTCTCCTCCCAGCCACGGAGGTGAAGGCCTATGGTAACAATGGCATCCTGGGGAATGGCAGCCACTCTCCAGGTAGAGCGTCTCTGTTAAGGACTATGCTCCTGTAGCAGTTGCCTGGAGCTCTTTTTCTGGAAAGAAACTTTATTATTCCTCAAGCCTTAGGTTTTTCAGCTGCTGCGCAGAGCTTTAACAAATCCTGTAGGCAGCTCTTGTGCCTTCTTTGTTTATGAAAACCACACCTCAGTACAATCCTCCACTGACCTGGTGGCTTATACACTGGGTGGGTGGGGGAGTCCCTCTTAGCTTGTGCAAGAGAGATGGGAAGTTGGATCATTGCTTGGAAATGGTAAATAAAATGGAGTCATATTTAAAAAACTAATACATACCTACCGTAAGTATTTTCTTTGAATTTAAAACATAAAACAGTATCTTCATTCAGGAATCATTTGATGGCAGAAGGGGAAAAGGCTTTTCTTTAAACCTGGGTCTGATATTGGAGTTATCTTTCATAAGCCACATTTATACAATTGCCAGATTTGGGCTCCTTTAAAGTTATAACTACAATAGAGCCAGAACTTGAAGACATTCAAAGAATGCTCTGATGGCAGAGGCCTCCAGGTTGCAATTGTTATTTTCTCCTTGATTCTTGTCTCATTCATATATAATCTAACAATATTTTTTAGAAGTTCTTTTTTGGCAAAGCTATCCAACGTAGCCATCTTCATTTTCAGAGAAACAATTCCTTCCTTTTTCACTCATCTTTCTTGGCAGCATATAATATTAAGCTAAATTATGTAAATATATTAAGTACAACAGGTCATATACAGGTGGCAAATAAAAACCAATTGATTCTTAAAAGATCTATGCACCCCGATGTTCACAGCAGCACTATTTAGAATAGTCAAGACATGGAAGCAACCCAAATGTCCAACAATAGATGATTGGATTAAGAAGGGGTGTGTGTGTGTGTGTGTGTGTGTGTGTGTGTGTGTGATGGAGTATTACTCAGTCATAAAAAAATAATGAAATATTGCCATCTGAAGCAATGTGGATGGACCTAGAGAACATTATGCCTAGTGAAATAAGTCAGAGAAAGTCAAATACTGTATACTGTCACAGATTTGGAATCTAAAAAATGATGCAAATGAATGTATACGCAAAACAGAAACAGACTCACAGACATAGAAGACACACTTGTGGTTACCGAGTAGGAAAAGGAAGAGGGGAGAGACAAATCAGGGATGTGGGATTAAGAGATACAAATTCCTGTATATAAAATAGATAAGCAAGAAGGACATACTGTATGGCACAGGGAATTATATCCATTATCTTATCAAAACCTATAATGGAATACAATCTGCAAAAATATTGGATCAGTATGCTGTACACATGAAACTAACACAATGTTGTAAATCAACTCTACTGCAATTAAAAAAAAATTGATTCTTGGTGAACTTGCAATTCAACCAGTCATGGAGTTCCCATCGTGGCTCAGTGGTTAACAAATCCAACTAGGAACCATGAGGTTGCGGGTTTGATCCCTGGCCTTGCTCAGTGGGTTAAGGATCCGGCGTTGCCGTGAGCTGTGGTGTAGGTTGCAGACGCGGCTCAGATCCCGCATTGCTGTGGCTATGGCTGTGGCCAGCAGCTACAGCTCCGATTAGACCCCTAGCCTGGGAACCTCCATATGCTGCAAGAGCAGCCCTAGGAAAAAGGCAAAAAGAGAAAACAAACAAACAAACAAAAAACAAAACAAAAACAAAATTCAACCAGGGTAGGGGGAAACCTGCTCTCTGCTGGCCCTCATTGTTGGCAGCAAGGAACAAGGAGGCTTCCAAAGGGCATGTGTGGCCACTCATCTGCTGAGCTGGTAGATGAGGGGTCAGTAAGCAGCTTCTGCTCTAACATATTCGCACCACGTAGGCGCAATGTGACTGTTGCTTGTTGGGAAAGGAAGATGCAAGTCCAGCTGACAATCAACACAGAGGAATAGAGATCGCTTCTGGCCAAAATAAGCAACCAGAAGGCAGCTGTTATGGGCTGAATCGTGTACCCCCAAAGTTCATGTGTTGAAGTCCTAACCCCTAGTGCCTCAGACTACAACTGTAATTGGAGATAGATGAGTAAAGGTATTAAATTAAAATGAGTGGGCCCTACTGCAATAGGACTGGTTTCCTTATAAGAAAAGGAAATTTGGACATGGACAGAGGGAGGACAACGTGAAGACACATGAAGGAATGGGCCATCTCTAAGCCAGGGCAAGAGGCCTGACACAGATTCTTCCCTTGCAGCCCTTAGAAGGAACCAACCCTGCTGTCCCCTTGTTCTCAAACTTCTAACTTCCAGAACCATGAGAAAATAAATACCTATGATTTAAGCCACCTAGCCTGTGCGTTTTGCAGTCCTAGCAGACAAATCCTAAAAGCTTTATGGAGGAGAGACTATTTGATATGAGCTTGAAAGGGTGGCTGGGTTATCAGTAGATCAAGATAAGAGGAAGGAACTTCCAGGCAGTAGGAAGAGCAAGGCTTAGAAGTTGGTAAGTGTTTGAGGTCTAGTAAGAAGTCTGGCTAGAGGAGAGTTACTATGGTAGTAGAAGACTGGGCTAGAAGAGGTGGGTTGGAGCCTCAAGGCCTTGAGGGCCCCCTGTGGGCAGTGGGAATGCACTGAAGGCTTTGAAGAAATGAATGATCTAAGCAGTATTTTGGAGACTTTATCTAGTAAGGATCTGTCTGAGGAGGCTGCTTGGCACCTGCTGAAGTCCCTTGTTGCTGTCAGCTGTGTGAGTACGATTGGCTCCGAGCATGGTGACGATACTACTCAGGACTCCATGAACAGAACTGGTGGGAGAGAGTCAGGGTTCACTGTTACATGAGCTTGAGAAGAAATTACTGCCTTACTAGACTTCCATCACTTGCTAACGCCTGCTTTCCTAGCCCCCAACACACACACTCAAGAGAGAAAGGGGCTCGTTGGGCCTCTTGACATTGTCTGCTTCTTATTTGAGCAAGGAGGGGACAGCGTGAGTGGCAGGATTCAGGGGGTGTGCCTAGCTTTGGACTTCTGATGAGAGTCCCTCATTAGGGAGGAACTAGACTTTAGTTCACCTTTGGGTTTAAATGATGCTTCTCACATTGAGGTGTTGAAGCTGAAACAGCATTTTATCTTGCAAGTAAGTCTTAAAAGCCTGTTTATCCATTTGATTTGAGAGCCAATCAAATCATTACTGCTCAGTGTTGGTGAATAAACGTAGTGATGACTATGCCCATGGTTTTTGATAATGGACACAAAAAGAGTTCACATTAGAAGAGGTTTCTTAGGTCTCCATCCTCACTGGCTATTCTAGACGCTTGTGACATTTTGAAAAATGACTACCCAGGAATTGCTGTTAAGAACAAGGTCCCACCAGGAGAGATTCTGATTCGGTAGATCTGGAATAAGTCCTGGGTATATCTATTCATAAAAAAGTTCTGCAGATGACTTTGACATATAGGTAGGGTTGAAAAATTACTGATTACATTCAACTTTTCAAACTTTTATAACAGTATTAAGAGCACGGTTAAATTTGATACCAAAGAATTGTAATCCTTATGCTTTTAATTTTATCAAACTCTCTTAGCCTATCTAGAAAAAGTCTGCTGATCCAAGATACAAACTAATGACTTCAAAACAGCCACTTCTGCTTTCCACTCTAATTTAAAGAGATCCCCTTCTCTTCCTCGACTCCCTCAAACCAAACAAACAAAATAAAACCACCTGAACAAAAGACAGAAAATCCATTTACCTAAGTAACTCCCTGCCCAGAACCACCCCCAACTAACCTCAGTTAAGCTGAAATACCAAGCTCTTTATAAAAACAGAGCAGGTATATTGTCCATGAACTGAAATGGAACTTCAGTTTTCTATAATTCAACTTAGTTTCTATCTCAAGCTCCCATTCCATAGGAGGCAAATTTTAGTTTTAGTCAATAAAGAGTATTTTCTATCTCTTTTCCAGGGGTTTCTCTAAGTCACTGGGGATTTAAATGGTAGCAGGGCACAAGGGTGGATGATGAGCAAGGAGGCTGACCAATTGATCTAAGTCGTTATGTTCCTGCTACCCTCACTGAAACGTTCTTGTTCCTGACTAGTCCTTGCTACTATGTCACCGTCATACTCCCTGCAAGGCTTTAGGCATCTACTACTTTCTGTGTATTACCCAGGCACAGGAAGATGAGTCTGTTGCTTCTTCCACCCATCTCAAGTAATTTGCCTCTGGCAAATTTATGTTGATACAAGAAGTAGCCATTTCCACCCTGGGATCTTGCTTCTCCCCACACTCTGCCCAGGAAAGAGGGATGGGTTTCTTCCAGTCCACTGTGTTTTCAGTTGCAAGAACTCCTCCTTCAAGGCCCCCAGCATCTACTCCTCACTGCCCCTCACTCTGCTATAGGGAATCTCTTCTAATCCCTGGGGCAGCAAGCCTTGCATGTACAGAGTCAAGCATTCCAACAAATCTGTTGTATTGTTTCTGCACTGGCATCCTTTCAATTTTTCCTTGAGGGCTGGACTTTTGAACAAACCAGAGGAAATACCTCTTTAGGCACCATCCCTCGTTCCCCCTGGCAATAAGCACCCAGCAAAAAGCATCAGGATGACGCTAAGGAATAATAGAAATAGACAGACTTTCTCTGAAATTCATTTGATTCAGTCTTGGCTGAAATTGTGACCAAAGCCTGAGGATCATAAGCTTCAGTGATCAGTTTAATGAAGAACTTGGAAGAATGTTGGCACGGGGCTTGGTGAATAAAAAGCACCAAGTTAGCCAGAGCATCTTAATGCAGAATAGCTGGAAAATGTGAGATATTTACTTTAAACACACTGAGAATATAAACAGAAAGGTTGGGATGAAGGTCTTTTTTCCTCCATGTTTATATTTATTCTGTATCTTGCTATCATTAAATCATTCTCTGAACAGTTTGAAAGAATTTCCTTGGAGAAATACTGACTCTATTGTTACATTCAATGGACTACATATACCCTTAATCTCAGAGACATGGTTGCTTGGAATGGGAAATTACATTTACTCACCCTAAGTTTGTGAAAGGAAATTTAATTTGATAGAATGTTTATTGCTGGAAATCAAGTTCACTCACCTGAAGTTGTAATGTAATCAGCTCTGCAGCCTCTCTAACTTCATTCTGTTACTTTACTCTTATATAAGGGCCTTGACTTCATTTAGTTAAAAAGCATCAAGTCCTTCACTGAGCTTTCTCCCTATAATCTGTTTGAAGAGCTCCAAGACTCTAACATTAGTAGTTTTAAAGAGCACAATGAATTTTTCTCTACTAGTGAAAAAAGGAAATACCAAGGGAAAAAACATTGATTAATACTTGGCAAACAACTCATTCAACTCAACAACAACAACAAAAACAACCCAATCGAAAAATGGGCTGCAGAAGACCTAAAGAGACATTTCTCCAAAGAAGATATATGGATAGCTGGTAGGCACATGAAAAGATGCTCAACATCACTAATTAGTAGAGAAATGAAAATCAAAACTACAATGAAGTACCACCTCACACTGGTCAGAATGGTCATCATTAATAAGTCTACAAAAACAAATGCTGGCGATGGTATGCAGAAAAGGGAACCCTCCTACACTGTTGGTGGGAATGTAAATTAGTACAACCACTATGGAGAACAGAATTGAGCTTCCTCAGAAAACTGAATATAGGACTACCATATGATCCAGCAATTCCACTCCTAGGCATATATTTGGAAAAACTACAATTCAAAAAGATCCATAGAACCCGAATGTTCATAGCAGCACTATTCACAAACATGGAAACATCCTAAATATCTATCGACAGATGATGGATTAAGAAGATGGGGTACATATACACAATGGAATACTGTTCAGCCATAAAAAAGAATGAAATAATGCCATTTGCAGCAATACAGGTGCAACTAGAGATTCTCATACAAAGTCAGAAATAGAAAAACAAATACCATATGATATTACTGATATGTGGAATCTAAAATATGGCCCAAATGAACCTATCTACAGAACAGAAACAGACTCACAGACATGGAGAACAGATTTGTGGTTGCCACACCAGGGGAGGGGAGTGGGAGTTTGGGTTTAGTAGATACAAACTATTACATTTAGAATGGATAAGCAACGAGGTCCTGGTGTATAGCACAAGGAACTACATCCAGTCTCTTGGGATAGACCATGGTGGAAAATAATATAAGAAAGGGAAGGTATGTATATGCGTGACTGGGTCACTTTGCAGTACAGCAGAAACTGCATAACATTGTAAAACAATTATACTTTAACAAAATAAAAGAAAAGAAAAAACAATTGGCACTCATTCTGCCATAAAAGTTTAAATGTCTTTCTAATATGTCTTAGTGGCATACACACAACTTCAGAGTGCTATCGTCCAAGGGGACATAAATCAGAGAAAAGTGAAGGAATTAGGAGAGGTACATCCAGTTTCACAGGTCCTTGGTACCCAATATGCTACTACCATAGAAGAAATTAACTTGGTACAATTCATTCACATGAATGTACTGGTTATGTTTACTTTCTTTGTCTTCCCATTAGTATACATATTTCATTAGAGGAGAGACTTTGTCTGTTATTGTATCTCCAGGACTTCCTACTAGGCAGTCAATAAATATTTGTCAAAATTAAAAAAAAAAATGAATGAATTAATGAATGAATTTTCCCAGGAGTCTGGATAGACTTTCACCCAATATTTTAAAAAGTACTATTAGAAAAATGTCCAGTTTTAATACAGAGGTGCTAACAAAGTCATGGCTGTCCTTGGAGCAAGAGCCCTTTCTTAGATGTCCCAGACCGCATAACTTACTGATGTGATATAAGAACTCTATGGAAAACACTTTGCCCCCATTTTTTTATTAGATGGGCTCACTCCCTCTGGTAGAATGCACTTGCATATTTGCAACTGAGTTATTTTCCTATGAATAGTCGATGTAGTTTTGTTGTGGTTAATAACTCAAGGCTATGTGTAGGATGGGCCTGGAGGAAAGAAGCAAAAACCTCTACCCACTTTCTTTTCTCCTGCAGTGCAGCCATTAGGAGTCAAGCATAAGAATAAAAGCAATTACAGCTTCTGGGGCATTCTGTGCTGAAGTGTTCAGAGTTTAATAGAAAACAAAACAAGCAAGCAAACAAAAACTTTCCTGTTTTCCAACTGTGTGGTGGGTATAAAGTATTTAGCATTTTGCTTGACATATTGCAGGTCCTCAATGAAAGTTAGCTATTATTACAAACCATATAGGTTCCTGTTACATGGAGGTCTGTGTCTTTCTCTTGGCTAGTGGAGGTGCTTTGCAAGTGCTATGTCACCCAATCTAGAAAGATAGAGCTAAAAGGAATGAGTTAATCTCCCCTACTTTATGGATGAGGACGTTGAGGCCTTAGGAAGTTAAATGACTTAGATAAAGTTATACAAATAAACTGGAAGCCCTGAGATCAACCCCATGACCCTAAGTCTACTGTGATTTCCACCAGCCCAGGTCCTCAACTTTTCAGACAGTTGGAGCCTACAGGTGTGTCTGAACAAAGCCTCCTCTGGCACTGCTCTTACCATCTACAGACATTGGGGAAGAGCAAGGATAGGTTAAAAATCTTAAAAAAAATAAAATACCCATGAGACCCAGAGAAAGTTCTGTATCTGTTAGGGGCTCAAAAATTTTCCCCCTTTTTTCTTTCTTTCTTTCTTTCTTTCTTTTTTTTTTTGGTTGCTCCATGGCATGTGGAGCTCCCAGGTCAGGGGTCAGACCCAAACTATAGTTGCCACCCAAGCTACAGCTGCAGCAACACTGGACTCTTAACCCACTGTGCCAGGTAGGGGATTGAACCTGCGTCCCAGCACTCCCAAGATGCTGTAGATCCCATTGCACCATAGAGAAAACTCCAGGACTCAATTTTAAAGCTTGAATAAAAGTACAGTCTTTTGGAATTACCTAATTTTTGGTCATGTAAGATGGGTATAATTGATTGATTAAGATGAATGAATTGCCAAAGGTCTGTTTTTTCCTGTACATTTAAGTAAATCAAATAACAAGTCATCATGTAATGTAAACATAACATTGTTCTGTTCCATTTTCTTTTTTCCTCAAAACGTGGGTGACAGAGATCCTCACATTCAGCATTACTTTTGGGAAAAATTAGTCAGCACTTATGAAGAAGGCTATTTGCCCCCCTCTGTAGATCTGATCTAGAGAAACTGAGGGCCATGGAGACTATGTCCTAAAGTTTTTTTTTTTTTTCCACTTTTGCTCCTGTTGTGGTTCATTCTGAAAAATGTGATTCTGCCTAAATTTCAGATACTCACTAAACTACTTTTAAACTAGCATCTTTTCAGAATATTCTTTAACATCAAGGGAAATTAAAATATATTGTTTGGTCTTTTACCTGGGATTTAGAGTTTGACTTAGAGTTTTTCTTTTCAAGATAGATGATCAGTCCTAACTTGACTCCTCCTGGAGACAGAGTAAACTGAGACGGAGCTGGTAGGTGAACAGTAAACTTGTCCCTAGCATTTCAGGGCACAGGAGCACCTCCAAAGTGTAGACACAAAGTTCAGAAAACTTTAAACAGGGCATAGCTGGAAGATCATGGTAAAACATCTTGACTGTTTTGAATTTTAATTATTCTTATTTTGAAATGAGAACTGCATAGAAGGTTAGTTTAGAAAAATTTGCCTTGACTGTTAGATGGAATTTTTGTGAACAGGGAAATTTACTTTTGCTCACCAAACTTCAGTTTGGGCTATACAATAATTTGATTATGACAAATGGGTTTCTAGGCAGAATTTCTTGAAAATAATGGACAAAAACTTCCAGCAGTTCACCAATGCCAGGAGATGCAATAATAACTGGTAAATACCTTATCTGATGCACTGTAATGATTTGCAGAGCAAATATCTAAGTCTTTTGTTAATTTTTGGGTCTCACAAATTGTCAACAGATGTTAGAGAAACATATGCTTCCTACTGCTTCCTTCATCTTTTAAAACACTGGCGTAAGTGTAAAAATAATGACTATCACAAAAACTGGCAGAAGAACCCTAGAATTTTATATGATATCTTAAGAGGCTATCCTAGATTTCCCAGGTTCTATCGAACTCCAATTTCTGCATCTATATTATGCTTGGAGGTCTCATTATGAAAAATGACTGTTGGGATTCCTTTGAATGCAAGTTCTATAAATCTTTCTAATCATTTTTTTGAAATTGTAAATATTAAAAGGCCTCTATATTATCAGGAAAGAGAAATCCAATGTTTCCTTTAAGCTGTATCTTTTTTGTTGTTAGAAGCACCTGCAAATGGACTATTATTTCTTAGTCTAGCTTTCAATCTATTTCCTAACAGTTAATGTACAATGTTTGTGAAATGTTGCTGATGCCTTTCTAAAACAGATTGCTGATTAAGTAACTTCTCCTTTAACACGCAATTTTTGGATCCTTAAAAAAACAAATAATCAAAACCATGAACAGTGTCTGAGAAAGATGGCATTAAGGATCAATACTAGTGATCTTTAAAATAAGCCTAGTCTGAAGTAGTCACAAAATTTTCCAAATAATGTACATTTGCAATGGGAGGATAGAAGTGGCATTAATTTTCACTCAGGAGACATTTACCAGGCTCCTGTCACTCACAAGAGACTGGGAAGGATTAAAGAACATATGTCACTGCTTCTGAGCTTCTCAAAGTGGGGTCTACAGAACATCTGCGACAAATCTTCACTCAAAATGCAGATCCAAGGGACCCATCCAGACATACTGAATCTAAACATTTTGGGTGAAGCTCCATAACTTGCATTTAGCACTAGTCACTTGTATTACAATTTTAGAATGATTAAGCTAGGGGCTCACATTATCTATGTGGGAAAACATACTTGTGAACAAATAATGCAGATTCTCAAAAGATGGGCTAATGAGCTGAGTTGTAAAAAAGTTACAAAACCTTTTAGGACAAAACAACTCAAGAGGAGAAGAAAACATGGTTCTATATAAACTCCTCTCAGGGGACACATAAAGGTGAGGCTTTATCCAGGTGTAAGCAGACTGTCAAGGTCAATATTAAGCTCTGTCTAGGAAGCTGAGTATTGTAGCCCACAGAAGTCAGTAGATTTCCAAAAGCCTTCCAGCCAGGGTTACCTGCACTAACTCTGGTCCACAGTTTTTTTTCCTGTTAGTGATACCCTCAGCCTACAGCCTTCAGGCTAAAGCTTCATCTGACCAGAATCCCCGCTTTCCAAGCCGAAAGCCATGGAAATAAGACAAGAGAGAACTGGAAAGGGAAAAGCAGTTTATTGTGGGTAATTTAGGTCAGTAGCATGGTATAGGGAGACAGGGATCTGGTTTCTTAACCCAGTAGAGGACGTGTGATGGTAGGTGCAAATAATTCCTCAGAGCCTGAGCTTCATTCCTTGTGAATGAAGTTCTCCGCTATTCCTCTGCTGCATCTCAGCTCTGAGACTGATTTGATTTGTGAGCATCAGTGTCTTATCTAATTGCATGGTCCTTTAGACAAGCAAAGTCTCACTGGCCTTAAGCTTCTCGTGTAATCTAGTCAGGAATTGAAATGTCAGCATCAGCATCCCCTTCTGATGGCAAAGTGGTTAAGAGAAAAAGTTTTGGAACCTGGTAATCCACAGTGTCAGCTCCAGTTCTGTCACTCACTAGCTGTGTGACCTGGTACAATCAGGATAATAACACCCATCTCATTGTACTGTTGAGAGTACTAAATACCATTTGTAAGATGCCAGCTCCGTGCCTGATACATACTGTTAAAAAAGATTAAAGAAGACAAATTTATGTGATACAAATAAACTTTAACCCATCGTGAAGCAGAAAGGCTCCATTCCAAGAACTGCAAAATGGGGCAGAAGAAGGGAAGTTCTATGGAATAAAGAATAAAAAACAAAGAAGAGGGACAATCTTTTTGTCATGTACAGAAATACTGAATCACTATGTTGTATACCTGGAACACACATAGCATTGAAGGTCAATTGTACTTCAATTAAAGAAAGAAAAATAAAAAAGAATAAGGAAGAGAAAAATGAAAACATCTGATTGGTTGGAGTCACAAAGTCAGCTTTGTTGGGGGTGTGAAGGAGGAAAGAAATAAAAAAAGAACCCAAAGCTGGCTTGGTGTTTGGGGAATGACTGATTAGAAATACTGGGTTTCCCAGACACCTATAATCAATAAATCTTCAACAAAGGAGGCAAGAATATAAAATGCAGAGAAGACAGTCTTTTCAGCAAGTGATGCTGGGAAAACTGGACAGCCACATGTAAATCAATGAAACTAGAAAACACCCTCAAACCATGCACAAAAATAAACTCAAAATCGTTTAAAGACTTAAACATAAGACAAGACACCATCAATCTCCTAGAAGAGAACATAGGCAAAATTCTTTGACATCAACCATACAAACGTTTTCTAAGGTCAGTCTCCCAAGGCAACAGAAATAAAAGCAAAAATAAACCAATGGGATCTAATCAAACTGACAAGCTTTTGCACAGCAAAGGAAATCATAAACAAAAACAAAAAGACAACATATAGAATGGGATCAAATAGTTTCAAATGATGCAACTGATAAGGGCTTAATCTCCAAAATATACAAACAACTTATACAATCCAACAGCAAAAAAAACAACCCAATTGAAAAATGCGGAGAAGACCTGAATAGACATTTCTCCAAAGAAGATATACAGATGACCAAAAAGCACATGAAAAAAAGTTCAACATCACTGATTATTAGAGAAATGCAAATCAAAACTACTATGAGGTACTACCTTAGAGTAGTCAGAATGGCCATCATTAGCAAGTCAACAAATAACAAATGCTGGAGAGGGTGTGGAGAAAAGGGAATCCTGCTACACTGTTGGTGGGAATGTAAATTGCTACAACCATTATGGAAAACAATATGGCAGTACCTCAGAAAACTAAATATAGAATTACCATGACAAGGCAATCCCACTCTTGGGCATATATCTAGACAAAACTTTCATTGAAAAAGATACATGCACCCCCTGTGTTCACTGCAGCACTATTCATGATAGCCAAGACATGGAAACAAACTAAATGTCCATCAACAGATGACTGGATTAAGAAGATGTGGTATATATACACAATGGAATACTACTCAGCCATAAAAAAGAACAAAATAATGCCACCTGCAGCAATATGGATGGAACTAGAGACTCTCATAATAACTTAAGCAAGTCGGAAAGAGAAAGACAAATACCATATGCTACCACTTATTTCTGGAATCTAGTTTATGGCACAAATGAACCTTTCCATAGAAAAGAAATTCATGGACTTGGAGAACAGACTTGTGGTTGCCAAGGCAGAGGGGAAGGGTGTAGGATAAGTGGGAGTCTGGGATTAATGCAGACTAGAGATGCAAACTATTACATTTGGAGTGGATAAGCAATGAGATCCTGCTGTATAGCACAGGGAACTATAACCAGTCACTTGTGATGGAACATGATAAAGGATAATGTGAGAAAAAGAATATATCTATATATATGTATATGTGTATATATATATATATATATATATATATATATATGACTGGGTCACTTTGCTGTACAGTAGAAATTGATAGAACACTGTAAATCAACTATAATGGAAAAAATAAAAATCATCAAATTAAAAGAAATACTGCATTTGTGGTCAAGTAAAAAATTTACAAGGACACTGACGTTATTATCTAATTTTTGACTTGCTGCCATATCACAGCAGAAGCAGCTCCATCTTGGGCCTAGAAGGCTCTATGGTTCTTCAATGTGAACATCTGTTTTAGTGGAGTGCTATGTTTACAGAGGAAGGGCCACCATTTATGTCAGTCACAATTTTAAAAAATGTATAATCAATCGTAAGCCATAGCAGTGACATACTTCAAGTATTTGACATTTGGAATATATAATTTTTAACATTTGTTCCTCTATGATAAAATCATTTTTAGCAATTATCACAAAACAATCAGTAATAATGATTTTCTCCATTCATTCTCTGGTTTAAAAACAAATAACAGAAACCTATGGAATGGGAGAAAATATCTGCAAGTGACACAACCGACAAGGGCTTACTTTCCAAAATATACAAACAGCTCGTAGAGCTCAATAAAAAACAATATAAAATAAAACATAACACAATCAAAATAGGAAGAATACCTAAATAGACATTTATCCAAAGAACATATGGATGGCCAAAGGGACATGAAAAGATGCCCAGCATCACTAATTATTAGACAAATGAAAATCAAAACTTATAATGAGGTATAACCTCACACCAGTCAGAATTGCCATCATTGAAAAGTCTACCAATAAATGCTGGAGAGGGTGTGGAGAAAAGGGAGCCCTCCTACACTTTTGACAGGAATGTAAACTGGTGTAGCCACTATGGAGAACAGTATGGATGTTCCTTAAAAAACTAATAATAGAGTCACCATACGATCCAGCAATCCCACTCTTGGACATGTATCCAGAAAAGATAAAAATTCTAATTCAAAAAGATACATGCATCCCAATGTTCAAAACACCACTATTTTCAGTAGCCAAGACTTGGAAGCAACCTAAGTGTCTATCAGCAGATGAATGGATAAAAAAGATGTGGTGTATACACACACACACACACACACACACACACACACACACACACACACACAGGAATACTACGCAGCCATAAAAAAGAATGAAATAATACCATTTTTAGCAACATGGATGGACCTGGAGATTATCGTACTAAGTGAAATAAGCCAGAAAGAGAAAGACATACACTTTGATATCCCTTATTTGTGGAATATAAAAAAAATGATCAAATGAACTTATTTAAAAAAACAGAAACAGACTCATAGGCATAGAAAACAAACTTACAGTTACCAAAGGGCAAGGTAGGGAGGGATGAATTAGGAGTTTGGGATTAACACCACTGTATGTAAAGTAGATAAATAACAAGGACCTACACTATAGTACAGGGAACTATACTCAGTATGTTATAATAACCCATAATGGAAAAGAACACATAAATATGTGTGTGTGTGTGTGCGTATCAAACACAATACTATAAATCAACTATACTTCAATAAAAAACTTAAAAAAATTAAAAACAATAGTGCACAATTTGAAAAATAAGGGTGAATTGAAACATTAAAGATATTCAAATTCAGTAAAATAGTTCATGCCTGACTAAAACATGTACATGTCAAAAAAACTATTACACCTCCAGTTCACGGTTTTCTTATTTTTAAATTTGAAATATAAAACCTCCAAGCTGTTACACAGAAATGACAGAATTCAAGATGTAATTTGAGATCTTGGTTTCTTTGTTTTTATAATCACTCAGCCACCGTTGTTTATTTTGAACCTATTGTTTAAATGTAGGAAGAGGTGGTACCACAAGGGGTGGAGGCAAAACCTACACCAAATCTAAGTGCTCCAGCAGTTTCACAGATTGCAAACTGTGAACAAACCTCTGTGACTGAGTCCACATGGGCTGGGGGTGGAGGGGAGACCCATTGTATAACTGGGAATTCTTCAAGTTAACTTCCATGTAGAATATAAAATTAAAAGATAAATAATTTAAAAATTGAGATACCATGAAGCTTACATAAATATTATTAAAACTCAACAGCAACCACAGTAATTCTCTAGAACTTAGATATTTTTTGGGGGGGAAGACACTGACACTGCTTAGAATTATTGGCACATGCTGATGGTAAAAAGCAGATCACCTTTTAGTCAGCTTTATTATGGTTTTTAAATTCTCTACAGACAGGAGTTCCCTTTGTGGCACAGTGGAAATGGATCTGAGTAGGAACCCTGAAGTTGAGGGTTTGATCCCTGGCCTTGTTCAGTGGGTTAAGGATCCGGCGTTGCTGTAGTGGACTGTGGTATAGGTCGCAGCTCGGATCTGGCGTTGCTGTGGCCGTTGCATAGGCCGGCAGCTGTAACTCCGATTAGACCCCTAGCCTGGGAACCTCCACATGCCAAGGGTGCATAAAGAAAGAAAAAAAATTCTCCACAGACAACCTACCCCCACCCCCTCTGCCTGAGCCCAGTGGGGTCTCTCTGGTTCTTACTTGACCTACCATTGATCCAATGGTCTCTTTTACCTGTGAGCTTCCAGAATCCTCTGAATCCCCAGTATCCAGCATTGCCCTTTCCACTTTCCACATAGTAGGCACGAGTAGGCACATAGGCACATAATCATCATCTGTGGACTTATGGATGCCGGTAACACTACATTTCCCCATGCTCATTATTCTTAAAATGCTCAAGGGCAAGTATAATTACCTACCTTTTAAAATCAAGCTTTGAGAAATTATGTAACCTGTTCAAATCCACTAGCTTGTTAGGAACAGAGCTGGGATTCAAACCCAGGGCTCCCTGGCTCCTATGGATTCAGCACATAGCCATGTATACAGCTTCTCATCCATGCCATAATTCGCTGACACTTGACTACTGACTTTAAAATTTATAATGCATAATTAAAGAAGTAACCTTTGTGGATACTATTCAAGCTTGTTTTCATCCTAAATGCAAGTTGCAAAAATATTTGGCACTGGTGACTGTCACATTCATTAGGAGCCTTAAACCCATCTGCAGCTCTATTGATATTCATCAGCCCTGCTAAATCATTTACACCATCAGGAAATTAGTCTAGAATGATACTCCCTTTCAGAGAAAGGAACCAGGAAAATCCAGAGGGGCAAGAAGCTGAGCCCTGATGAGAGGTGAATAATAGCAGGTAACTGTTCCAGGCCGCACTGGCAGGGGGACCTGGGAGCCACTGTCATCCATAGGTTGGAGAAATAAAAACCCAGCCGCGGTGGGATTTTCATTCATATGGCAACACAATCCAGCGCCTGGCAAGTCACTGAGGCTGCACAGCCAACCATCTGTTTCAAAGTCTCCTGCATTTTCCCATTCATGTAGCCATTTAATCTGCCCTTGGAAGGATGAAAATAAAAATCAAGAGACTCGCTGAGAAATGCATGGCTCAAAGAAGCCCTCACTGAGATGAACCTAGGCCTAGCACACTGGGACCCACAGTAGGAAGCTGCACAGAGGCCCTCCTGGCCCACCGCTTTTTCTAATCAGAAGTTATCTCACAAGTTGTCACTAGGGGGAGCCCTTGCAGGACACCAGTTAGCCTGAGACCACACCCAAGAGATGGTTCCTGGGACTTCACAGAATTTCTGATTCGGTGATTTTATTTTATTTTTCCCTGTTGTGGCAATCGGGAGAGGAAAGGAAATTTGAACCCTTTCTTGTTTTGGCTAGAAGTGGCACCAAGAAGGGAAAATCAACCTGAACGGCTGAATTATCTTACCACACCTTCTGTTTGAGGGCTCAGGAGTTAATGGAATAGCAAATTGGAAAGTTGGAGTAGGACATTTATTTTATAACTCCCACTCATTATCCAAACATCTTAAAAAAAAAACTTAAAAAGACATCTAGAAATGCTGAATTACCCTTAAATTTCCTTGTAGCAGAGCTCAAACCATCATGTCTCCTACATAATTATAAATCAAAAGATCCAACTCTTTATAAATTCTCTGAAGTCACTGGTTTCCATATCCTGAGGAGCATCCAAATGACCTGGGACCTTTAAATATATAGATATAGATATATATAGATATAGAAATAGAAATGGTTCAGTGAATTTGAGGTAAGGTCTGAGAATGCATGTTAGAAAAATACACAAACTAGGTGATTCTAATGATCAGTCAGGTTTCAGAACAAATGTTAGGGGACAGCCCCCATGATACACTTCTGTTTGCTGAAACCATCAGGGGCTCTGAATTCCAGTTTGCTGATAATAAATAAATGAGGTACTTGGTTTTCCTAATGGAGCTTTTGTTCCTGAAACCATATTTCCTAGACTCACCTGATTCACAATTATCTGAGTGTTGGTCTCAAACTGATGACACACTGCCATCACTGGGAGCTCTTTAAAAAACCCTCATGCCCAGGCACCACATCCAGAGACTCTGATTTTGTTGGTCTGGGCTGGACCTTGGGCACTGGGATACTTTAAATTTCCCTTGACTATTATACAGCGTAGTTTGAGAGCCATTGACTGAGGGAGCCTGTTACAGCACAGATACTCAGGCTCCAAGCTCAACACACTAAGCTAATACCTTTAGGGCAGAACTCGGGGTGTCTGAATTGTTAACATGCATGACAAGAGAGCTTTATGGCCTGGCAAGTCTGGGAATGGAAAGACCCTCACATTTCTTTTTCCAGTGGACAGCGGTCCTTCCCTGTCCAGTCATTTTGCTAGAGCTGCAGCTGAGGCTGCCAGTGGCCAGTCCTTGCAGAGATGTGCAGAGTGGCAGCGAGGTCTGGGACCAACCCCAAAGGCTCCCTCCCTCCCTCCGCCGCCCATCCACACATGTGGATGCTTCTATAAATCACTTCTGATATGTGGTTCGTATTCAGGAAGTGTTCTGACTGCTTACCCCTGTAATGATGGAGTGGAGGAAAGGTCTAATTTTGGAATGACTGTGGCTTAGGCAGCGCCGTGTTCCTTGCAAGTCTGAATTTCCTCAACACAGTGGCTCCACTGCCCCGCCTGCTCACCACAATTACACAGGCCGTTTGAGGCACGCTATCCATCACAGCAAATTACTGGTGTGATCCGCTCAAGAACAAGGCAGGATGGCCTTGCTGATGGCAATCTTTGCAGAACCTTCTTGATAACCAAGACAAAGGCAAGGTGGGAGGAAGAGCTTAGCAGGTCAAGCTGCTTAATCAATTAACAGGATCCCTGCCTGACTTACAGCCCAAGGGAGGGATGGGGGTTGTATAAGCTACCAGAACACAGACAGGATTATACTAGGGTTGCAGCTTCTGTGTCTTTGGTTTTACTGGAACAGTATCATCAGAAAAGCGAATTAGCATTTGTAAAGCCCTTTAATAGTGGCCACACTCTGCTAGGCCCTAATGTATATTGTTTCAGGTCATTCATTCAACAGCCCCAGAGGGACCATCACTCATTCTCCAGGTGAGGAAACCAAAGCTCATTTTATCCAGGATCATGCAGGTGGCAGAGGCAGAGCAAAATTTAAGCCCAGGTTGCTCTGAATTCCAAGCTCTTGCCCTTCCCAGTATCTTAGGCCAGTTGGAAACCCACACACTCTAGGATCCATCTCCTTTGAGGTCAGCTCCCAGAGAGCTGGGGGGCCAGGCAGGGAGGTAAGTGCTAAAATATCAGCAGTGGGAGCTTGTGAATGGGCTGCAGGGTTGCTTTCCCAGAAAGACAGGGCAGCGAATGGAACTCCATCCTGCTCTCATGCCCACAGACACTGGTTCCAGTGCAGGGCCACTGGTTTGTAAACTGGTAACAGGACAGCCATGCTAAGCCCTTCTCCCAGCTGTGGAGGATCTTCTCTTTGGCGGGGGTCTTTGCAAATCTCAGCAACCAGCATGTTAGGGCTCCTGACATTATCCTTGGGTTCTTGGTTCTGTATCTTCTTGAAGGTAACCTTTGGAGATCTGTGGGCTGGAGAGACTACAGTAGAGAAAGGCCATTCAGCTTTGTCTTAGGTGAGGACCCCACAAAAGGTAACCAGGAATCATGGATCTGGATGCAGGGAGCTCATTTGGGCAGTGGCCCCAGAAGCATGACAGGAGGATCAGAAGATGAGACAGAAAGGAAGAGATGCTCACAGAAGGTGCACTGTTAGTGGTTTACTCCTGTGGGTATTTGGGGCTCATCTGGGGACAGTGCAGAGTCTGGATACAGTGCAAGAAAGCACACACTCCTCGGGGCTTATCACATGCCCCACCCAGGAGGAGAGAGCTGAGCTACTGATTCTCCAGCTCCCGCCATGGCTGGCAGATTGCTGTTCCTGGAGGAGGCTGCCTGGGATGAGAGGAAGCTGTTGGTATGTCCTGGTCAGGGAATGAGTAACAGAGGAGGTAGGAGTGAGGCCCCCAAAACATCTGTTGACAAATCCTGAATCTGCTTAGTGTGGGAGAGAACTTTACTATTCAGTGGCCTGATCATACTGTCCTGAGGACATCTGACCCATTGCCTCCACGATACGGACCTATGGTATGCCAAGGGGTGACAGGAGGTACACAGTGCCCAGTTAAATCTGAATTTATGAGTCATTTTAGTTACAAGAATGGCCCATGAAATTATTTGTTGTTCACTTGAAATTCACATTTGACTGGATGTATTGTATTTGTATTTGCTAAATCTCCTCTCCAAGTTGGGTTTGGTATGGGGAGAGGCCACTCAGGTCTCCGTGCTGGTGTCTCTGACACAAAGCAGAGGAGGTAGGACTCAAGGCAGCATGTACATTCCTCAGTTACCCGAGGAGGAGCTGGGAATGTCTAAACGTAAGAGAGTGAGGTTTTGAAGGTGGAAAGATACTGGTCTTTGGAAACAGAAAGGGAGTAATCAATATTCTCTTTGAATAACCTTTGTATGTGAATAAGCTATGAATGACTCTTGTAGCTCATGGCATCATTTCCACTTGAAGGAAACAGAGTCTCTCCAAGAACAGTAATGTCCAAGGTGGACCAATTAGCAGGTGAACCTGAATTTCTGGTCCCAAGTCCCGGGATCCTCTCTGTTGTCTCCCTGCTGTTGGTAATGGGGGTGTGTCTGACCCCATATCCTACTCTGCTGGCAACAGTTCATCTCAAGCCCAAGGCGGAGGCTTGGCTTGGTCAGTAGGATGTAGCTCCTGTGCAAAAGTGTATTACAGACAGCATTCAGCCCACTAAGGGATTGCCACTGAGGCCATTCCACAGATACCATAATGTAGATGAACTGCATTCCTCCTTTTAATCAACAACCCACATTCCTTTGAAAACACTGCCCTATGAGGGACACACTCTGAATCTGAACTGGGAGTATGGGGCCAACTCACTCCTTACATGGGTGCTGTAAAAATCAGACTTTCTTATCCCACAAGGCAGACTCATCCAAGGATTCTTGAAGGGAAGGGCCGAGGAAGGAGGGCCAAACCTGGTAAAAGGTTCCTGCAGGGAGGGCTGGAGGTGTGGGGTGGAGTCCCTGGTATGGGAAGGGTCAGGATATTTACAGCAGGGGTGTTGGAGACTCCAGACACACAGACCCTGAGGGGTGAAAGGGGCTGGGAAGTGCAGACCTGATGTCAGGACTTTAACAATAATGAAAAGGAGGCTATCGCTGTGGACCTTGGGGTTCTCACCTGTCATCTTCAGAATTTGGAGGCTTCGCATGGGAAGAGAAAGGGAAAGGGGGCTGAGACAGATGAAGGTCCCTCTAGCAGTGGTTTATTCCAGCTAAGAGTACAGAGACAGGCGTTACCAGAAAGGATAGTGGGGGCCACAGCCTTGCAGCAGCCTCTGCACATACCATCGCCTGACCCTGAGAAGAGGGGGCAGGAATGCTGGTCAGCAGAAGTAGAGGCCCTTTTTATGGCTCATTCCCAGGCGAGTGCTATTCATCTAGGGATTTGCAGGGCTAACTGTATTTAATATAAAGGGTTCTTCCTGGATCCTGAATAAACTGATGAGCTCAAGGAGTCTGACGTCAAAAAAATTCTGCAACCATTCCTAGGACCCTAAACCAAATTCGGAAATGAACCGTCCAGTCAATGATGGGGTGCCTAATGGGGACAGGGGCAGCCCTGTGTCAGGTATTGATGAATTCAGAGAGTCACTTTATATCAGAGAAGGATGAGTCATGAGCTCAGCCTTCCAAGAAGGTTTGTGAAGAGGGAGCCGGGGAGGGAGAATGCAATTATCTAATGCAGCAGCAGCCTCAATGAAGGATGACAAGGGGATGGGCAATAAAACAAAGATACTGAGCATCTGATTAAGGTCCCAAAGGTAAAAAC
This sequence comes from Catagonus wagneri, assembly GCA_004024745.2. Classification (NCBI taxonomy): domain Eukaryota; kingdom Metazoa; phylum Chordata; class Mammalia; order Artiodactyla; family Tayassuidae; genus Catagonus; species Catagonus wagneri. Next base: position 15,300,382 of record PVHT021183693.1, read on the forward strand.
AATACTGATCATTCTCTAGAGAGTTGGGATAAAGCTTCCTTCTAGGGGAGTTGAAGTGCATAGCCGCTGGACCTCTCTCTCTTTCCCACTCTCTCACTGCAGTGGGAGGTCTTGCTGAATTTTTAACTCCAATATCAGGTTTGCAGGAAAGACAGACACTAGCTCCAAGTCATGGGATTAAGGGGCCAAAGATTTGACTTTGACAAGTCAGGTAAAATATTTATCCTGAAGAAGAGTGTAGCACCAGATGTCTTTTTTCTCAAGAGTAATCCAGGTAAGGCTGGTGACAGCTTCCTGTTCCATAATCCTTGAGGGAGGAAGGACAATGAGAGCAAGCTCTGCCTGATTTTCCTGGCACCCTTTCTGCACAGAAGGGGATCAGTATCTGTGAAGAAACGTGAGTCACCGGAGCCTAGAGTTCTGTCCAGGCCCTGGCTGCTCACGGACAGGCTGATGTGGCTTCCTTCTGCCTCTTACAGGCCAGGAACTCATGCTTCCTCCGCTCTGGGGCTGCAAGGTCCAGTGACGTACTTGAGGAGTCTGTTCCTTCACCTGTCGAGGGCTCAGTGCATGGACCACATTTCCTGTACAGCCCAGGCCTGGAAGCTCAGAGCTGCTGCAAAGTCAGCAGGGAGGACTGAGGGACAAGCAGCAGGTCCTTGGAGGATACAGGGTAGGCTGTGGAAGGACCGTGGCTATTTTGATGAGGAGTGGATTAGACTCCCCCTCACTGAGGCAGGAATGAGTTCTTTTCAGTAGTGAGTGGGCCTAGCTGGGTGCCCAGCATCCTGTCTCAGTGGCTTGTTTTCCCTGCAGAGACGTGGGGCAGCCATAGGTAAATGTATGTCCAGGACTGTGCTATGTCCTCAGAAAGTGTCCCTCAGGCGGAGGGTCTGCTGCAACGTTCCCTAAAAATTCTAAGACTGAGACTCAGTTCCCACCACTTCAGAAAGGCCAGCTGTATTCTCAGCTGCCACCGAAAAGCTTCTAGCACCACCCTCCACCTATAAGTCTGAGTCAGATTTGAAAGAAAGATTTCTTTATTTGATAAAGATGTTGATGATGATGATAATCGTCCTTGAAAACAATTTTCCAAAGAGGCGTAGGTTTATTTTTTCTGTGGTTTGGGATCAAACAGAGAGAAAGAGGGCTGACTAATAGCTGCGTCCCCTCAAGGGAGTCGGCTTCGCCCACTCCATCCTCAAAAAGCTCCCCTGAGGGGCTGGGGCGGGGGCAGCTCTTGGCTCCCGGGGAGCACGTTCTCTTGACTCTGTTTTTCTTTCCCACAGTCCTGAATCCGTCTTCCTAAATTATCTATGAGGGGAAAGGATTGGGAATAAAACTAAAACTGACCCTAGGACTATGTTGGGGCTTGATTTTTCTACGACTGGAACTGAATTTTAGACTCCCAGATCCCACCCTCGTGCAGAGAGGAAATGAAAACTAGGGAGGTGAAATGTCTCACCCAGGGGCACCAAGTGTCTGCAGAACCCAGGGGCCCAGCATGTTACTCCCAGCTCTGCCTCTCTCCCAGTGGCCTCTCCATGGGTATACCAGCTGGTGTCGCAGTCCTCTGATTTGATTCTATTGGACAGAAACAGGAGGAGGAAGGATTTAAGATAACCACTGACTTGATTTTAAAGGCATTTTGTTTTGCCCATTATTTTCTGGACCTAGAGTCCCAAAATTCTAAAGGGAGGTACTGACACTCTTTCCAGGTGAAAATCAGCCAATACATAAACATGAAGATGGACAATTGGGCTTTAGGTGTTTCCTACTCCACTCTCACTCATGAGGCCAGTTAGGATTATCGAACGTCTATCCCAGCATCATAAGCATTGTAAGGGATTCTGTCCAAAGACTTATCCCCCATCTCGTAGCCATACTGGGGCTGGGGGAGAAAAATAGAGAAGAGAGGATGGTTGGGAAGCTAGGAAAGGAGACAGCTCTGGGACTGGCCTCTCCTATAGCCCTTCTCCATCCCTCATGAGGTCTTGTCCAACCAGCCGTGTCTCAGGCTTCACCCACCAATCCAAGCCTGGGGAAAGGAGAGGAGGGACCTGAGACCAGGAGCTAGTTTTATACTGCCACCCTTACTGTTTTTGGGACGATCAGTGGTGATGCTCTAACAACCTTCATCTGAATTTGGCCTCTGGGAAGGACTTGTAAGCCATGATTGTAAAGGGAATAAACTTAGATATTCACTAAATTTCTCCTGTAGAATATTGGGCAAAGAGCATGTGAATTCACAGTCTGATGATGGGGACTTCCATCGCTCCATCTGAATAGAAGCTACACTTCAGAGGAGAAAGAGCAGGGAGTGAGGGTGCCTACATCCCTGAGTCACCCTGCTCAGTCCACACCAGATCAGTCTGCGTACCTGTCATTTGGATGCCATCCCGGCCACCTGACTGGTCCTCCATTTCTGATTTTTCTCTCGCTGTCCTTTACACAAGAGCCAATTTTATCCTAACCCCATCCAAAGGCTTCAGGGCTGGATCTCCATTGCTCATCAATTCAAACAAACCCTTGCATCCAAATTGCAGGATCTCTGTCCCACAGGCTCACCACTACCTTCGTAGCTCTCTGCATGGCTTTAAGGGGCAATATATCACTCTTTTCCTGATACACTATAATAAGAAATTATATACTTTGGGACTTCCCATTTTGGCTTAGTGGGTTATGAACCCGACTAGTATCCATGAGGATACAGGTTCAATCCCTGGCTTCACTCAGTGGGTTAAGGACCCTGCATTGCCATGAGCTGTGGTGTAGGTTGCAGATGTGGCTCGGAACTGACATTGCTGTGACCGTGGTGCACATTGGCATTTGCAGCTCCAATTCAAACCCTAGCCTGGGAACTTCCATATGCTGCAGGTGTGGCCTAAAAGGCAAAAGCAAAAGCAAAAAAAAAAAAAAAAAAAAAAAAAAAAAAAAAAAAAAAAAAAAAAAAAAAAAAAAAAAAAAAAAAAAAAAAAAAAAAAAAAAAAAAAAAGGAAAGAAAGAAAGAAAAGAAAAGAAAGAAAAATTATATACTTTGATAGTTCTTTGATTTGATGGGTTCTTAGGACACATGAGCTACAATTTTGGAGAGCATGACTATAATTTGAGGCTTGTGGTTAAGTACAACTCAGATGCCAGACATAATTCACCACTAGTCTGTCTTCTTGGGTCTTCCACGTGTCCCCCTTCATTCTTTCACGAAGGGCTTTTAAGGATGTTCTATTTCCTTTCTTACCTCCATTCCCATCTCCTGAATTTAGGCAAAGAATAATTTCACTTTAAAAAATGCTCTAGAAGCTCTACTTTTGTGTCTCTGAGCTCATCTAAAACCAAACCCTCACTCTACAGGTAAGAAAAAGGGAAATCCAAAGAGATTAAATAGCACACCCAGGTAATAACAGAGGGCAGATGGCAGGTCCAGATAAGAACATGCTCAGGTGTTCCCAGGGCATGGTCTGTCCTCACACTGTGCTTCCAATCATCCTACATCAATGTCCTTTCATGATTTCTCCTGCAGTCATAGATCGCCTATATTATTATTATTTACCCCAAACTTCAAATTGGCTAGCATTTTTATTTAACTAATTTATTTTAAAAGGGAAATTCTATATCATCACCTAATGAAAAAGCAGTATCACTTATCATTGACAAAAAGTTCACTCAACACCATGAGAAATACAATTATGTGGAATTCTAACTAGATATTGATGCCTGGGCAGAGAAAACCAGCTGGAACCTTTTCTCTTTGATTCTAAAGGACAATTGGCAAGCTTCAGACATGTTCAAGATCTAGTAGAACTAAGTGAAAATGGGTTCTGGACCTGATTCCAGTGTTATTTGTTGGTATTTTTATATCATTCAAAAGAATTCTTCCAAAATAAAACCAGTAGGATATTCTCACACTTCAAACCACCGCCATCCACAACGCTGCCACACCTGGTCCCTGACTCCTCAGAGGTCAGCAGACTCCTCCCCTCTCCTGCACAGAAAGGAAATGACACTAAAAGAGCTTCAGGCATATTCTGTTTGGTCATCAGATGCCAAATGAATGGCCGACTCTCTTTCACTTTCATAGTAGAATACATGTTGAATTTAAGCATTCATTTTGGTAAATATTCTAAGAGACTATCTTGTTCACCCAAGAAACAATGTCAAGATAATGAAATTTTAGATAATAATGAATCAGGAAAGTTGACCCAAGGCAATGGAAAAATGCTGACGTGAATTGCTAATAGATAGATACCTTTGGCTCTTGGAAGCCAATGCCAACTATTTCTGCTGGAAGTTAAATTCTCAATAGCTTGCTAAGATTGATGCAGGTATTAGCCATTAAAAAAGAAAAATCTTCAACGAAGTAATTTGCATCCAGAGGATAGCATCAGTCACACCATGAGCTTGTTGTTTCAAGAAGGGACCACTAGATGGAGCACTTGCAATTCAAAAAAAAAAAAAAAATCAGCCCTGGAGGTACAAGCATTTTACCAAAGGATCTATTGTACTTATAAAGCTTGCATGTACACAAATGAGAAGGCTTGCCCTGAAGATGATATTCTTTCCTTTCTCCAAGACTTTGATATGCTTCTCCCTCTTTCCCCAGGACAGGTCACTTCTCCTCACGGGCAGTTTCTCTGTCTTGAGTTCACCTTTTTAAACTTTTATCTTGCCAGTATTCTATTCCTCACCCTGTGACTGAGTAGGAAAATGTGTTCCTTAAGATGTGGTTTCTTCCTTCCCCCTACCTTGACATTACTCACTCCTGAGCACTAAGGCACTGCTTCCGCAAGTCCCATTCCTAGATGCTAATCCGATACTGCCCGCAAAAGCACCTTGATTTGGAGGACATTCATTCTTCTCCACAAATTGCACACCTTTATTCTCCCCCATGATGATAGCAATACATTTCCTTTAAAGTTCTGTTTTTTAAAGAAAGTCCGTATCAATGGAGTAGTTGTTCTTATACCAACTCTTTAAATATGACCATAATAAGGTATATGTGCCCAGTTCTCAGGGTGAGGACAGGAAATAGGAGTGACAGCTCCAAGCAATAAGGTCTAAAACAATAGAATTCATTGAGATTGCAGCAAATCAGTGAGCTTGTTTGCAATTTCTAATCTAGGGCTATACTTTCCCCAGATGGTTAATGGTGTGTGTGCCACAAAAGGGGAAGACAGCAGAAGAACTGAAACACTGACTTATTCTCTACACAAACAGGTATGTCAACAAAATCAAGCACAAAACAGCCTCTTTGTGGCTGGGGTTTCCTGGCCACAGCCACAGAACCTAAGAACCCAGAGCTCTGTTCCCAGGTGGCCTCTCCTAATTTGCTAAATAACCTTGGGCAAGTCACTTAACCTTCCCAAACCTCAGCTTCTTCGGCTATAAAAGGAGGGTGCCAAAAGCTGTCTCGTCCCTGCTTCTGGGGCAAGTTGTGAGGATTAATGATGAGAGAAAGGCCATCAAGGGCCTGGAGTTTCTTTAAGAAAGGTGCTGCCTACCCTCCAGATTGGAGTCACAAAAATAAAAAGGATAAATACGCACCAGCAATCCAGGTCAAGGCCATCATGAGGGCTCTGTGTCCTGTGGGTTTCCACATGTTTCTTTCCTTAAAGAGGGTTGGGCAGGGACCAAACAAAACAAAAATACCTAATAAAAGCCTTTGTCTGACCAAATTCTCAGTGGATTTTTATCTATTAGTCTGTATCTATGGATGAAATGATTTTAAACATCCTGAAAGAACTGAAAAGAAAAATCGGTTCTACCCAAAGACACGGGGCACTCCTGCCCAGCTCTTCATCAGAGTGAAACGCATTTCACCGCAAAGAGGAGCGAACTCCTCTGACAATTAGCCTTCTAGCTCTGTGGCAGCAATTATCACGATTAGCGGCTTTTCTTTCCCTCTTATGATGTAATATATATTCATGCCGTGGTGGCCCCAACCTGAGGACGGCTTGGGCAGAACCCAAAATGCAAGGAAAGGATCGATTTTAACCTATTTTTAAAACATTTGATCTAATTTGATATTTCTAGTTTTCAACGGCTTACAGCAAATAGATGAAAATAAATGTCTTGTCACATGTGGTGCTGCGAACTATGCCTTTTGGTTTTCAAAGACTCCTGAAAACAGGAGGAGAATCCTCTATTAGCTTTGTCTGATGCCTCAGGATTTTCCAGCTGTCATTGTTCGAAGGTCTATTTTTTGGGGCCTTGAGGAATGACCAAGTGGATTATTTGCTCTAAAATGCTGTAAGTGATCTGCTTCTCTGAGTCTTTTGGCTGGAATAATGGAAAGGGATGGGACAGAGGGGCGAGCGTCAGTCCTCTCAAGAATAAATGGGGCATAAATGCATTTCTGTGTATATTTTCAGGGCTAGAGATCTAATGCTGATATTCAAAGAGCAGAAAGCACAATAAATAATCATGGATTGTGCTGCTGTTAGCTTTCTTTTCTGAAGTCTAATTACTGAAGTGGCCCACTGCCTGGATTAAGCCATTCCTCCCTAAATAATTAATTTTGCATTTGTGTATTCGCCTTTTTCAGATCTTAACACATAACACTGAGGACTCAGCCTCAGAAAATCTACTTTCACGCACATAAATAATTGCCTTGGAATAATGAACAATTCTCCTTGGTAAAGAAGGGCTAAACTTTGGTATACTATATTAATTCAAAGCAGATACTAGCCGTTCAGTGTTAAAATGTTATAAACACATAAACATTTATAAATGTACACGGTCTGTAAATTCAGTTAGCTGGAATATGTTAACTAGTTCAAAGAAATAGCTTCAATGTAAATATTTAACCAATTTGTTTCAATCTATTTCATAAGCATTTATGTTAACCAGACATATTTTTAAAAACAAAGGCCGTGGAATCAAGAAGAACTGGGATTGAGAGTGTAAGGGGATGATCGGGGTTCCTTGCAACATCTAAAGCCCAAAGTCAACACACATGGTCTATCAGCGGTGGGTGGGTAGCATCTTTAGCATACGCCAAGCAGTTGGGTGTGAAATACGCATGAGCACAATCTCACTCACTGAGCTGCTGGACTCTTGGTGGGCAGGGCTTTTGTAAAGGAATATGCTAAGAGAAATCTCTGCTTTCCTAATGCTTGTTTTTCTCTACCCCCATTCTCACTGGGGGAACACGAGCACACCCTCCTCATTATACAGGCAAGGAAATGGAGGCCTAGATGGTTCTCAATCATGGCGTCCTTCTCATCCCCATGATTGTTCCATATGCAGCTACTACCTCACTCCCTTTCAACCCAGTTGAGCTTGGGAAGGAGCAGGACAGCCAAAGCGGACATTTCCACCAAGGCCGCTATGGAGTGCCCCTCCATCCCTGGGGCCCCCAAGCCCTCGGCCAGGGTCCTAAAACTAACTCCACTCAGATTCTAGATCTCTGGCCAGGAATTTGACTTCTACCTCACCTGCTGCTGTTCTTAAGCTTCACTGGATTTCTAATGTCTTGGGGTTCGGTTTTGGCATCACTATGTTCCCCAGCTCAGTTTTAAGGTTATAGTATCTGAAAGGCTGTAGCCACTGCAAGTATTCTTAGGGATCCATTCAAGGAAAAACAGTTTCCAACCACAGCTGGAGCAGCTAGTCAAGCCCAGCCTCCTCCTAACCAGTTACCAAACATCTGATGTTGGACAAGCTGCACTGGTGTTTGGGATTTCCATTCCTGGGTGGAAGAAACTCTTTCTTCCTGCATGTGCAAAGTCAGGTTAATGCCTCTGTGCATCTTAACACTTTTTTTTTTTTCTTACAGTGGTGGATTTTGTCTTTTCTTCTTTCACTTTGTTATTAACATTTATTTTCATTTGGGGATGTTACCTTATAAACTGAAATCCCAGATGAATGTGTACCAGGCAGAATCATCAGACTTGTGCTTTGAAAAAAATCCACATGGACTCTCTTCCTTCCTTTCTTCCTTCCTTCCTTTTGTCTTTTTAGGGCCGCACTTGCAGCGTATAAAGGTTCCCAGCCTAGGGGTCGAGTCAGAGCTGTACCTGCCAGCCTATATCACAGCCACAGCAACAAGGGATCCTTAACCCACTGAGCAAGGCCAGGGATCAAACATGCATCCTAGTGGGTACTAGCAGTGTTGGTTACAGCTGAACCATGATGGGAACTCCCACATGGGCTTTATTTCTGCAGAACTCCCTTTTGCCATTGGATTGAATACCTAAAGATTTGGATGGGACCATCAGGGTAAAGAGTGACACAGGTGAAACTTCCTGCACTGGGATTATTTCCCCATGCATAAAGATTTTCAACAAGTCAGATTTCAGGAAACTGCTGTCTTAAAATTCTTAGTAAACTCACCACGGTCTTAAATGGATTTTAGCTGGTCTGTGTCAAGATCAGGACAAGGAGATAGGCCGAATAAATTTCCTGTGGATGAGCTGTATCCTGAAGTGGTATTCCCAGCAAGAGAAAGGGACAGAGAAGACCAGGAATCATCAGCATTGATAAGTAGTATTGATTGTGTGTCTACTTGCTGCTGGACAGCTAAGGAACAGGGCTGAAAAATCAAAATGCAAAGGTACTGGGTTCTTTGGAAACTTTATAAATGGTTGTGCTAAATAGAGGAAGCTCATGAGCCTGGAAATAAGGTATCAAAAGGGAAATGGGGCAGGGGGACTCTTCCAGGCCTAGAATTTCAAGGTATCTTTTTAAATAACTGAACTGATAAAGGAAGGATTGAGTTGGAGAGTGTGGAGTAAGGTATTAGCTGGTAAGGTTTCCTACTACAAGAATAGTTCTTTTTTGTTGTTTATTTACTTGCTTTTTTCCCCCAACCAGATTGCACATTTGAAATTTCCTCTTTTGATCTTTAAATAGTCCTGGGGGAAACACTTACGAGGGCGACAAGATGTTTACAAACTTTTGTGTATTTCATTAAGAATAAATATTGCAGAGGAGGTTGTAGATCAAATCAGTCTTTGTGGTATAATTAGCTAACCAAAGCTACCTTCCTTCTGCTAGGACTATAGTGAGGTCATTCACCTTAGTTTTTCTACCAGTAAATTGTGGACAGTACATTTCACCAACTAGCTGAGTAGGTATTTAAAAGAACTTTAAGCATTTCTAGGACTCTGTTATATTATAATAAGATTTATAGCTCTACATTTGCTGCAGTGATAGAAGGTTACTGCTCTATATCATCATTATTCTGAAATCTTGAGGTCTTTGCAATAATTCAGGAGTTTGACAATGAAGGATTTAGCTGAAGAATCTGGTATATGGCTCTGTTCTCATTCTGGGTTAGGTTTTGAATTAATTCAATTGAAATTTTAAGAAAAGGTGCCTGTATTTTTCTGATATCAAGTATGAGTATTACATTTTTATGCTTCTGCTCTATTTTTTAACCCTTTATGAACATTTAAACATGCTCTTTTTATAGCTTCTCCTCAGTAGGTTTTTGTGACTATTACTAAGGCACTATTGGTCTTATTGACTAAATGCCATTCAATATTTACCAATAAGTAGAGAGACATGAAAGGCCAGATTTGTTCCCATGATAGAGATGGTTGCTGGGATAAACATTTACAGCAGGTTGTTTTTTCAAGTTGAAAGCTATTTTAATTCCATTGAGTCTCAGATATTTCTTTAAATCTTAGTGCAACTTTCTCATTACATCCCTAAATAAGATTTTTAAAAAATCTTTGGAAATCCAGAGTTCTAGCCAAGTAATAATTCTATGACTGTAATTTAGAAATACAGTATGATGGTTACACTGACTACAGAACAGGTTAAAGAAATTTCTTTTCTTTTTCCCCCTTTTTTTTTGCTTTTTAGGGCCACACTTGCAGCATATGGAGGTTCCCAGGCTAGGGGTCGAATTGGAGCTGCAGCTGCCAGCCTACACCACAATTCATGGCAATACCAGATCCTTAACCCACTGAGAAAAGCCAGGGATCAAACCCACGTCCTCATGGTTACTAGTCGGGTTTGTTACTGCTGAGCCACAATGGGAACTACGAGAAACATTTTTTTTTAAAAAAGCTCATATTTTCATGGGAAAAGAAGGAGCATTTATTGAATACCTACTATGAGCTAGGTATCGAAATTGCTTCCCTGAATTGTCAAACAAATACCAATTACAAGTCCATGGCACAGTGTGAAGAGCTGAATTGTGTCTCCCCCAAAGACATGTTTAAGTCCTAACCCTTAACACCTGTGGTTATGACCTCATTTGGAAACAGGGTCTTTATAGATGTAACCAGGTTAAAAGGAGGTGCAGTAGATTAGGGTGGGCCCTGAATCCAATGACCAGTGTCCTTATAGGAAGAAGGAGAAGCAGACTAGGTGCAGACACTAAGAATACACATGGGGAAAAAGGTTCTGTGAGGACAGAGCAGGGATCAGAGTGATCCGGTTACAAGGCAAGAACACTGGTGATCACAAGCAACCACCGACAGCTAGAAGAGACACAGGACTGGTTCTACCTCAGAGCCTCTGAAAGGTACCAACCCTGCCAACATCTTGATTTTTGGACTTTTGGCTTCCGAGCTGTAAGAGAACCAATTTCTCATTTCAAGCCATCCAGTTGGTGGTAGTTTGCTGCACCAGCCCTAGGACGTGAATACACACCTACAATGATAATACCGCTACTTTACACACCTACAATGATAATACCGCTACTTCACACAAGAAACTTGCCCCAATCATCCAGTTAGTTAGTGATGAGTGCTGGATTCAAGCCCCAGGGCCTACCTGATTTTCTTAACACTTGCCAGGTCCCTGTGCACACAACTTTGCACACTTGTTTTCTTTTCTCTTTAGTCTCAACTCTGTGGGAATAAATGTTACAGCCTCACATCTGTAGGTGGGGAAACCATGTATAATACACTGAGCTGTTCACAGTACTTAAAGTAACAAAACTGCAGTGATTCCCAGGGTATCATAGTGTCCCTGATGGCAGCAAAGTGATGTGAAGTTTTGCATGAATTGGTTAAATCTTTGAAACATGCCAGCTAGACTCATTAAATTTTCCATCTTTAATGAGGCCTATAAAGATGTTTATTACTGTCATTAATTCCTATGTCTATTGAGTTCTTAGGACAAATAGCAGATCCAGAAAAAATTACCTTCTCTTTCTTTTTTGGGTGCACCCATGGCATATGAAAGTTCTCGGACTAGGGGGTTGAATGGGAGCTGCAGCTGAAGCCTATGCCACAGCTGCAGCAATGCTGGATCCTTAACCCACTGAACCCAGCTGGGGATTGAATCTGGGCTGCCATAGAAATAATGCTGGATCATTAACCCACTGTACCACAGTGGGAACTCCTAGGGAAAATTACCCTCACTTTTGGACGCCAGATACTTTGTTTTTGGTGTATACTACCTTTTCCAACAGATTTAATTCTTGTTGCCTAAGGCATATTTAAACATTAAATATTCAATGAAGGATTCTGTAAGCTATATATTAGATTATTTGGAAGTAGCTCTACATAAAATAACGCACTTAATGTGGACCTCTTTGGCATTATCATTAACTTTTCCAAACTTGAATACATTCAGAACATTTGATCTTGACAACTAAGGACTGACTTTCTAGTAATAGGAGGTGTTGCTATGGCATTTGTTTTTGCTCTGAATGAATGGACCATAATGCAAGGAACCTGGACCCATAGATCATGAGTGAAACACAGGCCAACTTCAGTGCCAGGGAAGGGACAGGAGGCACAGAAGGGCTCTCAGGAGTGTGAATTCACACTCTCTGCTTGGGCAGGGGACAAGGCCTGCTGGTGGTGTAGGAGGGCCACTGGGGTGGAGCCCTTCTGGCAGCTTCATGACCTCCAGAAAAAATAGGTCCTTCATTACCCATCAGTGAGGCTCAGGGGGAACCAGGAATCTACAGCCAAAATAAATCCAAATCCTATAAAAGCTCATAGAAAACACCAATCACAAATTACCTTTTCAACACAGCATTGGCAACTAGATTCAGACTGCATATGACAGGTTGTATCAACGAGCTATTTATTTCAGGTCCATACACTTCTATCAATTTAGGAAACAGGCAATTTACCAAAAAAAAGAGCCTTGGAGCAGAGTGGAACCTGCTTGGAGAATCTCAGGTTCCACAAAAGGGGTTTCCTGAAGATCCTACCAGAACACTGAAGAACAGATTTTTTTTTATTTTTTGGGGCCTGCACCCTCGGCATATGGAGGTTCCCAGGCTAGGGGTAGAATCAGAGCTGTAGCCACTGGCCTACACCAGAGCTCACAGCAATGCTGGATTCTTTAACCCACAGAAGGAGGCCAGGGATCGAACCTGCATCCTCATGGATACTAATCAGGTTTGTTAACCACTAAGCCATGACGAAAACTCCCACCCCCTTTTTCTTCCTGCACCCGTGGAATGTGGAAGTTCTCCAGCTAGGTGGTAATTCTTTAGCTTTTTTTTTTTTTTTTTGTCTTTTTGCCTTTTATGTAGAGCCGCACCCGCAGCATATGGAGGTTCCCAGGCTAGGGGTCTAACAGGAGCTGTAGCTGCCGGCCTTCGCCACAGCCACAGCAACGCGGGATCCGAGCCGCGTCTGCGACCTACACCACAGCTCACGGCAACGCCGGATCCTTAACCCACTGAGCAAGGCCAGGGATCGAACCCGCAACCTCGTGGTTCTTAGTCAGATTCGTTAACCACTGAGCCACGAAGGGAACTCCTAATTCTTTAGCTTTTTGAGGAACTACTGAACTGTTTTCCATAGTGTGCAGCCATTCGTGCCAGCGCTACCCAACCCCCCCACACACACACCTTTTTTTGGCCGCAGCATGCAGCAGCTTGATGGGGGAATCTCGTTCCCAGATGAGAGACTGAGCCCGGGCCACAGCAGTGAAAGCACCAAATCCTAACCATGAGACCACCAGGGAACTCTGTTCTTCGCTCTTTTAAAAATTAGGTTGTCTTTGTATTGTTGAGTTGGAGGAGTTATTTTTATGCTCTGTATGTTCAACTCTTACCAGATACATGACTTCTAAATATTTTCTTCTATTCTACAGGTAAGTTTTTTTTCCACTTTCTTGAAAATGTTCTTTAAAGCACAAGTTTTTAATTTTAATAAGACCACTTTAATTTTTGTTGTTGCTCTTACTTTTGCTGTCCAGATCTTTTTTTTTTAAGATAAGAAATAGAACATAACGATAAAGATACTACTTCCTCTCTACAATCCTCCAATCAAGCTCTCCTCTTTTCTTAGAGGCCACCATTATCATGAATTTGGTGATCCATTTCCTAACCATGTTTTATACTTATTATATATAGAGAGTATATATACTATTTTATACAGTATTATACTATATAAAGTATGAAATTAATATTATAATATTAAATATATGTTATAGAACATATATACAATCAACAGCATTCTTTTTTGGTTTTTTTGTTTTTTTTTTTGTTTTTTGGGGTTTTTTTGTCTTTTTGCCTTTTCTAGAGCTGCACTCTCAGCATATGGAGGTTCCCAGGCTAGGGGTCTAATCGAAGCTGTAGCCGCCGGCCTACTCCTCAGCCACAGCAACGTGGGATCCGAGCTGTGTCTGCAACCTACACCACAGCTCACAGCAATGCCAGATCCTTAACCCATTGAGTGAGGCCAGGGATCGAACCCGCAACCTCCTGGTTCCTAGTCAGACTCGTTAACCACTGAGCCACGACAGGAACCCCAACAATCAATAGCATTCTTTTGTATGCTTTTTAAATTGTATGTAAATAATTTATCACTTTTATTTCTGTAGTTTTTCTTTGAGCCCACATTTGAGATCTATCCATGCTAATCTATATTTACCTATTTCATTAATTTTCATTGCTATAGTTGTACTCAACCAAATGATCAGGAAGTGGTATTCAAAATATTTAACAACTGACATGGCTCTGGCACCAACACACGCAGGAGTTCATCATAAGCAATAGCACCTGTAGGTACCTGTGCATACCTGGCTGAATACCAAACAATCTTCCCCATTTTATTTATCTGTCCCATTATTGTGAAATTTATATTGTTTCCAATTTTTCATTGTTATAAACAATACTGCTAGAAATATCCTTCATGCACATCTGTGAAAACTTCTCTAGGATACAGACTTAGGGGCAGAGTTGATGGGTGGTCTGCCACGCACATGTTCTATTTTATTTTTCCTGTTGTATCAGAATTGTGGCTAAGGCCTAAAGCTGAGGACAAAAGATGTTAAGTCCCCACATTCCACATAACCACCATGATGTCATAGCAGTTGTGACAGGCTGCCTCCCAGGAAGACATACTGAGAGGCATCAATGCTGAGAATAGGTCTTTTCTCTAACTGTTCCCACCCAGGTCAACCTAAGGGAAGAACAGGCAGAAAGGAGAGGGTCTTTTGGAGACTATCAAGTTCACTAAGAAAGGAGATTCTCTCTCTTTACACTTGCACAACATCCACCAGGAAAACCAAGGGAGGAAGAAAGACAGTCAGTGATAAACATTTGCTGAGCATTTGTCAGAGCCATTTTCTTTCCCTTCAGCCCCTAAGTCAGAGCCTGGTGGTCCTCTCTCAGGGAAACTGGGGGTGAGGACCTGGGCAAGTAGAGTACCCACTGCTCCAGGGTGTAGAGAGAGTGGCAGGAGAGAAAAGACAGGACTGAGAGAGGGAGCAACAATCCTACCACTAGACACGACAAATATCTTCCTACTGGTCTACAAGCATTGAGAGGATGCCATAGAGGTTGGTTGTGCTAAGCCATCTTGGTGGTATCCCACAAAAGTGCCATCCTCTGGGGGAAGGTCATGGCCAGTGGAGATGCTGAGGCAGGGTGGAAGAAGCTCAGGCAGATTAAATCTCACGTCAGATGACTTCCCATGGAGGTTTTCAAAGAGCCTTATACACGTGCCCCAGGAGAGCACGTGGATTTTGCCATGTGGAGGTGTGGGCAAGAGAAGCAGCAAAAAACTCAGAGATAAGTCTACTGCCCCCCCATCCAATGGTGCAGGAAGGAATTTTACACGTTTCCTTTCCCTCTTCTTCACCCAACCCAAGAGGAAGAAGAAGAGAGAGGGGAAGGTGATGTCTGAGTTTCCATAATGATAGATTCTGCTGGGAGAGGAGGAAAAGAGCTTTGCCTCAGATAGGAGATCAAAGCTTTAAACACATCAATGAGACTGTTCTAATAAGGAAAATTAGCCAAAAGCTGAAGAAGATGGCCAAAGGTTATTAAAGGAGCCTGTTCCTCAGCTGGCAGGGAGGTTCAACACGTTACCATAGTGCATTTGTTGGGCACAATAAAATCTTGTCATGCTGACAACCCAGTGAGACGAGACCGTTAGATGAACTAGTGATACTCGATAAAGGAGCAGTCATGGGAACTGCCAAGGTGCTCTCAGAGTGGGGAAAACACTTATATTCCTCCAGCAGGGAATGAGAGCTCCTTGCCAATCTGATGGGTGTGCAGTGATATCTGTTTGTTACTTCCTGTTTGTGTTTTTTGTTAATAAAAATCATCAATTTTGAACAAAAATAAACCCAAGAAAAAAAATTTTTTTTTTTTTTTTTTTGGCAGCGCCCGAGGCATATGGAAGTTCCTGGGCAGGGATCAAATCCAAGTACAGCTACAACATATGCCACAGCTGCAGCAACACTGACTGGTTCCTTAACCCACTACACCAGGCTGAGGATGAACCTGAGCTGTCTCAGAGACAATGCCAGATCTTTAACCCACTGTGCCACAGTGGGAACTCCAGGACTGACATCTTTATGAAGCTGACCTCTCCTACCCAAGAACAAGACATGTCTTTCCATTAAAATCTATTTTTCTGTCTTTCAGAAGTTCTTCCTCTTTAGAGTCTAGCATACTTCTTGTTAAAATTATTCCTAAAGTGGGGCTCTTTCTACATCATATCCTCTAGTTATTATTTATGTATATTAAGGCTATACATAAATTGATGTTGGAACATCAATCTGGTTTTCAACTGCAGACTTTCCTCCATGGGATGGCTCATCACTTCAGTGCCTGGGCTGGGTCTGCCTTCTGCCTCTTCCCCTCATCTCCAAATCCTGCGATTCAGCCTCCTGGGTTGAATGCTGGGAGGCTGGACACATCTTGAATCCACTGGTAGGGAGTCTGAATACACCCTGCAGGCAATACCTCTGCATTTTCTCATTTAAACTTGCAGACTAATTGTTATCCTGCCACCCTTAGCTGACAGAATGTATCAAAAGAATGGCCCCCGAAGGTAAAGGAGCATTACAGCTGGATTTAAGTAATAACGCGTCTCTCACAAACCTGCACAAGTTGCAATTTGATGAAAATTACAGTCAAACCTTGTGTTGTAAACTGCTGTTTACAGTAGAAAAGAAAAAGACAAAAAAACTCCTGGAAGATATAGAAATAGTATCTAAGACCACCTGGCAGGATGCTTGGAATCATTATGATGTGTAAAGAAAGCTTTGACAATGACGGATAACCTCGGGAAGATCTGAACAGGGCCTTTTGTTTATCTTCACTTGCCTTTGCATTTAAGTCATGTCTTTCACTCAGGGGTGAGATTTCATCTTTGAAAGTTGAAACAATTTTTAACTGAAGAAAGAGGTTTACTGGGCTTTTCATGGACTTTTTCCCATTTCCCCACCCCCTATTTCTCCTTCCCTCCCCTCCTGCCTGTCTCCCTCCCTTCCAGCTGGGGTGTGTCAGTCCTGGGTGCCAGATGCAAAATGATTAAGCCCATGCAGTTCCCCAAGTTGAACTTGCTATTGATTAGCACTTCCTAAATCAAACAGAATTGCTGATCACTATGGCAGAGCGGCCACCACTTGCTTGGGATCTAAGAGCTGTTTGAGCCTGAGCAGGCAGAGGGGGATTTTTGAGGTGTCCTCCCCCACTTAATCACTGCTATAGCCTGCAAGGAGGAAAAATAGCAACTTTCATCGCCAGTTCATGTTTCTTAAGCACCGACTGGGTGTGTGGCAGTGTGTTGTCACAGACGGGATTTTGACAATTAGCAGGAGTTGCTGTCTTGACTCTCCTTGGCTGTGATAATTAATGCCTTAGGACATTTTTATGAGTTGGTATGTGTGCCTGGCACAGGATACATAGTACTGAGAGCGTCAGTTACATCTGACCCTTTTAAAGAATGGAGACTTCAACAAAGAGGCCATTTTGCCCCTTTGGTTTGTAGATACTCAAACAGGTAGTTTCAAATATTAGTGAAATAAAATGAGAAGAGACAGTCTGCAAATCAGCCATTACCCAGTCATCTGTCCAAAGGCATGACATACAACTTCACTCTTGTGTCACCTGCCCCCAATTCCTGCTCTTGCTGATATATCTATACACGTTAGTAGTCCCCCTGTGTAGTGTCTACCTTTTCATCTCCCCACCCAATCCAACCTCCCTTCTGCCCTCCATAATATACAACACACACACACACACACACACACACACAAAGAATTGCTTTTCTTAATCATTTGAGAGTAAGTTGTAAACCCTAGGCTCCCTTCTTCCTGAAGACTTTCATGTGTATTACTGAAGAAGAACATTCTTCTACATAATCATAGTATGATTATTAAATTCAAGACACTTAACTTTGTTACAATACTATTATGCAAACTTAGCCCATATTCAGATTTTATCAACTGTCCCAATAATGTCCTTTATAGTACTTTTCCAGCCCAAGATCTAATCATGAATCATGCATTTCATTTAGTTATTATGTCTCTGCAGTCTCCTTCAATCCGGAAGAAGTCCTCAACCTTTTAATATTTTGTCTTTGATGACACTGGTATTTTTTGAGGACTATATAGGTCAGTTGTTTTGTATATTAGCCCCCAGTTTTGGCTTGTCTGATGTTTCTTCATGATTAGATTCAGCCTATACATTTGGGGCAGGAATTCTATGCAAGGAGAATTATTTCCACCCGAGGGCATCCTAGCAAGACACATGTGATATCAGTTTGTCCCATTTTTTGAATTGTTATCTAAGATAAGGTTTTAAAGAGTTTGTGAACTCACCTTTTAAAATTGTTCCTATAGCCAGCTAGTGGTCAATATTAAAGAACTTGAGTATCAGCTCTAGGGATTAAAGAGCAGTTAGAAATATATGCTATTGGGCCTGACACTTGAGATTGACCTAAAATGACAAAAAATGATCTCTCTGGCTCCTAAAACAATACAAATGCATACCTCACAAATCAGACCACTGAGTATGACTAATGGTTCCTAAATATGGTTAAAGCCTGAGCAGGGAATAATAGTCATGCTTTCACTTTCTCTTTCATCTTTCTACAAGCATGCACTGAGTATTATTGTTGTTGTTGTTGTTGTTGTTGTTATTAAACCTGGGCTTGACTTTCCTCATCTTTAGAATAAAGGAGTTGGACTTGGAGATTCATTAAGTTCTCCCAGTGTCTATATCCTCAATAATATGGGCAAAGCAAATAGAATTTGTAAAACATACAGTATTGGGCTTAGGAAATAGAAGAACATGCCTACAAGAAAGAAAGAATTTTACCCAATTTTTAGTAGTCAGAAACAGAGGGCTTCAAGTCATAGGTTGTCCTGACACAATTTGAAATTGTTCTTAACTGTCTATCTGCTTTCTTGGTCACCAGAATATCTAACAAAATAACTCACAGGAGATAAACTTCATGCTTAAAAGGGCATTGGAATTCCTATTTTATAGAAATTTAAAAGTAGCTACTTTTAGAAACCAGGAAATAAAAACAAAGTTATTTTCTAATTGGAGATCACCTGAAATCTTCTCTATATTTTCTACTGTATAAATGTTTGATTTCAGAGTTTTTTTCTGTTTTTTATTTTGCATGTTAACTCTCCGCTTTGTCATAAATCTTTGGTTTATTCACTTTAAATCAGAGCCTGACCTTCTCTCTGAGGCCAATGCCAGGCTTTCTAGGAAGTTGTTGGGGAAAAGCTGGCCAGTGAGTGGTTTCCTGATAATTGCCAAGTTTCCATATAAGAAAGAACCCCATTTTATTTCAGAACATCCTCACCTCAGGTCCAAACCAAGGATAATAGAAGAGAAATACTGGCTCAAGAGTTCTGAGCTACTTTCTCAACGTCCCAGAGAATGTAACAGACCAAAGCCAAGCATCTGTGCAAATTCATTGCCTTTGTCGAACTTTTGAAAGGGATCTTCCAAATAATCATATTATAGATAAGTCAACTCAAGTCCAGAGGGATTGTCTTGCTTAAGATCAAAGCACTAGTAATAATAATAGGTACTTTTCGGAGCACCTACTGTGTGTCTTGCACTTTACATTACCTTTAATTTTCACAGTACCAATGTATTACACGACTTTTATTTGAGGTTAAAAGTCAGACTAAGAGAATTTAGATAACTCGCTCATGCTTATACAATATAGTAGGTAGCAGAGCCTGCTCTTGAAACCAGGCCTGTGAGATAATATCCGCCCTGCATGTTTCTGCATCACATCACAGGCAAAGAGGAGGCTGGCCAGAGTGCTTGTTCCTTCCTCTTACTTTCCTGTGAAAGAAGTCAGTGTGAAACTGAAGCAGGCTGATGCTACCAGAATTCTTCAAATGTACTTTCCTTGTCAGGGCACTTATCATCTGCTTTTATTAGTTATTGGATTCTTTGTCTGCCCCTGCCTGATCACAATTTCCACTGTGGCAATAATACTGCCTTTTGTTCACAGTTTTACTTGATGCAAAACACAGTGCCTGAAACATAAAAGGTGCTCAATAAATGCTTAATGTGAAGCAGAAAAGAAGGGGAGGAGGAAGGGACAGAAAGATGGAGAATGGAAACCAGAGAGAGGGAGAGAGAGAGAGGTAGAAGAACATAAAAGAAGAAAATTAGAGAGAAAACAAGTGGAGCTCTGACTTTCTAACATTAAGGCTTTCCTCCTTGTTGCAAATTCCGAAGGAACCTAATTTGGTGATTTCTCAACACAGGCACACACATACAAATGGTATTACATTTTGGTTTTATCTCAGCAGAGAAAATTGCGAACAACCTAATTACTCAAAAATAAGTACATGAGTAAGTAAATTAGGTACATCCACTCAATGGAAGAATATGCAAATTTTTTAAATAATTGTTTCAAAGACGAGGAGAAAATGCAAGAAAATATATTGGCTAGGATAGAATTACTGGTTTAAAAGGGAAGCAGAATATTAAAATGCAGAGATGTATAGATGGATAAAGACAAAATAATATATACAGAAATAAGAGGGTTTCCAGTTTTACTGTATACTTTTTAAAAATCCATAGGGCCTAATATAATGTTTGGCACACAGTAGAAGTTAAAGATAAGAATAACCAAGGGGAGTTCCCGTAGTGGCGCAGCAGTAACGAACCCGACTAGTATCCATGAGGATGCGGGTTCGATCCCTGGCCTCGCTCAGCGGGCTAAGGATCTGGCATTGCCCTGAGCTATGGTATAGGTCGCAGATGAGGCTCAGATCTTACATTGCTGTGGCTCTGGTACAGGCCATCAGTCTGGCAGCTGCTGCTCCAATTCGACTCCTAGCCTGGGAACTTCCATGTGCTAAGGGTGCAGTTCTAAAAAGCAAAAGAAAAGAAAAGGAAGGGAAGGAAAGAATAACCATGGTTTGGTACAGCCATTATGGAAAACAGTATGGAATTTCCTCCATAAAGTAAAAAAAAGAAATCTGTATGATCCAGCAACCCCATTCCTAGGTATACAACCAAAAGAAATAAAATTACTGTCTTGAAGAGATACCTGCCCTCCCATGTTTATTTCAGCATTATTCACAGTAGCCAAGATATGGAAACAGCCTAAGTGTTCATTCTCAGATGAATGGATAAAGAAAATGTAAGATTTTCATTGGGAATATAATGCAGCCTGAAAAAGGAGGGAAATCCTGCCATTTGTGAGAACACAGATAAATCTGGAGGATATTCTACCAAGTGCAATAACCCAGAGAAAGAAAGACAAATACTGAATGATCTTATATGTGGAATCTAAAAAGTCAAATGCATAAAAACAGAGAGCAGAATGTTGGTTACCAGGATCTGAGGCTGCTAGGGTAGGAGAAATGGGGAGATGCTGGCCAAAGGGTAATTTTAGACAGAAGACGAATAATTTCTGCAGACCTGAAATTATGTGACTATGGTTAGTAAGATATTGTATATTTGAGGTTTTCTAAGACAGTAGATCTCAGCTGTTCTCACCACACAAATACTTACAAAGTTAACTATGTGATGCAATGGGTATGTTAATTAGCTTGATTGTAGTAATCATTTCAGTGTGTACATATATCAAAAATTACATGGTACACCTTAGATATAGACAATTTTAATTTGTCAAACATACTTCAATAAAGCTGGGAAAAATGCAAAGCACACACCCAAAATTTAAGACAAAAAATGAAGAATCATGATTTATTGACCATTTACACTGATTTCCAAGATGGAGTAACAGAGACTAGATTTTCCTTATTGCTTTAAACAACAAGCAAAACAAACAAAATATGTAAAACAATAATTTTCAAGCTTCACAGTTCACCAATCACCTGAGGGGAGAAAAACAAACCAGGTAAACCCTATAATTGCCCCAGCCTACTGCCTAGAGAGTTTCCAGGCCACAATACAGAGAAGGAGAACCAAAGCAGAACCTAGAGGTCTCCCTGAGTTGAAGAGACAAAGTTAGGAATTCAGGAAGGTGCAAATATAGTTTTAAGGGCAGAGCTGCTAAGAGTAAAGCTGCACAGAAAGAGAGCTATGGAGATGTTTTCCTCTAGAGTCTCCAGCTGAGTACTAATCAGTGCATTCAACTGAGGAAGCCACCCAAGACAGGGAAAAAGTCTACTGGAAAGGAGCAGACCAGGAATAATTCCATGTTCTCACTGGCCAGAACAGAAAGACATTATGATACATGGGACACTGGATACAGTATTCAGTAGAGTATTGTCTCAACAGACTAGACTAAAATCAAGACTAAAGGCTATTCTGGTCTGCTTAAAAAATCTTAAAAGCAGAGTTCCTGTCCGTGGCTCAGTGGTTAATGAATCCGACTAGGAGTCAAGGATTGCTCAGTGGGTTAAGGATCTGGCATTGCTGTGAGCTGTGATGTAGGTTGCAGATGCAGCTCGGATCCCACATTGCTGTGGCTGTGGCATAGGCTGGTGGCTACAGCTCCTATTAGACCCCTAGCTTGGGAACCTCCATATGCCGCGGGTGTGGCCCTAAAAAATGACAAAGGACAAAAACATTAAAAAAAACAAAAACACAAACAAAAAAAATCTTAAAGGCAAGTCATGGAAGGACCATACTGTCCCCATGTAACTTTGTTGCATCTCTGAAAAAAAGGGGGGGGGGGTGTTCAGCTGTTTAGAGGAATATAAAAATAAATAGAAACCTACAAGGTAAAATTCACATTGTCTGGTATCCAACTTAAAATTACCAGGCATGCAAAGAGGAAAACAGGACTCAAAATAAGGTCAAAAAACAATCAATGGAAAAGATTCACAAATGACACTGATAATACAATTAGTGGTGAGAGTTTTAAAAACAATTATTATAACTCAGTCTATATGTTGAAAAAGATCGAGGAAAGTAAAAGCATAATGAGTAGAAGGATATAAAAATGATGCAACTTGAACTTATGGACATGAAAACTGCAATGTCTGATAAAACAAAGCTACTGGATGGAATTAACAAAAGATGAGATATTACTGAAGTAAGGATTAGTGAACCTGAGAACTAGCAACAAAAACTATCCAAAATGAAAGCAAGAGACAGAAGACTAAAATAAAATGAAAAGAGCAGTAGGACAACTTCAAGGAGCCTGATACACATATAATAGAAATCCTTGACGGAGGGATAGGAATAAAAAATATTTGAAGAAATAATGGCTAAGATGTTTCAAATTTTAACTTATAAATATGAAGATGCAAGAAACTCAACTGATCTTCAAATTGTAACTCAAATGTGCTATCCCAAGGCACACACTAATCAAATTGTTTTAAAATAGTGATAAAAAGAAATTCTTAAAAGCAGCCAGAGGAAGAAAAGACATTATGTACAAAAGAACAAAGACAAATGTCTATTCAGGTCTTTTGCCCATTTTTCAGTTGGATTGCTGGCTTTTTTTGCTGTTGAGTTGTATAAGCTGTTTGTACATTTTAGAGGTTAAGCCCTTGTCAGTTGCATCATTTGAAACTGTTTTCTCCCATTCTGTAAATTGTCTTTTTGGGGTTTTTTTATGGTTTCCTTTGCTGCACAAAAGCTTGTCAGTTTGATTAGGTCCCATTGGTTTAATTTTGCTTTTATTTCTGTTATTTTGGGAGACTGACCTGAGAAAACATTAATAAGGTTGATATCAGAGAATGTTTTGCCTATGTTCTCTTCTTGGAGTTTGATGGTGTCTTGTCTTATGTTTAAGTCTTTAAGTGGTTTTGAGTTTATTTTTGTGCATGGTGTGAGGGTGTGTTCCAGTTTAACTGATTTACATGCAGCTGTCCATTTTCCAAGCACAACTTGCTGGAAAAGACTGTCTTTTTCCCGTTTTATGTTCTTGCCTCCTTTGTCAAAGATTAACCTTCTGTAGGTGTCTTGTTTTATTTCTGGGTTCTCTATTCTGTTCCATTGGTCTGTATGTCTGTTTTGGTACTGGTACCACACTGTCTTGATTACTGTGGCTTTGTAATATTGTCTGAAGTCTGGGAGAGTTATGCCTCCTGCTTGGTTTTTGTTCCTCAGGATTGCTTTGGCAATTCTGGGTCTTTTTTGGTTCCATATAAATTTTTGGATTCTTTGTTCTAGTTCTGTGAAAAATGTCATGGGTAATTTGATAGGGATTGCATTGAATCTGTATATTGCTTTGGGTAGTACGACCATTTTAATGATATTAATTCTTCCAGCCCAGGAACATGGAATATCTTTCCACTTCTTTGAATCCTCTTTAATTTCCTTGATTAATGTTTTATAGTTCTCATCATATAAGTCTTTCACTTCCTTCGTCAGGTTTATTCCCAGATATTTGATTTTGTTGGATGCAATTTTAAAAGGTATTGCAGGAATCTTTTCTAATATTTCATTGTTAGTATACAGAAATGCAACCGATTTTTGAATGTTAATCTTATATCTTGCTACTTTGCTGAATTTGTTGATCAGCTCAAGTAGTTTTTAGGTTGAGTCCTTAGGGCTTTCTATATATAGTATCATGTCATCTGCATACAGTGACAATTTTACCTCTTCTCTTCCAATTTAGGTATCTTTTATTTAGATATTTCTCAAGGAAGATATACAGATGGCCAATAAGCACATGAAAAAATGCTCAACATCACTGATTATTAGAGAAATGCAAATCAGAACTACTATGAGGTACCACCTCACACCAGTCAGAATGGCCATCATTAATAAGTCCACAAATAAAAAATGCTAAAGAGGGTGTGGAGAAAAGGGAATCCTCCTGCACTGTTGGTGGGAATGTAAATTGGTACAACCACTATGGAAAACAGTATGGAGGTACCTCAGAATATTACACATAGAACTACCATACCACCCAGCAATCCCACTCTTGGGCAAGTTTTATCCAGACAAAACTTTCATTGAAATAGACACATGCACCAACATGTTCATTGCAGCACTATTCACAATAGCCACGACATAGAAAAAACCTAAATGTCCATTGACAGACGATTGAATTAAGAAGATGTGGTATATATACACAATGGAATACTACTTATCCATAAAAAAGAACAAAATAATGTCATTTGCAGCAACATGGATGGAACTAGAGTCTCTCAAACAAAGTGAAGTAAGTCAGATGGAGAAAGAAAAAACCATATGATATTACTTATATCTGGAATCTAATATATGGCACAAATGAACATTTCCACAGAAAAAAAAAAATCATGGACATGGAGAACAGACTTGTGGTTGCCAAGAGGGAAGGGGAGGGATTGAGAGGGACTGGGAATTTGGGGTTAATATATGCAAACTATTGCCTTTGGAGTGGATAAGAAATGAGATCCTGCCATATATCACTGGGAAATATATCTAATCACTTATGATAGAGCATGATAATGTGAGAAAAAAGAATGTATACATGTATTTGTGACTGGGTCACCTTGCTGTATAGTAGAAAACTGATAGAATACTGTAAACCAGCTATAATGGAAAAAATAAAAATTATTATTAAAAAAAAAAGGAGTTCCCATCATAAAAAAAGGAGTTCCCATCATGGCGCAGCAGAAATGAATCCAACTAGGAACCGTGAGGTTGTGGGTTCAATCCCTGGCCTTGATCAGTGGGTTACAGATCTGGCATTGCCATGAGCTGTGGTGTAGGTCACAAAAGTGGCTCAGATCTTTGGTTGCTGTTGCTAAGGCAAAGGCCAGCAGCTGTAGCTCCAATTAGACCCCTACCCTGGGAACCAAATAAATAAGTAAATTAATTAATTAAATTAGAAAAGGAACAAAGAATGACAGCAAACTTCTTATTGAATATAATGCAAGTCAGAGACAGTAGATGAGCATCTACTAGTATTAAAAGAAAAGAATGTTCATTCTAGAACCCTAGAATACCCAACAATACATTTCATAAATGAAGGTGAAATAAAATCTTTTTTCAAACATACAAAAGCAGAATGCACTCGTTACAATCAGATCTGCTCATAAGAGATGTTAAAGGATGTCCTTCAGGCAGAAGGAAAGTCATGCTAGATATAAATCCAGTGCACAAAAAGGACTGAACAGCACTGAGCACTGGAACTGGTAATTATATGGGTTAAAAAATATAGAGATTTTTTTTCTTTTTCTTTCCTTTTTTTTGGGGGGAAGGGCGGTGTTGGGTATTTACTGTTTGCAGGCACTCTGCTAGTCGTTTTGCATGTACAACTCATATTCTTACATTGACCCTAGGGTGGAAATTACTACCTAAGTTTTACTGAAGAGGAAACTTAGACTTGATGAGCTCAAGGTCACACAACCTAGTTGTACATTGACAAGGCTGGTAGCCAAGAATGATCCCAAACACATTGCAAGCATTTGATGAACAGATGTCATTTGAAAATGTGATGAAGGTCATTGCAAAAATCAAACTTGCAAGGTGACTACAGAGTCTGACAACCTACAAGGCAAGCCTTGAATTTAAAAAAAAAAAAAAATTAATTTTTTTTTACATAACAGTTCCTAGGCAGAGATTGGATTAAGATGGCAGAATAGAAGGACTGGAGCTCAACTTCTCTCCCAAAAAACAGCAAAACTGCAAACAAATGCTGAGCAACCTTCAACCAAATGGACTGTAAACTTGCGAAAAAGATATTCTGCTCCAGAAGACCAAGAGGAGACCACATCAAGAGGTAGGAGGGGTGATTACGCAATAGAAGCAACCCCATACCTCCCGGATGGGAAGCCCCACAGACTGGAAAGTACTGTATCACAGAGACTCAGCTACAGGACTGAGAGTTCTGAGCCCCATGTCAAATCCCCACGCCTGGGGATCTGGCAGAGGGAAAAAGAGCCCCTGGAGCATCTGGCATTGAAGGCCAGCGGGGCTTGTGTGCAGGAGTTCCACAGGACTGGGGGAAACAGAGACCCCATTCTTGAAAGGCACACACAGACTTTCACGTGCACTGGGTACCAGGGCAAAGCAGTCTCCACAGGAATCCGGGTGGAACCTGACTGCAATTCTTGGAGGATTTCCTGGGAAAACAGGGGTGACTGTGCCTTGTTGTGGGGGAAGGGCATTGGAGGTGAAGCTCTCGGGGACATTCAGCAGCCTGCATTTCTCTGGAGGCGGCCATTTCTGGGAAAATCTGGTCCCTGCCATCAGCGCTTAGAAGCCCCAGGCCAAACAACAATCCAGGTGGAATCTCAGCCCCACCCATCACTAAACAGGCTGCCTAAAGACCTCTCAGGCAGCCTCTAATCTCAACCAGAGACAAAACCCCACCCATCAGAGGGAGAGGAATCAACCTCACCTACCAGTGAGCAGGCATCAGTCCCTCCCATCAGGAAGCCTACAGCAAGCCTCCTCCAAACCAACTTTAGCCACAGGGGAGGCAAACACCAGAATGAAGAGAGGCTACAACTCTATTGTTGGCAAAAAGGTCACCACACCAAAAACCTATAAAAATGAAAAGACAGAAAACTATAACCCAGATAAGGGAGAAAGAGAAAAGCCCAGAAAAACAGCTCAGTGATGAGGAGATTATCAGCCTCCCAGAAAGAGACTTTAGACTGTTGATGCTGAAGATGATGCAAGGCATTGGAAATAAACTGGAGGCAAAGATTGATCATTTACAGGAAACACTGAGCAAAGAAATACAAGCTGTGAAAAGTAAACAAGAAGAGATGCAAAATACAATAACTGAAATAAAAAATTCATTAGAAGCAGCCAATATAGAATACAGGAGGCAGAAGAACGAATCAGTGAGGTGGAAGACAGAGTAGTGGAAATCACTAATGCAGAAGAGAAAAGAGATAAAAGATTGAAAGGAAATGAGCTGAGTCTCAGAGAACTCTGGGATAATGTTAAATGCACCAACATCCATATCATAGGGGTGCCAGAGGGAGAAGAGAGAGAGAAGGGGACAGAAAAAATATTAGACGAGATAATAGCCAAAAGCTTCCCTAATATGGGAAAGGAACCACTCACTCAAATACAGGAAGCACAACGAGTACCATATAAAATAAACCCAAGGAGGAACACCCCGAGACATATATTAATCAAAATGACCAAAATTAAAGACAAAGAGAAAATACTGAAAGCAGCTAGGGAAAAGAAACAAATGACATACAAGGGAACCCCAATAAGGTTATCAGCAGATTTTTCAGCGGAAACTCTGCAGGCCAGAAGGGAGTGGCATGATATACTAAATGTGATGAAAGGGAAAAACTTCCAACCAAGATTACTTTATCCAGCAAGGCTCTCTTTCAGATTTGAAGGAGAGATCAAAACCTTTACAGATAAGCAAAAGCTAAGAGGTTTTTGCAATACTAAACCAGCTTTACCACAAATCCTAAAGGAACTTCTCTAGGCAGAAAAGAAAAGGCCACAACCAGAAACAAAAACACCACAAATGACAAGGACCACCAATAAAGGCATGTATACAGTAAAGATACTAAATCATCCATGCACAATTATGCTACCAAAATCAGAAATCATGAGAAGAGAGCACAAATGCAGGTCACTGGAGAAGCACGTGCAATTAAGAAACCAACAACTTAATACAATCTCAGTTATATATAGACTCCTATATCAAAACTTCAGGTGTAACCGCAAACCAAAAATCTACAATTGATAGACAAACAAATAAGAAAAATCAACTCAAATACAACATTAAAGGAATCCATCTTGTGAGAGGAGACAACAAGAGAACAAGGGAAGAAAAAAAGAGCAACAAAAACCCCAAACAGTTAATACAATGGCAATAAGAACATACATATCAATAATTACCTTAAAGTTCATGGACTCAATGCCCCAACCAAAAGACATGGACTAGCCGAATGGATACAAAAACAAGACCCATATATATGCTGTCTTCAAGAGACCCACTTCACTTCTAGAGACACATACAAATTGAAAGTGAGAGGATGCAAGAAAATATTCCATGCAAATGGGCATCAAAAGAAAGCTGGAGTAGCAATATTCCTATCACACAAAAGACACTTTAAAATGAAGAACATTTTAAGAGACAAGGAAGGGCACTACATAGTGATCAAAGGATCAATCCAAGAAGAAGATATAACAATTTTAAATATCTACGCACCCAGCATAGGATCACCACAATATATAAGGCAACTGCTAACAACTTTAAAAGGAGAAGTCAACAATAACACCATCATAGTGGGGGACTTTAACACCCCACTTACACCAATGGACAGGTCATTCAGGCAGAAAATCAATAAGGAAACACAGGCCCTGAATGAAGCATTAGATCAGATGGACTTCATAGATATTTATAGGACATTCCATCCAAAAGCAACAGAATACACATTCTTCTCAAGTGCAAAGGGAACATTCTCTAAGATTGATCACATCCTAGGTTACAAAACAAGCTTGAGTAACTTTAAGAAAATTGAAATCATTTCAAGCATCTTCTCTGATCACAATGCTATACGCTGGAAATCAACAAGAAAAAAATGGCCAAAAATACAAACACATGGAGACTAAACAACACGCTACTAAATAACCAATTGATCACTGAAGAAATCAAAGAGGAAATTAAAAAATACCTAGAAACAAATGACAACAAAGACATGACACCCCAAAAAACTCTGGGATGCAGCAAAAGCAGTTCTAAGAGGAAAGTTTATAGCAATACAAGT
>PVHT021183693.1:15329737-15347882 GCA_004024745.2 Catagonus wagneri
GTTAGTAGAAGAAAAGAAATCATAAAGATCAGAGCAGAAATCAATGAAATAGAAACAAAGAAAACCATAGAAAAGATCAATGAAACTAAAAGCTGGTTCTTTGAAAAGATCAACAAAATTGATAAACCCTTAGCCAGACTTATCAAGAAAAAAAGAGAGAGGATACAAATCAATAAAATTAGAAATGAAAAAGGAGAAGAAACAATAGACATCACAGAAATACAAAGGATCATAAGAGACTACTGTATGCAACTCTATGGCAATAAAATGGAAAACCTAGAAGAAATGGACAAATTCTTAGACAAGTACAATCTGCCAAGACTAAACCAAGATGAAATAGAAAATATGAATAGACCAATCACAAGTTCTGAAATTGAAACTGTGATTAAAAACCTTCCAACAAACAAAAGTCCAGGACCAGATGGTTTCACAGGTGAATTCCATCAAACATTTAGAGAAGAGCTAACACCCATCCTTCTGAAACTCTTCCAAAAAATTGCAGAGGGAGGGACACTCCCAAACTCATTCCATGAGGCAGCCATCACACTGATACCAAAACCAGACAAAGATACTACAAAAAAAGAAACTACAGGCCAGTCTCACCAATGATCATAGATGCAAAAATTCTCAACAAAATACTAGTAAACTGAATCCAACAATACATTAAAAGGATTGTACACCACAATCAAGTGGGATTTATCCCAGGGATGCAAGGATTCTTCAGTATCCACAAATCAATCAGTGTGATACACCACGTCAACAAACTGAAGAATAAAAACCATATGATCCTCTCCATAGATGCAGAAAAAGCCTTTGACAAAATCCAACACCCATTTCTGATAAAAACCCTTCAGAAAGTGGGCATAGCGGGAACCTACCTCAACATCATAAAGGCCATCTATGACAAACCCAGAGCTAACATCATTGCCAACGGTGAAAAGCTGAAAGAATTCCCACTGAGATCAGGAACAAGACAGGGATGTCCACTCTCGCCACTACTATTCAACATAGTTCTGGAAGTCCTAGCCACAGCAATCACAGAAGAAAAAGAAATAAAAGGAATCCAAATTGGAAAGGAAGAAGTAAAACTATCACTTTTTTCAGATGACATGATACTATACCTAGAGAATCCTAAAGACTCTACCAGAAAACTCTTAGAGCTCAACCATGAATTTGGCAAAGTTGCAGGATACAAAATTAATACACAGAAATCAACTGCATTTCTATATACTAATAATGAAAGATCAGAAAGAGATATTAGGGAAGCAATCCCATTTACCATCGCATCAAAAAGAATCAAATACTTAGGAATAAACCTGCCTAAAGAGACAAAAGACCTGTACTCTGAAAATTATAAGGTGCTGATGAAAGAAATCATGGATGACTTGAACAGGTGGAAAGACATTCCATGCTCTTGGATTGGAAGAGTCAATATTATCAAAATGACTATACTACCCAAGGCAATCTACACATTCAATGAAATCCCTATCAAATTACCAAGGACCTTTTTCACAGAACTAGAACAAAATAGTTTAAAGTTTGTTTGAAAACACAAAAAACCCAGAATAGCCAAAGACATCCTGAAAAAGAAAAATGGAGCTGGAGGAATCAGCCTCCCTGACTTCAGACTCTACTACAAAGCTACAGTCATCAAAACCGTAAGGTACTGGCACAAAGACAGAAATATAGATCAGTGGAACAGGATAGAAAGCCCAGAATTAAACCCATGCATCTATAGTCAACTAATCTATGACAAAGGAGACAAGAATATACATTGGAGAAAAGACATCCTCTTCAATAAGTGGTGCTGGGAAAACTGGACAGCTACATGGAAAAAAATGAAACTAGAACACTTCCCAACAGCATGCACAAAAATAAACTCGAAATAGATTAAAGACCTAGATACTATAAAACTCTTAATAGATTAAAGAAAAGATACTATAAAACTCTTAGAGGAAAACATAGGCCAAACACTCTCTGACATAAATGATAGCAACATCTTCTCAGATCCATGTGTCAGAGTAAGGACAATAAAAGGAGAAATAAACAAATGGGACAATTAAACTTCAAAGTTTCTGCACAGCTAAGGAAACTCTAAACGAAACGAAAAGACAACCCACAGAATGGGAGAAAATATTTGCCAATGATTCAACTGACAAGTGATTAATCTCCAAAATTTACAAACAACCTCCTACAGCTCAATACCAAAGAAACAAACAACCCCATCCAAAAATGGGCAGAGGATCTAGGCAGACAGTTCTCCAAAGAAGACATGCAGATGGCAAATAAACACATGAAAAGATGTTCAACATCGCTCCTCATTACAGAAATGCAAATCAAAACCACTATGAGGTACCACCTTACACCAGCCAGAATGGCCATCATTAAAAAAGTCTACAAACAATAAGTGCTGGAGAGGGTGTGGAGAAAAAGGATCCCTATTACACTGTTGGTGGGAATGCAAATTGGTGCAGACACTGTGGAAAACAGTATGGAGATTCCTCAGAAAACTCAAAATAGAATTACCATTTGATCCAGAAAGCCCACTCCTGCGCATCTATCCAGAGGAAACCATGACTCGAAAAGACACCTGTACTCCAGTGTTCATTGCAGCACTCTATGCAATAGCCAGGTCATGGAAACAACCTAAATGCCCATCGATAGAGGAGTGGATAGGGAAGATATGGTACATACACACAATGGAACGTTACTCAGCCATTAAAAGGAACGAATTACCAACATTTATAGCAACATGGATGGACCTAGAAATTATCATGCGAAGTGAAACCAGTCAGACAATTAGACAGCAACACCCAATGCTACTGCTTACATGTGGAAACTAAAAAGACACAATGAACTTCTTTGCAGAACAGACAATGACTCACAGACTTTGGAAAACCTTGGTTTTTCAAATAAGACAATCTAAGGGGTGAGGGGATGCACTGTGGGTCTGGGATACAAAATCTATCAAATTGACTTGTGATGATTTATGTACAACTATAATTGAAATAAAATACATTAAGAAAAAAAACATTTCCTAGGGAAGTAAGAGTATGTTTGAAAGTAACTCTTGGTTTTAGGACAAGGAGATTGGCTAAGCACACACTGTAATATACAGCTTCAGACACACTAGACACAGTGGGGGTCTATCAGTGGACAAGAAACTGGGAGAAATAATGTCAAGATTAGGTAACTGTGGAGTTCCCATCATGGCGCAGCAGAAACGAATCTGACGAGGAACCATAAGGTTGTGGGTTTGGTCCCTGACCTCGCTCAGTGGGTTAAGGATCCGGCGTTGCCATGAGCTGTGGTGTAAGTCACAGACATGGCTCAGATCTAATGTTGCTGTGGCTATGGCATAGGCCAGCAGCTACAGCTCTGATTAGACCCCTAGCATGGGATTCTTCATATGCTGCAGAAGCGGCCCTAAAAAGACAAAAAAAAAAAAAAAGATTAGGTAACTACAATAAAAAATTTTGGTTCTAGTGACCAATGGAGAAATCTTTGGGGGGTGCGGATATATATACAACAAGAACCCTGAGCATTTGAGGAAAGTCAATGTTTTGAAAAAGAGAATAGATAAAACAAATAAAAGAATCTTCATATAAGGAAACAGAGTAAATAAAGCATTTAGAACAGGATTTTTAAATAACTGGATTTAATAACCCTAATAAGATCAAGGAAAGAACTGCACTGTGAAACAAGAAAAGTCTCTAAAACAAGAACAGGTTGTTATGAACAAGACTAATTAGCAACCTTGGAAAGAGAAGCAACTCCTAATTCATAGGAAAGAAAAATTGTTTAGTTGTCTGTGGGTAGTGTTTTTCAATTTTCCAATGGGAGAATATTTTTTTCCAGCACCTAGTGTCAGCCTGATGGAAAACCTGAAAACTGTAAAGTAAAAACTGCAAAATTTTAGCAGAACCAAATAGCTAACAGAGGCTGCCTTGTTAAATTTCTATCCAGTGTGCTCCCCCCCAAAAAAAATGTAATTATAACAATTGATTTTTCTAAGTGCATAGTGTTCTCTTTAATAGCTGATGCAAAATATGGCAAGAGAGACAACAAGTCTGGCGAGTGGTGTCATGAGCCCACAGAGCTGATCTGACCATTTAGCAGCAACAGATGGGAGTAAAATGTTGTGTGAAGCAGTTCCATGCTCTCCTCTTATTATGTGTGGTGGGCCATGAAAATTAATGCCTAGGAAGGAACAAGAAAATGAAAGATTTCCTAGAATTTTAATGAGCCCTCAAATGAAGGCTTTTGGGGTTATTTCATATCTCAAAATTAGGGAGAAGGAAAACAAACACCACAGTGAAAAAAAACCTAAAGATTTGGGTTAAGTAGTTGGATTTAAACGTGCTGAGACACAAGACAGCCAAGGTTTTGGATTTCTATTGGCTGTGACGACACAACTTTCTTTCATTTGAGCTAAACAAACATCACCTAGAATGCAGGAAGATGAAGCCAGTTGTGTGATCATGGTCATGGGATAACCCTAGAGTGTGCTAGTGGCAACCATACCACACTGGTGCATAAGCAGGTGTGTGCAATCCAGGCTGCAATACTCCTGCACACTGACATGGCCCAAAGCCTCTGAGGTTTATGGGACTTCACTTCCAACCTGCTGTCCATGAAATGAGATTATGATAAAGTTTCAACAGTTTGCTAAAAGATGATCCAAAAATTTCGAAAAAGCACTACTTATTTAAATCAGATTGGTCAATGATTTATCAAAATAAAACAAAGTATTTTGAAGAGCTACTGCTTGATCCTTTTAGGAATCTATAAGCAAGCCTTATCTCTAAAGTCTTAATATTAAAATGCTGTCATGCATGCATAATGGTAATAACACTCTATTATGGTAATAGGAGTAAGAAATAACAAAGTAGAGATGGGAAAAAATCACTTTTTCCATCTGTATCTGCAAAATACTGGTCCCTATAAAATGCTCAAAGGAAAAGCGTTTTGTGAACCAATAATTTGGGGGCAGTACTCTATAATTTGTTTCCTTTGGAGATGCATAATTCACATTTGAATATTAAAGGCTCTGAGAAGGCATACAGTAAAGAAATTTGTGGACTTTGTCAAACCCAGTTATTTCTGAAACTAACTGTTCATAGATCTATTTGTCCATCCATCCATCCATCCTCCATCCATCTGTCCATTCATCTACCTGTACAAACAATGATTATATCTCATGGAACTAGTGTTCCATTGAGCATAATTCTGAAATCATGGTACACTAGACACACTTTCACTGCTTATTCTTATCTCTGTGGAACTTTCTTCAGTATCCCAGCTGGAATGACCCACAAGTCCTCTGTGGCCCCATGGAAATTACTACAAACCACTTAGAGGATGCATAAAGAGATTAAACCAAAAGTTTGAGAAGTACATTTGGTGACTCTAATGGCTAACAGTGTACATGTATCTCCTCACACTATACATTCCTCCAGGCATGAGGTATTTTATTTATTTTAATATTCTCACCACACAATATACTGTTAAATATTTGTATAATCATCTTGCTATATCATCTCTTATCATTGTTTTTCTCTGTATTTCTGCTCCATTCTTTGATGACTAATTTCCTCTGCAGGGCTCCTGTTTCCTTCTCCCCCATGTTTTTGGCTCACACTTTGATTTAGACTAGATCCACTTTGGCTCTGACTCTATATGACTTTTGATATCTAGAGTGCACCACTCTTTGATTATAAAGACTGGTTCAAATTATAAAGAAAAGCCAATGTTTTGGCTCCTCTTTAATCAGCTGTCTACCCTTGGTTTAATCAACTGGGCCAGGTCATGTATAATGAAGGACTGATCTTCTCCATGAGTGAGCAGGATAATTTGGGTAAAGAGAAACCAAGCATGGCTTGAGAGTTAAGTCTACCCCACTCCACCACCACACGTGTGCCAGGCACACTTGCTCTAGAGACGCCCATGAATATCAACATGGATCCATTGATTCTCTTCAGGTTTATACCCCCACTTCTCAGAAAGAAGTGAAATAGTGAAGCATTGTCATACTTAAAAGATAACAGCCAAATAAGCTTTTAGAGAAGGGGGAGGCCCTGGTAGTCATCAAATGAAATAATTCCCCACTGAGTGATCAAAAGTAAACTTAGTACCAAAACATATTATTTAATATATATATTTTATTTGTTCAATATCCATTCTAGTGGCTAAAGATGAGCAGACAAAAGAGTTTCAGCTAAAACAATGCATTCCCCCCCAAACCTATCATTCTCTGAGTAGTCTGTCTCAAACAGCACACAGTTCTAGAGCCTAAAAACTACCCCCATTATCATAGTTGGTTTTGATCACTTTTAAAGCACATATGTTGGTTAAAACACATTCTATATTTTTAATACTGATCCCTCTTTGCCACTAACAGAAATTAAAAAAAATCTATTTATATTTTTTAAATGATAGAATTTTAATTTTTTTTAATGTTAGAAGAATCAGAATTGTCTAATTCAGCAGTCCCAACCATCAGTTCCCAACCCCTAATTTCAAAGCTAGTCATGGGGATCTAGAAACTATTTTCATTGTTTTAAAAAGGCTAACCAGAAAAAATCAACATTTGTCCCTAATAAAACTCAGGAGCTGGCTAACATGTCAGCTTTCTTTGCTTTAGGCTTAAACAGTATTTGCTCAATGATAATACTGACAGTTTTACATTCATCAGAGGAGCTGATCGGTCCCTAAAACCAGAGGTCCAGTTTTTCTTTCCTTCCCACATTCTTACCTCAGTCCCCAGAGAAAAGATTTGCTAAGGGCGGCTCTCCTGCAAAAGGCCATGGAGGAAGCTTCTATTCTTCCTTCCATCCTCTTACTTATTTCTCTCCACAGAAAGAGGGAGGGAGGTCTGCTTGCTGAGGCTGGTGAGAGCCTGATATTCTCCATTAAGGCAGGGTTAGTCGAGGTGAGTTGAGCAGTCCGGCAGTCCTACTGTCTAGGCTTCCCTGATAGTCAGTCACCAGTCACCTGGGGGGACTGGGATGGTGAATGGGAGTGATAACTAAGGATGGCCCGGCCACACCCAACTCCCAGATTGGGGGTGGTGAGCATCCCAGTCACATTTTCTAAGATGAATAAATGGATACAGGTAATGTTCGCTCAACTCAGTACTTTGCATTTACTAAAGTCAGCCAAAATGTGGAGAAGGAAAATGACATGCAGGAGGATTTAACCACTAGCCTCTTTCAACTTCTGCCAATAGCTCCAATTTATATCACTGGGGGAGGGAGAAGTAACACTTAATAAATGCAGTTTGATAGACAATGTTTTAAAAACATTACATCCACTTGGGAAGAGGGATCTTAAAAGGTGGTCTCTGTTGACTAAAGTTTAGAAAACATTGATCCAGTCTGATGCTTTCAATTCTCAAACCAAAAAGCTGAGATCAAGAGACCTTAAGTCAGGGTAAGTCACATTTCCAGTGAGCAGCAGAGCCAGATCTGGAACCCAGATATCTCGGCCACACTCTATGAAGTCTCTTTCTGCTCCATCCACCTTGTCTCAAATCCAGCTGGTGAACCGGGTCAGGAGGATCCTGGCAACATAACATTATTTGAACTAATGATTCTGATCACAGTCTACAAGAAAAATTGGAAGGCTGGACTCCTGAACACAGTGGTTTGTAACCTTGCCTGTATATGTGATCCACCTGGGGAACTTTTTAAAAACTCCCAATGTCCAGGTGACATCCCAGGCCAATTAAATGGGAACACAGGAGGTGGGACACAGACACCACTAGTTTTAAAAGCTCCCCAGGAGATTCCAATGTACTGCCCAGGAGAGAAGCATTACCCTCACATTTTCCTCAGTAAAGACAGATGCAAAGGTTTTGATTAAGAATTACTTTAACCTCGGCCAGCCAAAGGGCAATTAAGAAGCACTTAAAATTAACTCAGCTCCTACGAGCATGATGCCTTGTGCATAGAGATAATCAATAAATATTTGTGGCTGCAGGAAGACGTGATACTTAAACATCAGCTTTGACTTAAATAAACCAGCAAAAATAAGTTACTCTTTATTGAAATTTTAAGAGAATGTGGATTGGTGAGGCAGACTGGAGCCTGTTCTCTTGAACACAACCTTTGTGGAGAACAAAAAAAACCTCACTCACTCAGTGGGAGCTCTGAATTTGTTCCTGAAATCTACAAAGACCAGACAGGAACTAAATTTGGGTGATTCTCTCTCCCTTTCTGTTCTTCAAATGGTCCCTTTTTAAAACAGAGAAGACATTTTAGCTAACTGCCCCCCTTAATCCCAAAGAAAGAGATGATGGATTCAATGTTTCTCCCCGTAAGAGTGGTCATGGCGAGCAGATGAAAGCTGATACCAAGAAGCCTTTGGGTGAAGAGGAACAGTCGTTTTCTGTCTTCTCTGGGATTGAGGTCGCAGATAGGTAGGGAAAGAACCCTGAACCGGGGGCCAGAAAGTCAAAACTTTCATTTTTTCTTTGCTGTGACATAGCTGTGTGATCTTAGAAGTAAAAATCTCTCTGACATCAGTTCTCTCACTTGCAAAATGGTGATACCTCTTTATTTTCCAGTTGTGTGTGATAATAAAACTAAGTAGAAAATGGGAATGTTGGGTGAGAAGTGTAATATATTCTAAAGCTGTAACCAGTCTGGACCTTGTTAAAGTTGACATGCAATAACTATTCAAGAGAAAGAAAAAAAAAGGTACACATCCATTCACTGAACAAAAGTAAATGAGGAATGACTGGTATTGGGTTCTGCTCTAGTAACTGGAGATGCAAGGGTGATTTAGAGAGACATGCTCCCTGACTCAGTTGTTTACTGCACTAAGAAGTAAAGGAGGGAATTCCTGTTGTGACACAGCAGTAATGAAGCAGACTAGTAGCCATGAGGAAGCAGGTGCAATCCCTGGTCTTGCTCAATGGATTAAGGATCTGGTGTTGCTGTGAGTTGTGGTGTAGGTCGCAGACGTGGCTTGGATCCCACATTGTTGTGGCTGTGGCCTAGGCTGGCAGCTGCAGCTCCAATTTGACCCCTAGCCTGGGAATTTTCATATGCCGCTATTCCCAGGCTAAAATAAATAAATAAATAAATAAATAAATATAAAGGCAATTATATAGAGCAGTCAGTCTTCGCTGAGTTACCTTGTAGCAACAACCCCAGATCTCAGGCGGCTTACAATCACAACTGCTTTTTTTTTTTTTTCATTTATGTTATATGATGCTTATTGTGACTTTGCCCACATGTCTTTTCATTCTGAGATCCAGGCTGAAAGAAAAGATTTTATATGGGATATGCTGTTCCCATGACGTCTGAAAAGCAGTTGAGTTGCTGCAGACACCCCAAGGCTTATAAAGCTTCCATCAGACAGGTTGTACATTGTATGCCTTTCCACCAGCTACAGCAAGTCAGGTAGCCAACCCTGCCATTAGTGGGGCAGGCAAGGGTACTCTCCACAAATCCCTGCAGGTTACGTGGCAGTAGGCATGGATGTATAATCCTTATGCAGAAGCAGTAAATAACTCCCCCAGGCAGCATGGTAGTATCAAGATAATATGTAAAGCCGAGGTCAGGAAAGTTTAAGGTATCATGAGAGACCAGAGCAAGGCCATCTAACTCCAACAGGCTTGGTGGTTCTGGGAGGGCTATCCAGAATGAGTAGGAATTAGCCAAGTAAATAAGGTTGAAAGAGGGGGAGATATTTTAGACAACAGAAAAAAATGCATGTTCACAGGAGTCCTGGGCAGGGAGAAATGTGGCATATTTGTCTTCTGGAGCATAGAATTAAAATAGGGATAAAAACTAAAGTCATAGGGCCTGGTCTTATAGGTAGGATGCCCACAGGATTTATCTTCTACCGTATCTTTCCAATGTAAGCACTTTTGAGAGTAAAAGAAGACACTGTTAATAAATACACTGGAACAACAGGCATGAATCAGAACTATCTCAGGCAAACCAGAGAGAGGTAAGCTGTGTTATGGATTAGACTTTATCCTATGGACGAAACTTTGAAAGGTTTTAAGCAAGGAAGAGGCAGGAAGCTCATTTTGACTATAACGTGGAGGATAGATCAGCAGGGGGATGAAAAGAGCCAAGGAGACCATAGATACTAATAAGTCGGGTAAGAGAAGATGGAAGCATGGACACACCTGTACACCCATGCACACTTACAAACACAATGTTTCTGATATATATATATATATGTGTATATATATATATATATATATATATATATATATGTAAATAAAATGGGCTCGTGTCTGACAAATTAAACATTCATGGCCTATGAAAGTCCCATAAAGTCATGTATTTGTTTCCAGAATCATCAGGACAAAAGGAGAGACTGATATATTCAGATCATAATATATAGGGTAATATACATAATATACAGTCTAAGGAATATTTTGGTCACTGTGGGAGCCCTTCTAGTCACTAAGCATATGAGAAAACAGATGACTCTTGGTTCCAAGAAACTGGCTTCCCCTGAGGATTTCTAAGTTAAAGTGTGGTTATGATGCACAACCAGCAGAAATACCACCGTGCTTTCTGTCCATGACAGCTCAGAATTGGAGTGGGTTCCAGCTGGTAGATTGGTGGCATTATTGCTTCATGTCTGAGATCTGGTGGGTGTTTATGCTGAAAGCCCTAAAGTAAAAGGGTCAGCATTATTGTCTGGGCCCTTTCAGCTGTAGCATCTTTAAGATGGACACACTTGCTTCTCTGTAGTTCAAGGTAACCACCCAAGATTGGGGAAGATTTGTCTGTGAGGCTGCATTGCCTTCTGGGTGAGAACCTGGAGGTAAGTAGAATTTCTAAATGAGCAGCTCTGATCAGGGAGAATTAATCCTAACAGTGGGCAGAACAGAGCACAAAGAATGATTCAAAGGCTCTAGGAGGCCTCCCCACCACCTAGGTGATGTCATTCCTTTCCTGTCTGGCTTGGCTTCCTTTCTCTCTATTTCTGTGTGTGTGTGTGTGTGTGTGTGTGTGTGTGTGTGTGTGTGCGCGCGCGCGCGCGCGCTCTATTTCTCTGTGTGTGTGTGTGTGTGTGTGAGAGAGAGAGCACACGTGCACACATTTGCTTGATTTGTTCTAAAACATATTCCATTACAGCAGCCATATACAGAGGTCTTTGAAATAAAAATATAGCAAGAATATTCATTCATCCATGCCAAGTTCTAACTGATTGCAGCAACCACATTTTTTGATAATCATATTGCCATCAAACACAATATAATACGCGGATGCCCTCCTTTGTTTATTCTTCAATTTGTAGTTCTGTCTTACACAGCCACAATACCACACTATGCAACTCACTCCCTCACCTATGCCATTCTGCCCCTTCTTTTCCTCCCAGGGTCTTCCCAGCCAGCTCTGTAGCTGTTACAATCCTGTGGAGCTTCCTGGTCCACATTTCTAGGCCCCTTCTCCTTTTCTATCATCCAGTCATATACAGTTCTCAAAATATTTCAAAGCAAATGCTTTTGAATAATAATGATAGTTCCCACTTTCTGACAACTTAAAATGTGACAGAATGAGCAATGAGCTCTTTGCCCAGAATCCTTGTTCCATCCTCCCCACAGCCAGTGAGGTGGGTACTTTTACTAGCTTTGTTTTATAGAATTGGAAACTGAAGTACAGAGCGACAAAGTGTAGAACTGGGTATCTAAAGCACCAGTCTCAGTGCCTGACATAGAACAGGTGTGTGAGTTAGAATTGTGTATGGATGCAACCATCAGGAAGTAAAAAAACTCCAATGTTTTAAAGAGAGGTACACTTTCTCACACTGCAAAAAATCCAGAGGTAGTCATTGCCCTGACTGGTTTAGCAACAAAACAATGTAAGGATTGATGTCTTCCAAGATGGCTGCACAGTTCCAGTGACACATTTACCTTCAGAATTGGAAAGAAAAGGATCTCCTTCTTATGAGTCTTTGTCTTTGGGGGAAGGGAAATATGCCCTACTCCTACCCTCCAGCCTCTACCAAATTTTCCTTACTTCTCATTGGCAAGAACTGGGAAACATTTCCTGCTACCACAGATCATTTACTGCCCAGTGGTAAGGAGTTTTCCAGGACTTATTCAGATCAATAATAATTTTTTCCTTGGAGTTGGGGTAAAGAATTATACTCTGTGAGCTTAGGGTATCTCTCTTCAGTAACTGAATGAACTGGGATTATGATGCAGGGAAGAAGGGATGGAGATGGCTACTGGGGAGGCAGTTTACAGCATCTGCCAACACAATGGCTATTAGCTCCCAATCCCTTCAGAGTGGAGAGGAATTAATTCCACGTGTACTTTCCATGTGAATTTTCACTATGGCAGCTGGATGGCCCTTATGGATAGCATAAAATAGGTCTGAATCCTGGGTATGGCCAAATTTTTGGAAAACAGCTTACAACTTGCCTTCATTCCTCCAAATATCTGAGAATGTCTGATTCAAGAGGCACTAATCAATATATTTAAAAAACCCTAAATACTTTGTGGGATTCACTGCAAGTTGATTCTATGGTCATATAAAACACCAAGGACTAAATACATTCCCCCAGCTCATTTTGATATCTGATTATCTGATATGTTTATTATAGAACAACTGTTCACCTTGTCAGCCAATGGACTAATCATAATTTTTGTGGTTTTCTATCCAAAAGCTATTTTCTTTTTGGGAGATAATATGTCCAGCAAAAAGATTTGGTTTTCTAGCCTCTTTTTGAGGCTACCAGAAGGTAGATGTGAATCCTGGAGATACAGCAACCATCTTGCAACCATGAAGCAGCAAGCATGAAGAAGAAGCCAATACTAAGGTGAGCAGAGCAGAAAACTAGGATGGTGAGATATTGGTGACATCACATAGCTGCTGAACAGGCCTGGACTGGCAACCCACAGAATTCCTAACACCTGAAAAAATAATGTGTTGTAGTTAAAATAATTGCCAATTGGGCAAGGGTGAGATTACATAACATTTGAGATAAATAAAACCTTGTCCCTCATCCTAAAAAGTAATTTTCATTTAAAATCAGTGCCTCACCCATAGTGGAAGTGGTCAGCCCTAAATGCCCTCTTGGGTTAATTTCATCTTCATTCACCCCTTTTCCTTATTAAAGAGATCATCACTGAGAATCCCTTAGCTTAGTGTCTGACCTGTAGTGAACATTCAAAAAATATTATCAGTTTGTAGCTTATTTAGGTTATTTCAGTTTCTTTTTCACTATCCTTACAATAACGGCACTATTATTCTGCTGAATGGTCAAGGTAACAGAAGTGACATATATGAAACAGCTGGAACATTCAGTCATTTATTCAACAAGTATTAACTGAGCATCCACTATGGGCCAAGCACTTGCTGAGGGTACAGCAGCAAACATGGCAGAGAGGGATTCTATTCTCATCCTACTGGAGGCAGCCAGACCATAAAGTACAAACGTGTGAGCCAACCAGCTTGTGTCCTGTGAGTGCTGCTAAGAAGCCAGAACAGGCGCTGGGATAGAGAGGTGTGAGCAGCTGTTTACTTCAGTTCAAGGAAGGCCTCATAGCAGAGGTGGCATCTCTCTTGAATGACAAAAGAGTCCAAAGGGAGGCACTGAATGCAGTAAATACTCATTCTATTATTTATTTACATCATTTTCTCACTTAAGCCTCAAAACAACTTTATTATAATATTCCCATTTTATACATTTGGAAAATTGAGGTCTAGGGAGGTTAAGTAAATTATCTGAGATTGCAAGGCAGAGCCAGCATTTAAGTGGCTACTTAGCCTGAAATAAGACCTAGATTCTAATACTCCTGAAGGGAGAGCCACTTAACTGGATATTTTCATGCTGCTACAAGTACAAGCATAAAAGAGGTAGTCTCTTGGGCTGGTGGACCTCTGTAAGGGCTGGGGTCAAGCCTTAGAAAAACTTGCCTGGCTGTGTGGGCACCTCTGGTCCCTGGCTATCTGATGAATAGGATAGGGAGCTTGATGAGATTCTAAAGCATCACCAAAATGGCCTGAATCCCCTGAGACTCTGGAAAGATATGCCATCCATTCTATCCCAGTTGCCAATCTCAAGCTAATAGCACTTTTGTCATATCAAGCAGTGCAATAATTTTTGGGAGACATAAAGGTCAGTCCTGCCTGATAAGCAGTTAAGGAGGAAAAAATCTTGAGGAGGAAATCCTAGTATCACTGCACCCCCTTAAAACTCTTCATGCACCCCCTTAAAGATTCTTCATTCAACAAATATTTATTGAGTACCTACGTATGCCAAATACAGTGATGAAAAGAATGGTCAAGTTATCTGTTTTCATTGTGCTTTCATCCATAAAAGGAAAAGAGACAAGAAATAAGAAACAAACAATAGAAGCTTTGTGATAAAGTTCTGGGAGGAAAATACAACTGGGAAATGAGAGGAATGGGGTGGGAGGGCTACCTCAAAGAGGGTGACGGCGAGGAGGAGAGCATGACAACTGAGGCCTGAGGGTGGAGATGACAAGGAGGAATCAGCCCTGGGAACATTTGGGCAAAGAGTGTTCCAAGGTCGTGCCCAGCCTCGGCCCAACCTGAGGAAACAGAGGCCTGGCCACATTCAAGAAATATAAACACAGGCCAGCACACCTGGAACGTGAGTAGGGGTGGCAGCTGTGAGATGAAGTAGTAGAGGCTGAACGGGTCCCGGTCACGGGGACTCATTGCTGCAGTGAAAAAGTAGAACTGCCTCCATCCATCAAGAAGCCATTGGGGAACGCTCCCATAGGGTCCATTGTGCTTGGAGAGTTTCGGGGGGGGGGTGCTCCAGGCCCACCCCAACTCATCTACTGAGAGGCTGCTAGGAAAGCTTTTGTGTCCCCTTCTGTTGCCACCTATGACTGATTCCTGCTAGGGTAACTGGCATAGGAATGAAGCTCTGTGGATGGCATGGGTCTCCATCTTCCTGCTCTGCATAGCCATCTGTCACTGGGAGGTGACAGACACTCCAGGAGGATGGAAGCCAAGTGAAAAATATCCCTGTATTTCTTTCTGTATGTCAGCATATATAAGTTAAGACACAAGCCTTT
Organism: Catagonus wagneri; assembly: GCA_004024745.2. Classification (NCBI taxonomy): domain Eukaryota; kingdom Metazoa; phylum Chordata; class Mammalia; order Artiodactyla; family Tayassuidae; genus Catagonus; species Catagonus wagneri. The sequence continues at coordinate 15,344,769 of PVHT021183693.1, forward strand.
TCTTCACCAGCCTGTCCCACAGTACCCTGAGCACCTCTGGCTAAGAGGGCATGGATTTTTCATGCTAAACTTATAGAATACACTGAAAACTGATGAAGAAAATCCTTGGTTCAGCCCCACAGTCATTTATTGAGAATATTTTTGGATAGAAAATACCCTTCTTAGGTTCTTTACCTCTTATCAGAAGTTATCCTGATGATACTCTCAAGAACCCAGAAAGGTCAGATATTTTAGTCTAAGCCCATCTCTAATTAATAGCAGTATTTGTGTTTAAGTAGATCAATAACCAAGTTCAACCTCAAGGTACACCATGAGCTATTACAATATCACTGAAGGGAACTGCAATATGTGGGTCAGACAAGCTGCTTATACTGAACCTAGCAGTGCAGACAAGAAGCCTTTTCTCTAATGAACATTTATTTTGATGTTAAAAATGAGAAGGCCGCCCTCAGGCTCCACCCCTAGCTAAGCTCTGGGCCCAAAGGGAGCATACAGAGCCCAGTAGAACCATGTGTTCCTCAGAGCAGTAAGATGAACCAGCCAGCTGCACCCACAGCCATGGCTCAGAGGCAGTTTGTTTTCTTGAAGAGGAAAGAGTGAATAAAAATGAACAACTCCTTTACAACCTATACAGTATTTTTTTATTTCACAATTTAAAAAAATTTATTAGAGTAGAGTTGATTTAAAGTATTCTGTCAATCTGTACTGTACAGCATTGCAACTCAGTCATACATATATATATACTTTTTCTCATACTATCTTCCATCATGTTCTATTACAAGATATTAGATATAGTCCCCTGTGCTGTATGGTAGGATCTCATTGCTTATCCATTCTAAATATAATAGTTCACATCTACCAACCCCAAAGTCCTGGTCCATCCTATTTCCTCTCCCCTCCCGCTTGGCAACCACAGCTCTGTTCTCTATATCTGTGAGTCTGTTTCTGTCTTATAGATAGGTTCATCTGTGCCATATTTTAGATTCTACATACAAGTGGTATCATATGGTATTTGTCTATCTCTTTCTCACTTACTTCACTTAGTATGAGAATCTCTAGTTGCATCCATGTTGCTACAAATGGCATTATTTTGTTCTTTTTTATGGCAGAGTAGTATTTCATTGTATATACGTACCATATCCTCTTAATCCATTCATTTGTTGATGGACATTTAGGTTGTTTCAATGTCTTGGCTGTTCTGAATAGTATATGACAACATAGCTAATATCATTCTTAATGTTGAAAAACTGAAAGCATTTCTGCTAAAATCAGGAACAAGACAAGGATGTCCACTTTCACCACTCTTGTTCAACATAGTTTTGGAAGTCCTAGCCATGGCAATCAGAGAAGAAAAAGAAATAAAAGGAATTCAAATTGGGAAAGAAGCAAATCAATCACTGTTTGCACATGACATGACACTATACCTAGAAAATCCTAAAGATACTACCAGAAAACCATTAGTGTTTACTTAATGTTTACCAAAACAATTTGGTAAAGTTGTAGGATACAATATTAATGCATAGAAATTGATTGCATTTCTATACACTAACAACGAAAGAGCAGAAAGAGAAATTAGGGAAACCATTCCACTTACCATTGCATCAAAAAGATTGCATCAACAAAGATTTTATAATACCTAGGAATAAACCTACCTAAAGAGACAAAAAAAAACCTGTACTTGGAAAACTCTAAGACACTGATAAATGAAATAAAAGATGACACAATATTGTCCAAATGACTATACTACCCAAAGCAATCTACTGATTCAATGAGATCCCTATCAAATTACCAATGCCATTCTTCACAGAACTACAACAAAAGATTTTAAAATTTGTATGGAAATGCAAAAGACCCTGAATAGTCAAAGCAATATTGAAAAAGAAAAACAGAACTGGAGAAATCAGGCTCCCTGACTTCAGGCTATACAACAAAGCTACAGTCATCAAAACAGTATGATACTGGCACAGAAACAGAAATATAGATCAGTGGAACAGGATAAAAAGCCCAGAAATAAACCCAAGCACTTATGGTCAACTAATCTATGACAAAGGATGCAAGACCACAACAGTGGAGGAAATACAGAGAGTCTCTTCAATAAGTGGTGCTGGGAAAATTGGACAACTACATGAATAAGAATGAAATTAGAACATTCTCTAACACCATATACAAAAATAAACTCAAAATGGATTAAAGACATAAATATAAGGCCAGACACTATAAAACTACTAGAGGAAAACATAGGCAGAATGCTCTTTGACATAAATCACAGCAACATGTTTGATCCACCTCCTAGAATAACGACAATAAAAACAAAACTAAACCAATGGGACCAAATTACACTCAAAAGTTTTTGCACAGCAAATAAAACCATTTAAAAAATGAAAAGACAACCCACATAATGAGAGAAAATCCTTGAAAACGATGCAACTGACAAGTGCCTAATCTCCAAAATATACAAAAAACTCATACAACTCAACGACAAAAAGACCCACTTCAAAAATGGGCAGAAGACCCCAGCGGACATTTCTCCTAAGACATATGGATGGCCAGTAGACACATTTAAAAAATCTTCATAACTAATTATTAGGTAAATGCAAATAAAAATTACATTGACTTACCACCTCATACCAGTCAGAATGGCCACCATTATCAAGTTTACAAATAACACATGCTGGAGAGGGTGTGGAGAAAAGAGAACCCTTCTGTCCTATTGATGTGAATGTAAATTGGTAAAACCACTGTGGAAAACCATATGGAGGGTCCTCAGAAAACTAAATATAGAACTACAATATGATCTAGCAACCCCATTCCTGGGCATATATCCAGACAAAACTTTCATTCAAAAAAATACATTCTGTGAGCCACAACAGAAGTCCAAATGTAAAAACACAATACCTTTTAAAAGTCACACCCTCGGAGTTCCCATCGTGGCGCAGTGGTTAACGAATCCGACTAGGAACCATGAGGTTGCGGGTTCGATCCCTGCCCTTGCTCAGTGGGTTAACGGTCTGGCGTTGCCGTGAGCTGTGGTGTAGGTTGCAGACGCGGCTCGGATCCTGCGTTGCTGTGGCTGCGGCGCAGGCCAGTGGCCACAGCTCCGATTAGACCCCTAGC